>PVIA01001103.1:0-31792 GCA_004024845.1 Tonatia bakeri | reverse complement strand
AGTGTTGAGATGACTGTGGCCATAGCCACGGCTTTACTGTACCTCATGAGAGACCTTGAGCCAGAGGCACTCAGCTAAGTCATACAGAAAATAGATAATAAAAGATTATTGTTTTAGTGTAATTTGTTTTCAGCAGTAGATAACTGATACAGGAGGCCTTGTAATTATATAACCAATGTAAGTTTATAAGCTGAAATCTGACCAAATCATTTGTGTCCTGAAAAAGTTGAAGAAAATTGCAAGATTGAAAATCCCTGCTTCTCTCTCTCTTTCTCTCTCCCTCTCTCTCTCATCCCCCTTTCTCTTTTTCTTTCTTTTTAAAATATATATTTAATATATTTATTTTTAGAAAGAGGGGGAGGGAGAGAGAAAGAGAGGGAGAGAAACATTAATGTGTGGTTGCCTCTCCTGAGCCTTCCACCAGTGACCTGGCCCAAAACTTAGGCATGTGTCCTGATTGGGAATTGAACTGGTGACCCTTTGTTTCACAGACCAGCACTCAATCCACTGAGCCACACAAGCCAGCTTTGTTTCTTTATTTTTTGGAATAAACAACTATGATTACAATTTAAACAGGATATCAAGATCCATCATAGTGATTAACACTAATTTGAGTTAAAGAAAAGAGAAAAAATTAAAGGATGTTTCTGTGAAAGTTAGGTTTCCCTTTATAATAAACACTTGTCCTTTGATAATGTGTTTTGCACATGTGTATGTGTGTATATGTGTGTGTGTATGTACAGCACTGTGTTTGGTTTAATTCTTGACCAGACTTTCCTTACTGGTAGAGGAATGGAGGAATAGAGGGATGGGAATAGTTACATGCATCTTCAAAATGGTTTATTGATTAAAATCAGGGATAAAAGACTTTTGCTGTGAACGTTTACATATACACTTGTATATAGTTTTTCTAAAAAAACTTGTTTGCTGTTTTCATGTTATAGAAATAAAATTTAAGTGTTATTTTGATACTCCTTCTAAGGGTTACTCTTTTGATGCCAATAAAGTATTTCTTATTTGTTATCACAAATATGAGTAATGCTATGTGGTAGGCTTTTAAAATCATGTCATCTTAAAATGGAATGAATGTTACCACAATAAAGGAGAAAAATACTCTTTTAGAGTGGCATTTCAAAGGTAAATAAATTAGCCAATTCAAAATGCATTATTTTGTTAAGGCATTTTTATCTTCCCATTTTTAAGAAGATTTTATTTATTTATTTAAAAATATATTTTATTGATTATGCTATTACAGTTGTCCCATTCCTCCCTTTATTCCCCTCTGCCTTGTACACCCCCCCACCCACATTCCCCCCTTTAGTTCATGTCCATGGGTCGTACGTTAAGTTCTTTGGCTTCTAAATTTCCTATACTATTCTTAACTTCCCTGTGTCTATTTTCTACCTACCATTTATGCTACTTATTCTTTGTACCTTTCTCCCCTCTCTCCCCCTCCAACTTCCCCACTAATAACCCTCCATGTGATCTCCATTTATTTGATTTTGTTCCTGTTATAGTTGTTTGCTTAGTTTGTTTTGTTTTAGGTTCAGTTGTTAATAGCTGTGAGTTTCCTGTCATTTTACTATACATGTTTTATATCTTCTTTTTATTAGATAAGTCCCTTTAACATTTCATAAAATAAGGGCTTGGTGATGATGAACTCCTTTAACTTGGCCTTATCTGAGAAGCACTTTATCTGCCCTTCCATTCTAAATGAAAGCTTTGCTGGATAGAGCAATCTGGGATGTAGGTCCTTGACTTTCATGATTTGGAATACTTCTTTCCAGCCCCTTCTTGCCTGCAAGGTCTCTTTTGAGAAATCAGTTGACAGTCTGATGGGAACTCCTCTGTAGGTTACTGTCTCCTTATCCCTTGCTGCTTCTAGGATTCTCTCCTTCATTTTTACCTTGGCTAATGTAATTATGATGTGCCTTGGTGTGTTCTTCCTTGGGTCCAACTTGTTTGGGACTCTCTGAGCTTCCTGGACTTCCTGGAAGTCTATTTCCTTTGACAGATTGGGGGAGTTCTCCTTTATTATTTATTCAAACAACGTTTCCACTTGTTGCTCTTCCTCTTCCCCTTCTGGTACCCCTATGGTTTGGATGTTGGAATGTTTAAAGATGTCCTGGAGGTTCCTAAGTTTCTCCTTATTTTTTTTGAATTCTTATTTCTCCATTCTTTTCTGTTTGCTAGTTTCTTTCTTCCTTCTGGTCCACTCTATTGTTTTGAGTCCCAGTTTCCTTCCCATCATTATTGGTTTCCTGTTCATTTTCCTTCATTTCTCTTATTGTAGCCTTCATTTTTTTCATCTAATGTGACCAAATTCAACCAATTCTGTGAGCATCCTGATCACCAGTGCTTTGAACTGTGCATCTGATAGGTTGGCTATCTCTTGGTTGCTTAAAAATATTGACTCTGGAGCTTTGATTTGTTCTTAGGTTTGAGCCATTTTTTTTTTTTCGTCTGGTCATGCTTGTTACATAGTGAAGGGTGGAGCCTTAGGTGTTCACCAGGGTGGGGCAACCCAGTTGCTGGGTTGTGACATTATATGTGGGGGTGGGGTCCAAGAGGAAACAGTGGTGCTTGCTCCTCTCTCCGTCAGATTTCAGTCCCTTCCGCTGCTTCCCCCAAGCTATCTGAGCCTTTCTGGTGCTGATTCCTGTGTGGGTGGGCTTGTGCACGTTCTAGGATCCCGTGGGTCTCTCCAACACACTCTCCTGTGAGGCCGGGAGTCTCTCCATGCTCCTCAACCCCCACAGGTGTTTTCAATCAGTGTCCTGAGGTTCTATTTTCCAGCACTGGGACCCTGGGTTGTGCAGTCTGTCTCACTGCCCAATTTTGCCTGGTTTATCTGTGCTCGAATGTGGCCCGGACAGCCAGGTGCCTTGTGTGCAGTGCCTCGTTTCACACTTGCCACCTCACTGGGTCTGCCAGTTGCCTGTGTGCTCAGGATGCCTTATGCACCTGGGATGCATTACACATAGCTCTTTGTGCCACGGCTCCTCTCCCCCTGGCTGCCTGACTCTGCCCCTCCTACCGGTCTGGATGAATGTGTGTATTTTAACTGCATTGTCCGACTTCCATACAGTTCAATTTTCTGTCAGATCTGGTTGTTATCTTATTTCTAAATTGTTGCTGATCTTATTTTGGTTGTGTGAGGAGGCACAGTGTGTCTATCTATGCCTCCATCTTGGCCAGAAGTCCTAAACTGAACAGCTGTGTTTCTTCAATTACCATGACTACAATGGAGTGAAGGTTTGTGTCCACTTCAAGATTCATGTGTTGAAATCCTCAATCCTGTGGTATTAGGAGGTACGTCTTTGGGAGGTGATTAGGTCATGAGGGTGAGGCCCTCATGAATGGGATTAGCACCCTTATAAAAGGACTTCCAGAAAGCTCTCTAATTGCCTTTCCATAACCAGAGAATAGCAGTTTGTAACCCAGAAGATGACCCTTACCAGAACCTGACCATACTGGTACCGTGATCTATAATTTCCAACTCCTAAAGCCATGAGAATAAATTTCTGTTTTTTATAAACTATTCAGTCAATGGTACTTTGTTATAGCAGCCCAAATGACTAAGATAATGACTGAATTTCTACTCATCTACTCATCTACTGAAACACTTTATGTGTATATCATCATGTACATTGTGCTAACATTGTTTCTTAACAGCGGTTTGGTCTTGGACAAATTTCTTAATTATTCTGTGCCTTAGGTTCCTTATTTGTAAAATGGATATAAAAAGAGTACTTTTATCAGGGTTGTACTGAGGATTAAATGAGATGCTGGAATGTTCCCTCTCAGATCATACCAGGACTGACTCCTTCTTCACATTCAAGACTCATTTCAAATAACAAGACCTCAGAAGCCCTCCATGACTCTCCAACCCACTTTCCAATTTCTCTAATATCACTGTGTTTTAGGTTTTTCATGACATTTTTCACTGTCAAAATTACTGTTTACTTGTTTATTTGTTTACTAGCTGTGTGACCTCAATTTTTCTGAGCCTTAGTTTCTATTCACTACCATATACTCAGTACCTAGAATGGCAACTGGAATGTAGCAGCACTCAATGAATATTTGTTGAATAAATTTATTTACCCTTCCCCATCCAAGTCTTCGAAAAAACTAATGGATTGCCAAACGGGTGAAAATATGTCAAACACGTAAGTTGAGGCACAAAGCTCCTTTCAAAGTATTATCAATCTGTGACTAAAGTATAAGATCCAGCCTTTGGCTTCAGGAGCTTACCATCTAGTTACTGTGATGTGACTTGTATTGTTCTTAGAACCATTGGTGGCTTATAAATCACTAATGCAACCTTTGCCTCCAATGGATAAAAAAATGATATGGCCATAGATCAAACTAAGAAGATATATAGCTAAGAACTATTTTGAATGCTGCAGAGTATAAGTGAAATGAAGATACAGGGGGATGGACCTTAAAGGAGAGTTAAGTTATCCTAGAAAAAAGTGACCAGGCACTAATGTTTGAAAGGCACTTAGAATAGTGTCTGGCCCATAGTAAAAGCTTTATCTGTATATTTATAAAATAAAAATACCCAACTGGTATTTTTATGCCATCAGGACTTTATTTGTGCTTTTAAAAAATATATAAAATATAAAAAAACTGTATTCACAAAGTTAACACAAGCTGTCCTTTCTCAGAAGCCCTCATAAGAAGGCCACAAGGACACATTTTCCTGATATTAGTAACTATTATATACTAATTTTAGAAAGGGAATCAACAGGAGACCCCAAACTGGGATCACATGGACTCAAGCAGATCATCTGAGCAAAGAGACCAATCCTTGGAAATATCCACAAAGAAAGATGACTGTGCAGAATGGCCCTCCTGAGCTCCTGCTTGGTGATGTTGGACCTGGATATGTTCTCCTTCACTGAAGACACAAGGTGGATAATCACAGCTGGGCCTTTGTCTGGACTGTGACCAGGTAAACACCTCGTAGCCTGTCCCACCATCCTGGGTTGTGGTTCCTATCTTGCTGGCTTCTTTCACAGAATAGGGAGTAGTGAGCCATGGGGAATGCTTAGGGGCAGTGCATGACACTGGGATCGTGTATTTAGATGAGGTAGACTTTGACGCATAGTGTATCTCAGTGCTGTACATAACCGTATCTTGAGAGATAGCCTTGGCCCTGATGCCACATTCTGTAACGCAGTAGGTAAACTTATAAATATGTGGCTGAACATGATTGGCAGGGCAACCCAGACCCAATTGTAACTCATGAAAGTGTATATATATGTCGCTGTTCAACATGAATGGGTGTACCATAACCATGAACCAGTCTATAGAACAGAGTACAATCATTGGATTTTGCCCAGAACAGGCCAAAAACACAGAGGTGAGGATGACCATCCTTCTTATCACCTTGAAGACTTTCATCCCTGTAGCTGATCATGTAATGACTCTCAGGAAACAGGAAGTTGTCTGATGAAGATTTCTAGGGTACACAAAAACACAAAAGACAAATCATCTTATTTCCTATCAACAATTGAAATAGGGTCAATTTTTTAAAACAAAAGGCCATTCCTAAAGCATTAAAAAAAAAGGTTAAGAGAATAGAACTTGCATGCTCTCACCAAAAAAGGTAAATATGTGATGTGTTGATTAACTTGATGGAAGAATCCTTTCACAATGTGCACATATCTAAAATCATCATGTTGTTCCCTTTAAATATCTTACAATTTTATTTGTCAATTGTATTTCAATAAAACTGAAGAAAAGGAAAAAAGAAAACATTCTTGTGAAAGAGAACTGAATTTTAATTTCATTGCTGGAACTCACATTTATGGATGACTACAATAGCTTCTCTATTATTTAATCATTTTATTGTTATTCTATTATAGTTGTCCCAATTTTTCCCCTTTGCCCTCCACTGCCTATCCCATCCCCTTCTCCCACACTGTTGTTGGATGACTAAAATAGCTTCTTAAAATGGCTTTACCATGCTGTTTTGGTATAAACCACATATGTAGAAGGAGAGTCTATAGTGATCATGAGTAACATCCTTTTGTTTGTAACCCCAGCAAAAATAAATAATAAATAAATAAAAAACAGTTTTCATGCTTAACATTAAGTAAGGAAACAGGAGATATGGTTTAAATCAAGATAGTAGCACTTCCCTTCTTAAGGGCCCCAGTACTCTCCCATATGCTGTACTAATGAACTCCTCCCTATTGTTTTTCTTTTAGTTAGCAACAAATTTAATTAAATAAACACTTAAGAAGAAATTATGGTTTATTCCTGGCAACCAAATACTGAAATGTTGCTGAATGGTTCCCTTAAGTTGATCAGCTGAAGTCTTCAAAAAATGTAGCAGTAGCATTATAAGTCATTATGACCAATAGATTCCTTGGTATACCAATTGGGATACCTTGTAAAATAGTGAAATTGCAGAAACAAAAATAAGGCTTTTTAATTTTAGATTTTTGATCTATATTATACATGAAAACTTCTTAAATGTCCTGTATTAAAGAAAGAGGGTCTTGGGTTTGTATTTTATACACTGGTTGACAAGGTATTTTTAAAAATATCCTTTGTGGCCATGGTTGGCACCTCATTGAGTCACATGCTTTGCTTTACATTCTTGTTTAATTTCACTAGCTTTTTATTTCTTTTTTTTTTAATAGGAAGCTCTATGGCCACTTCCTAGTCCTATTGTCTTTTACTTCCTAAAGAGTGACAGGCAGAGCAGTGGGGAGGAAAATGAGTAATGCTAAGAACAAGTGTCTAAAAGACATCAGAAGGAGGTGATGAATGAAGAAGGAAGGAAGAAGAAAACATCAAATATTGTCCAACTTAGCTTTCATTTTAAAAGGGAAAATGACATAAATCAAATAGAAAATGGCCTAAAATTTCAAAGATATTGTGTGTGTAGGGTTATACTTTTGTTCCCTGATGAGTTAAGTAACCCCCACATAAATAAATTCATTCCTTGACTAACATTTATTGAGTGACTATTATGTGCATAGCACTATGCAGAGAAGCATCCTAAGACATTTTTTTCTTCTCCCTTTCCCCAGCTGCAAATATGCAGCTCTTTCTCTTCATTTGATATTGATAAATTTGCTGCATTATTTAATGGAAACCATGGTATGAGAGCCCACTAGAAAACTGCACTGGCCTAGATGAAATGCTTTGTTTCTAAGTAAGGCACTCGATCTGATTGGTACAGTTTGGTCTCACTATCTCTCACTCTCTCATTAATACCCCCTCATTCTCTCCGTGGTGTTGGGGTGTGAAGAGAAGTATAAGGGGTCTACCAGGCTCCTTGCTTTCATTTTTGTTCATTCTGAAATGTTTGAGACTGCTCTTTTGTTTTACACAAAATAAAAACAGAAGCAGTAACAACATACAAAAAACCTGAGCCTGTTACCTCTCCAAAAAATTAAACAAACAAGATAGAACAACAACAACATACCAAGTAAATTCTAATGACAGCTGGTCCTTTATGATGACTTAACAGTTAAATAAACAAAGCACATGCACCAGAATGATGCATGATATTTGCTGTGGTTTCTTTTGGAAGCCAAGACAATCACTCCATCACTACTGAACTATTGTCTTGGTCTAAAGAAGACCACCTTATCCTGAGCATGTTTTAGGAGTGGATTTCTCTTCCTCCCTCTCCTTTCTTCCTTCTGTCCTTAACATCATTTCACATCTTGGGCCTATTTTCCCTGAACAAAAATATTCCCTTTAAGTAGTTACTGCAATAAGCCAGGGAAACAATCCTTCTGCTTCATTTTGTTTGTTCAAACCCAAAAACTGAGATCCAATTTTAAGGCTGTGTTTTTGGCCAGGAAGTTACACCATCCATTTTCTCTCCCTCCCTCAAGCATCTTTCCTATCCTCCTCCCTCCTGTTCCCTCTCATGGATAATCCAAACAGTTATAAAAAGCCAAGATTCTCTGAGAAAGAAGACAGTTGTCCCCCAGGCAATCATTTTAGGCTACTTCATTAATGAGCCTGCTAACACTTAGCTCAATGCCACACTTGGGGAGTTGCTCCCTTTTGCTGAGTACAGGTGATCAAATCTGGGCAGCCTCCATTCCCTTTAGCCTGCAATTACCAAGGAAGGGTACAGTGTGCGTGTGTGTGCGTGTGTGCATGTGTGTGTGCGTTTGTGTGTGTGTGTGTGTGTGTGTGTTGAAGGATAGTTATTAGTCATTCACAACACAGTAAGAGTTCATCAAGCTGGGCTTTCTAACTTCTATCAGAAATGGGCTGACAGAATGGGATGTTGGACAGAGGAGAGAGAGGCTGGTCTCTGAATACTGGGTGCAGAGAAAAAAGAAGGCTGAGGGGCTAGATAGAAAAAGGGGTTCCTAGAAGAGCAGGTTGTGCAGGGGTGCCAAAATGAAGGTATTTTTAGCCATAATTGGGGCTGTTCATATATAACATCCCAAGAACTGTGGACAGAATCTTATTTAAAGTTTCCAGAAATCTTCAGAGCTATGGGGAGTTGAGGACTGGGGAAGAAATCAATGCACAGAAAGGAATGCTCACCTTGGGACTACTGTCCAGCTTCTGGAGGAGGCGGCTGGGCTGTCAGAAAGCAGGTCTCAGAATTTGCATTATCATAGCTCTATTTTGACTTGATTGCAAATTATCCCAGTGACATTCCAGAAGCAACGAACTTAGATGCATTTGTATAACCAAATAGGGTTCAGCTATTGGTACATACCATCCTGAACTGAGCTATAGAAAGGCCAGCATTACCAGAGCTGCTAATGACACCTGGATGCAAAATGTTTGCTTTTCTAGCAGCTACAGAGTACAGTAGCTTTCTGTTTTTTTCTAAATGTGGTTTATACATATACATTTTCCATTAGTTCTTTTAACAGAGCTTTCCTCCCTCCCTCCCCTCCCCCCAAAACTTAATAAGCCTAATTCTTTATAAATACTTCACTTTTCTTTAACAAATCGTGAAACATTTTATGCTGGGAATATGAAATTTATTTCCTTTTTTTCAGTAGACAAAGGAAACAATGTTTTATTTTTATTGGTCATCAGGGAAATACAAATTAAACCACAGGGTGATACCACTGATTACTCACTGGAATGCCTGAAATTAAAAAAGGAGGACTATATCAACTTCATGAGAATGTAGAATTGGAACCCTCACATGTTATAGATGACTGTGTTGGAAAACGTACGAGATCTGTCCAGAAAAAGTCCAGCCATTGTTAATAAAACAAGAACAGTTTGCACGATATTGATCTAACCTGGCAGCCAAGGAGAGTGGACTGGAATGCACATGTGTGAACCATGATGACATCATACAATGTGACATTGTACTAGTCAGTGGGGGCGGTAGACACCATTGAGTGAGCATGTATACTGTGTGGCCATCACATTCAAAATGACTGAGTGAGTAGAGCAACGAATCTGAATCAAATTTTGTGTTAAGCTTGAACATTCCTCCATGGAAACTGTTCAGATGATTCAAAAGGCGGCAGCTATGGGCGACTGACTGGTGATTGGCAGCTTCATCAGGACAATCTACCCACTCATGCATCATGTCTTGTGCAGAGTTGGCAAAAGATCAAACCACCCAGGTGATTCAGCCCCTCTATAGTCCAGATTTGGTGCCCTATGACTTCTGGCTTTTCCCCAAACTAAAATCACCTTTGAAAGGGGAGATTTTTCAGACTGTAGATGAGATTTATGAAAATACAATGGGGCAGCTGACAGCAATTGGGAGAACTGGGTGAGGTCCCAAGGTGCCTACTTTGAAGGAACTGAGGCATCATTGTCCTATGTACAATGTTTCTTGTATCTTCTATCTTCTTCAATAAATGTCTCTATTTTTTCATACTCCATGGCTGGATACCTTCTGGACAAGCTTTGTATATATACCCAATAGAAAAGCACATATGTGTAAAACAAAATATTTGTACAAATCATTCATAGCAATATCATTTCTAATAACTCAAAACTGGAAACTATGCATGTTCCCCAAAGCAGTAGAATGGATAGATAAATTGTCACATATTCAAAAATGAAATAGAAGACCACAGCAATAAGAATGAATGCATAACTATTACATGCAACACTATGGAGAAATCTCAAAAATACAATGTTGAGTGAAAGGATCCAGACACAAAATAATGCATAATGTAGAAGTCCATATTCATAAAGTTCAAAAACAGGCAATGCAAATTTGTTATTTTAGAAGTAATGGTAGATATTTAGGGGAGTGTAAACTCTGTTTTTTAATGTCTTACAGAAAACAGATTGGATATTAGTTTAAACACAGAGCATTTCTCATCTCAGGAAGAGAAGAAAAAACTCTTTTAAAAGAGACAAAAGCTGCAGTCCAAATTTGTTTTGGGATGTTGGTGAGTGAACTGAGAAGTGTAACACAAATCTCCTTGAAAGCAGACAGGATTTTTGCCTCCTCATCTCCTCTGATGTCGTCAGAGACATATGAATTCTTCACATGGGGAATAGGGAGGAGAATTAGCTAAACATTTCCACATCTGGTTTTGGAACGGTTTGGAAAAAGAGCTTACTCCATAGGTTCCTGGAAGCTTTGGGGGTCGACCGTTATTTATTTTTAAAATTCAGTGTACTCATGACAGCATAGTTATCATTTGTATATTGTTTTCCCAGAATCTTGTTGTCAAAACAAAAGGAAACAGGGGAAAAGGAAAGTCCAAGGCAGCATGCAATTATCTCAGGGAAATATAACTGTCAGGGTTTTGATTTGCAGCAAAGTTTGTTTGCTCTCTTGCAGCTGATTTGAAGAAAAATGAATCTGAGTTGGAATAAAGATTCTTTTACAAAACAAAACCAGGAAAAAGAATCTTAACACTTTGTGAACTTATTCATTTAGAAATTCAAATAGTCACATTCTGACTTTGCCCTACCAACTATCTCAAGGTTTGGAAGTCTTTTTAAATTTAATTTATTTTTCAAGCCCAATTTTAAAGAATTAGTCGGTTCACTGCTCTCAAAGAAAGTAAGGATTGTGACTACACTAATGATGTCAAAGTTATATTAAAGTGAGTAAAAAAATGAAATAACTGCCTTTGTAGAATTTATATTAATTCTAAAGAATCTGGATCTGGTTCAGTTTTCTAGCCTTGTGAAGCACAGTGTGAAAAGTAACTGCACATTATTCATCATTTTGTGTGGAAGAAGAATTATGAACTGCTAATGTTTAACAATGTCCATTTTCTCAACAGAGTAAAACACCTTGACTCAACCTAGAAAAGACTTCATTAAAATTAAATGAAAAGTAGTCATTAAAAATATTTATCTGATTCTAAAACTAACTGTAGAAAAATTGGGAGCTATAAAAAATGAATACTTTGCAATCTCAAAATAACCATTGTTAATTTTTTTCTTGGTTTACTCACCTCTATTTTTTTTTTTGGTGGGGAGGAAGCATATATATATATATATATATGGAATATATATATATATATATTCCAAAGTCATTTCTGGAAAAAAAGCCAAGGCTTTCTTGAAAGCTGTTTTTAATATTTGACATTGAATTTGAAAGCAATCAAAGCATTATTCTTGTTTGGGCCATCTGGTTTTGTTCTTATAATCTGTTAAGCTATCAAGCATAGTTTAAATGTCATGGTTCATCTCATGCACAAATAAAGGTTGCAAGATAAATAAGAGTCCAAGCTTCTTGTAAGAGAGAGAAGTTTTCGTTGGATCACAAATTTGGTTTACTAAAAGGTGAGTAGTTTGATGTGAAATAACACCATAATAAGGTTCCACAACAAGGGTAAATCATACCCTGACTGAACAAAAGTATTTCTAAATAAATACAGAAAGCCGGACTTAAGTGGAATTTGCAAATATCAGGTCATGGGAACTCCTTCCTTTTTTTGTCCAGAGAAGCTGAGTTAGTTTAATTTTAAAGTTGAGCAAGGGGATGTTTTTCACAATTTCCATAAAATGTAAGAAAAATCCCAAATGCATGTCACTAGTTCAGTTTGTTTTAATTTAATAATTTGTTTGAGTTTGATTTTTCAGAAAACCACACCCTTTTCCACAAAGCCCCATAGTCCCTCCTTATTTTAAAAGATAAGGTAAATTTGTGTCTGAGCCAAGCTCCAAACTCCATAGCAGCTCAGCAGCATTTTTAACCCATTAGGAGTCTCTGTAGTTCTTCCCACACTAGTTAAAGGCCTGTTTGCTAGAGAGGAGTTACCATCTGAATGCAGAAGGATGAATCAGACACTCCTACAAAAGCTTCACCACTTCTTTGATACACCTATTTCAATAAATGAGGGCTGTAGATAGCTTCCAAAAAAGGTCAGGCACATTCTTTCCTCCCTTTCAAAGCTGGGATTTTTGCACCCCATCCAGTGTGGCTCAATGGGTTGGGCATCCTCCTGCAAATTGAAAGATCATGAGTTGGATTCTTGGTCAGGGCACATGCCTGGTTTGCAGGTTAGGTCCTCAGTTGGGGCACATACTAAAAGGCAACCAATCAATGTTTCTCCCTCATATTGATGTTTCTCTCCCTTTCTTTCTTCTTTCCTTCTCCTCTCTCTAGAATCAATAAACATGTCCTTGGGTGAGGATAAAAAAACTGGGATTTTGTGGCACAGGTTTTTTTTTTTTAAATGAGGTGCACATATATAGTTCCAGCTGAAGGATGGCTTGAGTCCAAATCAAACCACAGTTGATGTTACAGGCTGTTTGGCTGATTTTTAACTAACTTGAACAATATGCATCTTTCCCAAACCCAAAGCTACCTTATGTATGCCTCGCCCAGAATGTGGCCTTTTGCTTTATGTACACCCTAAAGGGACCACTCACCATCTCTAGGCTCCTGAGAGGGAGAAAAGTTTTAGAAAATGTTCTTTTCATAGGAAGGCAGCATATCAGAGTAGGTGAACTTGCATTGTTCTGTGACCAGGACATTGTAGGGAGAGTGAATCTCTCTCTCTCTCTCTCTCTCTCTCTCTCTCTCTCTCACACACACACACACACACACTAAGGAGAAAGGAAAGCCCAAATCTGCTTCCTACTGTTCTGATCCCTACTATTTTTTTTAAATTCTTTAATCCTTGGACTGCAAATTCCTAATGAAATAACTCATGGATTACTAAAATATCTGGAACATAGTAAGTACTCAGTAAATATTTGTTGAACAAAAGAATAAAGGAATCAATGAATGACTAGCAGAAATCACCACTTGCCCCTGTGCCCCCTTGTCCAGCCCCTAAGAGCCTGAATCTGGTTACTGGTTAATCCTCTCCCCCATTTCTTTCCCCAAATCCCAGTTGAAGACCTGGAGTAGCAGTAAAGTCTTTCTTGGTAGAGTTCAGGACCCTTGTTAGGGTCTCAGCAGGCCTACTTGCTCACCTGTGTACTCCCTGGGCTCACTGATGCCAAGGGCTCTGTGTCAGCCCAGGCCAGTAGTACCCACAGCCCTGTCAATGAGCTCTTAGCCAGTCACTCCAAATGGAGCTAGAACTCCTTGTGCTAACCTCCAACTGCTGGTCACAATCCTCTTCTTTCTGTCAAGCAACCAAACTAAATCTGTGGTTCCATCACAGATTCACAAGCTATTCTCACTCTGATGGTCTCAGGCAAATGAACTAAGCCAACCTCCACAGAGTAAAGAAGGTGAAACTCTTCTATGGTCTGGCTTTACATGGAAAGAAAGCAAAAAGCCCCAGATCCTACCAGACCAAGTCCGGGCAACAAAGAGACACAGCATCCTCAGAACTGGAAGTCCCAGGTCCACAAGGTACTGAGGAATGGTGGGGTACCTAGAAAGGACTTGCTGAAGTCACCAGGTTCACTGAAGTGAATGGACATGACCCCTAAAATTGTCTATGGATGGATTCCCTTAGCTAAGCAAAACCAAAACCACAGGCTGGAGATCTGTTCCTCCTCAGAGCATGTCTACGCATCCACACCAGTTCCAAGTGCAGAGGTAGAAGTCTGAAAATGCCAGAGGTTCTTGGGAAAAGATGGGTTATATCCCCCCTACTACCAATTGAACCTTGGCTCACTGCGGGCTTGGCTCTGTGCTCTGCCCATCCAGGCCAACCTCAGATTTTGTTCCAGCATCCCCCAACCTGAGTGCTCCCCCAGATGCTTTGAAGTTGACTGCATCAGCACATATGCTATAGAATTTCTCTGGAAAATATCACTCTCCATTTCTTTTGCACCTTTTATATAGCAAGGGTTTGACTTTCGGTGTGATAGGTCATAGCAATATCAAAATACTTGGGGCAGAATGTTGGCTTGGCACCTTCATACAATTAGTATTTGGTGAAAATATATACATAGTAAGTTGAACTTGTGTTTACCACTTGCATATTATAATATATAAATATTATAAAATAAATACATTACAATGAATATAAAAGGATAACTTATTGTATTTATTATATATGATAATATACACATACATGATATATAATACTATTAAAAATATATACTAACAACAAAAAGTCGAGGTCTCCTCTCCACCAGCAAATCATCTTTTCCCCTTAACAAAAAATAAAGGGCTCTTTTCTGAAATTTTTTTCAAGGGTCAAGACTTTGAACTAACATCATTTGGCTGCAAAAAATGTATGTAGTTATGTATATATAATATACATATATAAATATCTATATTAAATATATTTAATTGTGTCCCCCAAAATTTATATATTGAAGTCCTAACTCCTAGTACCTCAGAATATCATGTTACTTGTGATATAATCTTTAAATAGAAAATTAAGTTAAAATGAGGGTGTTAGGGTGGACTAATCCAATATGACTGGTGTCCTAACAAAAAGGGGAAATTTGGACACAGAGACGCCCACCACACAGGAAGAAAACAGCTATGTGACTAGCTATGCATTTATAAGTCAAAGAATGCCAGAAACTAGAAGAGGCAAAGAAGAATCATCTCCTACAGCCTTTAGAGAGAGCATGACCTTGCTGACACCTTGATTTTGGACTTCCAGTTTCCTGGACTGTGAATGAATAAATTCCTGTTGTTTTCAGCCACCCATTTGTGGCACTTTGTACAGCAGCCCTAGAAAACTAATAAATACATATTTCCCAACAAATAGAACAGACACATATGCCTCCTTTCTGATATAAGAGCATGCAACTACTAATGTTATGACTATGTTTTGTTATAACCTTAAATTCTATTTGGAATTACAAAGATGATGAGACAACAATAAATGGAGACAAAATGTTAGAAAGAAAGGAGCCTGTCAAAAGGGTTACAGGTGCTGGCATTTGACACCTACAGAAGAAGTGGAATTAGGGAAGTAGATTTTAGTGTGATATCAGGAAGACTTTCCTAACTCCAAAAGTTGTCCAAAAAAAAAAGAACAAAGAAGGCTGGTGTGGAACTGAGTTTCCTTGGTTCTCCATAGGCATTCAGGTAGAGATGCTAGATGGCCACTTGTCACAATGGGTGGAGAGGAAATTCCTGTCTTATGTGGGAAGCTAGATTAGAGGGTTTTTTTAAAAAATTATATTTTATTGATTATGCTATTACAGTTGTCTTGATATTTCCCCTTTTGTCCCCCTCCACCTAGCACTCCCCACCCCCTCAGACAATCCCCTCACTATTGTTCATGTCCATGAGTCATGCCTATAAGTTCTTTGGCTACTCCATTTCCTATACTGTGCTTTATATCCCCATGGCCATTCTGTAACCACCTATTTGTACTTCTTAATCACCTCCTCTCTTCACCCATTCTCCTCCTCTCACTACCCATCTAGCAACTTTCTGGTAAGTAACTTCTTTTCTCTTGCTTTTAAGAGTATCTCTTTATCTTTAACCTTGGCCTTTTAATAATGGGTCTTGGAGTGGGCCTCTTTGCATCCATCATAATTGGGACTTTCTGCATTTCCTGGACTTGCCTGTCTATTTCCTTCACCAAATTAGGGAAGTCTTCTTTCATCATTTTTTCAGATAGAGTTCCAATTTCTTGCTCTGTCTCTTCTCTTTCTGGCACCCTGATGAAGGAAAAGTAGGACCTCTTGAGGTTGTCCCAGAGGCTGTTTATACTATCCTTATTTTTTTTTTGAATTCTTTTTTCTTCTTGTTCTCTGTGGTTGTTTTCTGCTTCCGTGTGTTCCAAATCATTGATTTGATTCTCAGCTTCATCCACTCCACTGTTGTTTCCCCATAAATTGTTCTTTATTTCAATTAGTGTATCCTTAGTTTCTGACTGGGTCTTTTTTATGCTGCTGAGGTCCACACTAAGTTCCTTGCAGATCCACATAACCAGTGTTTTGAACTCTGTATCTGATAGATTGCTTTTCTCCATTTTGTTTAGCTCTTTCTCTGGAGTTGTGTTCTGTTCTTTCATTTGGGCCATGTTTCTTTGTTTCCTCATTGTAGCAGCCTCCTTGTGTTTGTTTCTATGTATTAGGTAGAGTGTGTTTTAACTCTGTGTCTTGATAGTGTGGCTTAATGTAGTAGGTGTCCTGTAGGGTCCTGTGGCACAGTCCCCCTCCATAACCCAATCTGGGTACTTCAGGTGTGCCCTTTGTGTGGGCTGAGTACACCCTCCCCCTGTAATTGAACCTTGATTGCTGTTGACAGGTCACTGGGTGGTAATTACACAGGCCAGTCAGCTACAAGGACTGGCTGTGACAACTGACCACCAACCTCTGCCCTCCGTGGAGGATTAGCTGTGTGGAGACAGGGTGGTAGTGCTCTAACATGGTCTGTAGCTGTCCACTGGATGCGCAGGCTCTGGGATTTTTTGGGTGGTGCAGGCCCAGATCAGCCCCTACCTGTGTTTTGCCTGGGCCCACCCTGCTTGAGCTGTAAGCAATCTGGGATGGCTGCTACTTATGCTGAGCTTGGAGATTCCCAGGCAAAGCCAAGCTGTAACTCTAGTCAGGCTGCCATGAGGGCTCACTGAAGCCAGCTGTTGCATGTTTGATAGGATGTAAGAGCCAAAACCAGCCACTCTTATGGAAAAGCAGCTTGGGTGGGCCCATAAATTGGGTGGGGCAGAGCCTCTGGGGATCTCCAAGGTGGGTCACACAGTGTTAGCCAGGTTGATGGAGTCTCAGATATAGCACCAGTCTACCATCTCTGTTGGGGGAGGGCTCAGCAAAATGACAATGGCCTCTGCTCACTCCAATGCCAGATACTTCAGTCTCTTTCTGTATACCTCTGGTGACCTTCAAGCTGTCACCCCAGTGCTGGAGTTCAGAGGGAGTGAGTCTGAGTGGGTGTGTCTTTGTGTGGGTTCTTTAAGAGGAACTGCTTAGGACTCCAATAGCTTCCTCCACTGACTCAATCCCTGCTGGTTTTCACAGCCAGAAGTTGTGGGGACTTACCTTCCTGGTGCTGGAATCCTGGTTTGGGGGGCCTGGTGTCGGTCTGGGACTCCTCACTCCCAAGATATCCTTCCTGAATTTTTATCCACATGGGTGTGGGGCCAGCTCATTCCACACCTGTGCACCTCTTACCACTCTGGATGGATGTGGTTTCTTCAATTCCGTAGTTGTCAGATTTCCATTCAACTGGATTCATATTTCCATGCAACTCAATTCCTGACATTCCTGAAGTGATGGTTGTATATTCTAGTTGTAATTTTGATGTGGCTGTGTGAAGAGGCGAGCCATGTCTGCCTACATTGCCATCTTGACTGGAAGCCTAGATTAGAGGATTTTAAAGGTCCTATCACAGAATGCCTTGTGTGTGTGTGTTGCCATGCATGTGTTGATAATATATCATACTTCATAATGTGCTCATGGTGGTGTATTATAATGTGTTCATAATTGGCACATATATAAGATCTCAGGCATGGAAGGAGAACAGATCCACATTATGCACACATGCATAAGTTATTTATATAGGTTTTCCTAATATATATAAGATTATATAATACTGTCTAATATGGACCTAACCCTCAGCCAAGTTTTTGTTGTGACTGGAACTTAGAGATAATGGTGGCACTAACAAGGGTAAGGAGACAGGGGAGGAGAGGGTGAGTCATGAAATAGAGGAAAATACCAGTTTCCCTTGTTATCTGAAAGTAGAGCATTACAATGAAACCTTTGGTAAGCAGAAGTAGCCAAAGAAAAGAAAATTACCTTAGGACACATCTTTCTAATGAGTGCACAAAATGAATCAGTATGAAGTACAGATGTTCACAGAGTTCAAAAGCTATGGTGCCTTGATGCTCACATCCTTAGTGTGGTTCCTGGGGAAGAAGTTTGGCAGAGCGACTTTTACTGCTAGGGTGTGTGCTCCACTACAAGTACTGAATGCTATTTTTGCTTTTTGCCTTTTTTTCCCTATGAAAGCAAAAATCCTCTTCAAATTTCTTAAGTTTAGGGAAAACAGGTACTAATATAGTCTTTCATGAAAGTGAGGTGAGAGAAAGTGAACTTTCAAGAAGCATGGAGTTACCTGTACTCAGAATGGGGCTTACTTCCTGGATTTAAAAGATGTGTGTGTGTGGGGGGGGTGACATGGCCTTTTTAAGCAGCATGATCTTTGGAAGCTCTGCAGTAGGGGGTTCTCTTTACAAATTTCTTGCACTGAATTGAAAAGGCTACAGCTTTGCTGCTTATGGAGGCCCAAGCACAGCTATAGGAAGAGCACTCAAAAGTATACACACTTTCTATGTAATGTAGAAATGAGTAGTAGTAATGACTTTCCCCCCTTATTTTTATGCTTCTTTGCAATGTTTTAAGCAATTGCAGAATTCAAGGATTTTTAAGTTTGTTTCAACATATATGGGTCACATATAGCAACAAATCTCAAAAGTGAGCCATTTTTCTTTAATTTGGATATCTGTATTTATATAGGGATCCCCCCTAATAGGGTATACTTTCTCTTATTACCTCCCTTGATCCTTGAAGTTCTCCCATAAAGTCCACAAAGACAGGTATCACGTGTTAAAGCTGTGGAAAAAGAACCCAGCAGGGCAGAAAGCCTTGGCCAAGATCCAGGTTGGTTAAGTCATTTGGGGCCTCAGGCCTTCTCAACAGCCTGCATGACTTCTGTCCCCTTTTACAATGTATACAAAAATTGCAAGACATTATTGTGAGTAAATCATTGTGGAAGGAAGAGAAAGTCCTGAAATGGCTTGATCTATGGGCTACTGCTCCAAGATACATGGAAAATTCTGTTTCAGTGTCTAATGGCAGAGTTATTTAGGAGAGGGAGCAGGAGTGATTCTCAAACTCAGCCAAGGGAGCTGAACAAAACAAAGTACAGAGGGCCTCTAGCAGCAACTTCCCACAGCTGAGAAAAGCTGAGAGAATCTCTAAGTTGACAAGTGGCAGTGAAGGGCTGGGACCAAGATTTTTAGAATAAACCAAGATTTGAAAAAGATAACAGGAATAATAAAGTATTCACAGACCAGAGAGTGCAGACACAGTAAGACACCAGTTGAATGTGTAGTATGTGCTTTCCCTGTCCACTCTGGCTTTTTAAAGTTTTCTAAATTTTGCTCTGAAGTTATGGGAACAAAGAAGCTGAGCCTACCCATTAGACAAGGCCATTCATAATAGGCAGCTGCCTGACTCTAGAAACTGAAATTCCCCTGAAGAAGGAAGAAAGGAAATGAACATTATTGAGCACTGTGCTAAGGGGCTTTATGTGTAATATCTCATTTAACCCTCACTGTAACCCTGTGTAGTAGGTACTGTTATTAATGGCTTTTTCACAGAGGATCAGAAAGGTTAGGAGACTCATTAAAGGCACAAAGCTAGTAAGTGGCAAGACAGGATTGGAAGCATCTGCCATGTTCATGGAAATTCCATAGTTTTTTCTCTAGTGAATGTTAATGCTAAGAAAGGAAACACAGGGAAGGCATTAAAAAGAAGACATAAAAAAGAGGCATAGATTGTTTATGGGGATCAGAGTCTAGGGTGATAGGGAGTTGGAGAAATTAATAGCTTTTCAGGCAGGGGAAATAGAGAAAAAGAGGCAATAAATGAAAGACAAATTCAGAGGCACTTAGAGAAGATTATTCTAGATCACTGTTTATATTTTCACTCCTTATATTTTAGACTTCTTGAGAGCAAACAGTCATTACTGATTTCAGTGCAACACATTTATTCCATGAGCCACATGCATACCCATAACATAATGAAACTCAGGACACGCTGTATATTCAGGCCTTCCCAATCTATTTTGACAAGGAAAATGTGTATGGCTTCTGTACAAAGCCACCAAATATGGTGACCCTGAACTATGAAGAGTGGCCTGTAAGCTCACCCAATAAATCTTTCTGAATGGAAAAAGGGTCCTATGCATTCTCAAATTCTTATATTTATTACAGAAGTGGTGAATCACATATTTCTAATTCCACTCCAAGGACAGAGATTGTGTCTCTCTCTGATTCTGTTATATCTTTAAAAACAAAGCTGGGCTTCATTTACCAAGCCTGGATATTTGTGAAACTCCAAACAGAGCTTAGATGGCAGTGGGGTGGGAACAGATAGTCAAATGGTAGAGTCACTAGGTGACTTTTCATTAGTACCATGTTTTAAACAACCAGAGCTAAGCGTCTCTGGTGACCTGAAAAAAAAAATGGGTTCAGTTTAAAAAAAAAGAGGCCACTTAGTGAGCATAAAGAAAGCAGAAGGGCTGGGCACTCTTCATTCCTGGTCAAAGTCCCTAGCTCAAGATGCTGGGGAAAGGAATTGAGGTTATTTCCCCCAAAAATACCATCTGGCATTCTTTCAGACTGAAGAATCTAACATTGTTTGAGCCATGCTCTGGCACATAATAAGAGTTGAACAACTGTGGTGCCCACCTGTTAGAAATCAAGACTAGGGTATTAAAACCGGCAGTGCTGACCCATTAGAAGGGCCTGACCATTCTGAATGGAAAGTGAGCCTCTCCTAAACCCAGGGATTACAGTGTTCATATTGAGGCACTAACTGAAGCAGGTGCTCATTCTATGAGTTGTTTAGAATAATTTTTCGGACTTCACAGAGGTAGGAGCTGAAATAGAGTAAGTACTTAAAGGGCATGACCCCAGACAAGGGATTGGGGCATAAGGAGATATTCATTGTTTTATATGATTCCTTAGAACATGGAAAGAGAAACTCTTGGCACAAAATGGCTGCTACAGAACTAGGGGAAAGAGATGCTCACAGAAATAGGAAAGACTGACTTTATCAAGGTATGGTCATTCGGAACACATCCCTCACCAGTAATGTAGGTTTAAATTCTGAGTCTTTGAGTGAGCAACATGTCCAAAAGGGATACTTTATCATTATTTATAAAATGAACTGATTTCCAGGGAGGAGGACTTCTCTTGCACCTTCCTTTTAGAGATTTTGCTTGTGGGAGATTGTAGAAAATACCCTGGGGGTATTTTTTGTATATTTTATTGATTATATTATTACAGTTGTCCCATTTTCCCCTCCCCTTTGTGCCCCTCAGCCCAGCACCCTCCTCCCACCAGCATTCCTCCCCCCTTAGTTCATGTCCATGGGTCATAGGTATAAGTTCTTTGGCTTCTCCATTTCCTATACTATTCTTAACCTGCCCCTGTCTATTTTGTACCTGCCAATTATGCTTTCTATTCCCTGTACCTTTTGCCTCCATTCTCCCTCTTACCCCTCCCTGCTGATAACCCTCCATGTGATCTCCATTTCTTTGATTCTTTTCCTGTTCTAGTTGTTCGCTTAGTTTGTTTTGTTTTTGTATTTTCAGTTTAGTTGTTGATAATTGTGAGTGTGTTGTCATTTTACTGTTCATAATTTTCATCTTCTTTTTCCTAGATAAGTCCCTTTAACATTACATATAATGAGGGTTCGGTGATGATGAACTCCTTTAACTTGACCTTATCTGGGAAGCACTTGATCTGCCCTTCCATTCTAAATGATAGCTTGGCTGGATAGAGTAATCTTAGATGTCAGTCCTTGCCTTTCATTAATTTGAATACTTCTTTCCAGCTCTTTCTTGCCTGCAAGGTTTTTTTTGGGAAATCAGCTGATAGTCTAATGGGCACTCCTTTGTAGGTAACTATCTCCTTTTCTCTTGCTGCTTTTAAGATTCTCTCATCTTTAATCTTAGGTAATGTAATTATGATGTGCCTTGGTGTGTGCTTCCTTGGGTCCAACTTCTTTGGGACTCTGAGCTTCCTGGACTTCCTGGAAGTCTATTTCCTTTGCCAGATTGGGGAAGATTTCCTTCACTATTTTGTCAAGTAAGTTTTCAATTTCTTGGTCTTCCTCTTCTCCTTTTGGCACCCCTATGATTCGTATGTTGGAATGTTTAAAGTTGTCCTGGAGGATCCTAGGCTTCTTCTCATTTTTTTTTTTGAATTCTTGTTTCTTCATTCTGTTCTAGTTGAATGTTTATTTCTTCCTTCTGTTCCAAATTATCAATTTGAGTCCCAGTTTCCTTCCCTTCACTGTTGGTTTCCTGTATCTTTTTCTTTATTTCACTTTGCATAGCCTTCACTTTTTCCTCTATTTTGGGACCATACTGTACCATTTCTGTGAGCATCCTGATTACCAGTGTTTTGAACTGTGCGTCTGATAGGTTGTCTATCTCCTTGTCACTTAGTTCTTTTTCTGGAGTTTTGATCTGTTGTTTCATTTGGACCATGTTTCTTTGTCTCAGTGCACCTGTTATGTTGTAAGGGGCAGAGCTTTAGTTATCCACCTTAGTGGGGTAACCCAGGTCACTGTGTTGTGGCACTGTGTGTGGGGGATGGGTCAGAGAGGGAACAATGCTGCTTGCTGGCTTGCTTGGTTCTTGCCCCACTTTCCATTACTTTCCTTGCTTTCCACAAGTGGATTATGCCCTTTCAGGTCCTGATTCCCTGGGTGGGTGGCCATGTGTACATTCTAGGACCCTGTGGATTTCTCCAGTGAACTCTACTATAAGGCTGGGAGTTTCTCCCAGTGCCACAACCTGACAGGTTTTTATAGCCAGAGGTTTTGAGGCTTTAGTTTCCTACTCTGGAACCCTGTGTTGCGTGTTCTGTCTCACTCGCCAGTTGTTCCTCCCAGTTTATCTGTATACAAATGTGGGACTGCCAGCTGTCACCTCACCTGACCAGTCCTCCAGCTGCTGCCTTGCTACCCCTTTTCTCCCACTCTGGCTGCCTCTCTGTCCCTCCTACCAGTCTGGATGAATGTTTCTTCTTTAACTCCTTGATTGTCAGACTTCCATACAATTCGTTTTTCTGGCAGTTCTGATTGTTTTTTGTTTTTAAATTTGTTGTCCTGGTTTTGGTTGTATGAGGAGGCAAAGGACCTCCAAACTACACCTCTATCTTGGCTGGAAGTATGGGGGTATTTTTTAATATCAAGTTTTAAGTAGCATTTATTATTTCTAAATATAAGAGTTTATGGTTTTACTGTGTCTTCTTCTTAGGATTCCATGAACCTATAAGGGTGACTGGGAGTTTGGTGCTAGTAATATCCTTGGAATTCCCAGATTTGGCTAATTGAATATTGGGGATAAATGGTCTTGGTGGGAAGGTTGTGGAGGAGACAATGACTTGGGTCACATTATGGAACAGAAGTAGGTGAAATTTATATAGGCACACTTCTATGACAGAAAAGGGGTAAGTAGAAAGTCTGAGCAAAAACTCTTAAAAAATAATGACATATTGGAAGGCTTAAGGGAGGATATCCTAGTATCTGAGGGGGTTTGATGTATCTGAGAGACCTGGAATGAAGCTATTGCTTTTACTAGCTGTCTAACCTTGGGCATGTTAATTTCTAAGCATTACTTTCCTCATTTGTAAAATGAAGATAATAATAATGATGATAGTGATAATATTTTGTAGGGTTCTTGTGATTGTTAAATGACACCATGAGTGTAAAGCTGTACAGTTCCTGCCTGACACATAAATTCTTAGTAAATGTTAGATATCATTAAAACTATTATTGCTCAATAATAGAAACTAAATTGAACCATACTGAAACAGCATTCATAGCACCTTTGAGAAGTTCCTAATCTATGCTGTGCTTACATTTAAACCATATCTAAGTATTTTTTAATGCTTAGGCATTGGAAATATATAGATCCAACCTTGAATTGGGGCTCTGTCACCTCCTAGCTGTCTGACATTGGGCAAGTTACCTCATTTTGGTCTCAGTTTCCTCAAATAAAACAGGGCCAGTTATAATAACTATCTCATAGGATTGAAAGAGGCATAAGAAAGTGCCTGGCACATACAGGTACATACAGAGCCTGGCACAGAACAAGTGCCTGATAAATGAGAACTATAGAATAGGCTTGGGCAGACAGCCTGGCTGCAGGGTTTCTTGCACCCCACCTCCCTCCACCCTCTTGTTAGTCCCAACTAGAGTCCCATCAATCTGCCACTCTTCTCAGGGGCTAGTGGAAATTCCTGGCACAGATGTCTCCTACAGGGACAAATTTTGGATATCCATCCACCCCTGTTACCACTGAATTATGGGGAAAGAGAGAAGGAGAGAAGACCTATTGAGAGGGAGAGCAAAAACAAATGTCTTCTGTGTATTCCTGCCCTGGCTAGCCCAGGCTTATGCCTGAAATAGGTGTTCGGTAAATACTTTAGGAATGTATGTACAAATGAATGAAAAAAGAGAGTTGGCGGACAGACATCTAGGAAGGGAGAAAAAGACATGAGAGTTGTGGCAAACATTTCCTGACTATGCCTCCACAACATCTCTCTATCTCAGCAGTCTCCCTTGGCCATGGATTGTGGCCAACCCCAGTTCTCTCCTTCCCTCTGCACAGGTTATAGGCATTACCCTTCAAGCCTCTTCAAGATAACCAGACAGAAGCTTGGAGGTTGATCGGGCTCCCCAGTTTGTGTTCAGAGCCCTTGAATCTCTCAGCTGTGGGCATAAAACATTCTAATGCTGGTCTCAGAAAGCTCCTCAAGGGATATCCCAATAAAATCCCATTCATCATTGTGAAATTTCCTTCTTGTCCTGAGACCAGGCAGGGTGGCAGATGACGGATCCACTAGTTCACTTCCATTTTTCATTTCACACATCTAAGCAATATGCCTATCAGGTTTTGCCATGAATGATGTGCAAAAGAGTGGGGACACCTGTACACACAGGTGGATCAACATGAGCAATGAACAGGCATGCTAACTGTGGAAGGGGCTGAGGCTGAGGATTATGCTTTTTATGGGCAATATTTTAAAACCTTATGTGCCGTGGTTTCTCAGTGCCTTTCATAAGCTCAACTTCTGTCCTGACATTTGTTTTCAATAAGGTTTCCTTCCATAAAAATACCACTTAAGGACACACAGGCAGAATGTGCATTTGGCTTTTCCTAGGTGTTAAATATTTTATTTGATGTGCTGATTTTCAGACTACATTGCTGGAAAATTAATATATACTTAATTGCCTGTGTGACAACCTCTCACCACAGAAGCAACAGTGATTCAGATCCTGAATCCCTGATTCTTTACCTCTTGCTCCCTGTGAGCTCCCAGCCTCAATTTCACACCCATTCTCCTGTTTTCCACAAATTCTGCAAATGACACAAAAAATAGGCAAAACATCTCCAAAAGAAGAATAAAAAAAAAACACAACAAAGAATAAGAATTGGAAAGGGAATATGAGGAATCCACATTATGCGATGTGATTAAATTTCTTTAATATACATTTTAAGGAGAACTGTTAAGCCTGTCCTTTCTTTTGTTATCTTTTTACTTTATGTTTTATTGAAGTTATTGAGGTGACAATGGTAAATAAAATTATATAGGTTTCAGGTGTTACTTCTACAATACATCATCTGTATACTGTATTTTGTGTTCACCATCCAAATTCAAATCTCCTTTCATCACCATTTATCCCCCCCTTTACCCTCTTCTACCTCCTCCCAATCCCTTTCCTTCTTATAATCACCATACTGTTGTCTGTGTCTATAAGTTTCTTTTCTTGCTTAATCCCTTCACCTTTTTCAACCAACCCCATACCCCCCATCTCTGACAGATATCAGTCTGTTCTCTATGAGTCTGTTCCCATTTTCCTTTTTAGTTCAGTTTGTTCATTAGATTCCACATATGAGTGAAATCATATGGTACTTGTCTTTCTCTGACCGGCTTATAGCCAGTCCTTTCTAACACGTGTAACCTCTTGATTGGTTCCACATTCATATCATTTCTGGCTTGATCTGTTTTGTGGGGTCTGACTCAGCAGGCTTTTGTTTTATCTTATTCCACACATGCTGAGAGGGAGGGGTATCTATAAGTTGCCCTTTTATTGTTAAAATAAAAATAAATATTGGTGAAAACCAGAGCTGATTTTCAATGTGAGCAATTCCAGCAAGTAGGATGGTGAATGATCCCCAAGGAGTGTGTGGAGGGAACCCTGAGGTGGGGGTAATTTTGGCCAGATGACAGCTGGCTGGGCAGCTGGTGGAGAGCAGCTGCAGGAGGGAGACTACTTCAATGGAGGGCTGAATTTAAAGTTGTACTTCTGTACAGAGCTGACCTGACCCTAGTTGAATTCTATACCTTGGTATATGTTACCAGCTTATACTTTGTCATCAGATGCACAAGAGGCGAGAGACTAAATAAAGGGTGCAAAGAAGGACCCTTGCCTACTTCTGGCATCACAGCATTATTGGGGAGATTTCAGAACTCAAAGGTGACAATTCCTATGTGACCTCCTTCCCCTAAATGTGATATTTTGATGGAACTTAGCATTGAGAATGTACCATCAACGGGGCTTTCATTTAAAATTTAAAATGCCCTTTCATAACCGTTGGAAAGGAGGTTTGTATACAGAGAGTATCTAGGATTTGCCCATTTCTGTTAATTTTTTTCCTGACTGTAAATCCTGTGCTCTGTAAATAATTTTTGGGTCCAAGAAGACCAAAAACTCACATTTTCATACCCTACTGCCTGCTCTGCTTCTGGAGCCCCAGCATAAGGAGGGGGGAAAGGCATCTGCAAGGGGGTGGGTGACAAATGGATCCATACATACATATTTGGTAAAAAAGCTCATCTTCTTCTAAATTTTAAAATTCACCATGAACAAACACAAGTGCAGGCTTCATTAAAAAAAAGTGTACTGAATTCCTCCTTAAAGAGTTGGTAATTTCAGAAGGGCAAGAGCAACATTCCACCCAGGTACACAGGACAGCATGCCTGTGAGTTTGGGAGCAAAGCCTCAGTTGTTAAACCTTAGAAGCCACAAAGTAAACCATGAGTTTGGCTACAAAAGGGAAAGTGTCAGGGGTAGGAAAGAGACCCTTGCTCCCAGGCACCTTGTTTCCAATGGGACAAAGGTCATCATGCCACTTTCTCCTTCTCCTCCTCTGCGCCCTTTTTTCTCCTTCTCTTCTTCCTCTTCATATCTAAGATTATTGAGCATTATATGTATGCCCAGCACTGCACTTAGGGCTTCACCTGCATTGCCTCATTTCATCTTCGCAACATTCTGAGGTAGGCACTGTTATCATCCCCATGTTAGTTAGAGAAGAGAAACTGAAATCCAATGAGTTTAGATGACTTCAGCCTGAGGATCATACCCTAGCAAGCAACCAGGACTGAGACTGATCCTCTCCCCAAAGAAGCCAGAAATCCTCGCATGAAGCCTCCCCTTTTGGATCCTGTTAAGACACAGCTGCTCCAGGTGGGCTAGTACTTAAATCGCTGTTCTCCTGAACAATTTCATGAACAGAGGGCCCAGGCACAGTGCAGAAAATGGCAAAGGGTGAGAATGTAGCACCAATAAGATGCTTCCCAATTTCCCTTTGTCTACCACTTCATTCAAGTGCTACTTACAGTGATGGCCTGTGCCATGTTTTTTGGGCTCTATTAGGTTACTTATGAGACCCACTAAGTTTCAGTGTGGCAAACAGGGTCGGGGGGCTTGCAAATTAAAACCAACCTAGTATCCTTTCATTCTCTTTTCTTAACCTCCAAGTAATAAAAAGGGGGCAAGTTTCATGTGGAATAAAGCAACTGTCAACATAATTCTTGTTTCTGTGAACTGGTACAGTATTTCCCTTGCTTAAACAATGTAGTTAAACTCAGGAAAATACACTTTATAAGGTTCTGGTACTTGTATTCTTTTTCAGAGTATTTTCATGCACATAGGAAAGGGTTACAAAGTGCCCTTGAGTAGAATTTGCTCGGTTATGATTTGATTAGCTACTCCAAGCTTTAGCTATTTTGCTGAAAATTCCTCTCATTTGAAAATTCAGTAATTTTTCATAGTGCACAGTTTTTTTTTCCTATAACATTCTCCCCCACTATGTGTGTACTGAAATTAGAGCCTCTTTGCAGTGAAGGCTAAGGTGAATTCAGGAACCTGTCAGTGTTTGGTGATTGCAGTTGCTGGTGGGGAAAGGACCACTCCCAGAGGTAGAGAGCTTGGAAATAAAACAAGAGTGGAGTGGATGCAGGCACAGGATAGGTGTAGGATGTGGGCATTGCAAGAAAAGGATTTGGTCAGAGTATGATCAGTCAGGGTGGAGGGGAACATGAAGAATCCCCCAAGGACACAGAAAACATAGGCTGCAGGAAAGGAGGAAAAACTTGGGATATATTTAATAAAGAGCGGCAGTTCTGCTGTCAGATGGCTGTGAGGAGAGCACTGTTCACTATGATCTGGGGATTGAATGTGGAACTCAACCAGCAAGAACCTTGTTTCCCCTAAGGGATTGGGGTGAGTGCATGGTGGGGAGCTTGTGTGGCCTAGGGCTTAATCATGGCATATTGAGAAGAAAAGGCAAGCTTATGTGTTAAAGTCTAAACCGCTTAGATTTGTCCCTGAAATGTCCTGATGTGTAACATCTGTACCCCCCAATTCTTCCCACTGGAAGAATCTGTGCCTCCTTACTGGCAGGTGAGGAGGGCTTCAATGTGAGTGACAGGGAATGGGAAACCTGGAGGAGCATGAGGAATAGTGTTTGTCCTAAGTTCAAAGTCTAAAGGAGAGTCTCCTCAAATCTTCTGTGGTCTTCCAACTCAGTTTTTCCTTTGGAAAAATAAACATAGATAATGGAAATTATAATTCTTTTTTAATTAAAAATTATTTATTTTTAGAGAGAGGGGAAGGGAGGGAGAGACGGAGAGAAACATCAATGTGTGGTTGCCTCTCACGTGCTTGCTACTGGGGACCTGGCCTGAAATCCAGGTATGTGTCCTGATTAGGAATCAAACTGGTGACCCTTTGGTTTGCAGGCCAGCACTCAATCCACTGAGCCACACCAACCAGGACTGGAAACCATAATTCTTGATAATTACTGGTCCTTAATTAGCTTGACTAGGCAGCAGCACTGTAAGCTAGCATTAATCCCTGGGCTCTACTAGATGATTTGAAGGGATCCTTGGTGGGAGGAAAGAAACTACACATTGGTGGACAAATGAGTGCTGATTTCCACATTTTCACACATGGCACATCTAGGGCTTGGGATTCCATGCCTTTAAGAACGTACAATAGGATCTCCTAACTCAAAGCGTAGAAAACCATTGCTTCATTATCTTTAGTCCATGTAGTTGAACAGTGCTTCTTACTCCAGAGCATCTCCATATCTATTTAGTCTTATTCAATGTAGTAAGTGGGATAAGTAATGTTATTGCTATTTTGTAAGAGAGAAAATAAATACAATTTTTTTCTTTCATATGATTTTAAGTAACTGTATTTAATTCAATCAGGGACTTGCTAGTTCCATTCATACAACAAATACATATTGAGCATCTTTTTTAGACCAGAACTATGTTTGGTGCAAGGAATATGCAAAAGTGAACTAAGTCAGGGTGCCTACATTCACAGAATTTACAATCCCAAGTGAGAGACACACTAAATAGATAAACTCATGCATCATTATTTAACATTAAATTGTTTATCTCAAAAACATGTCATACTTGTGATAAATGACACCAAGGTTAGTTTCAATTGTAATGGAAGTGTATAACACAAGGGCCTAGTCTTGGCGCCTGGCAAGGCTTTTCTGAAGAAGAGACATTTCTATATCAGTTCTTACACTTAGAATTAGGGCTACAGATGGAGAAGATAGTAAGCACATATCAACAGAATGGCCAAAACCAGTTACCCAGCTGCAGCACAGGTGAGCACAATCTTCTCCTTGCAGTACCATTGGTTTTATCTTCCTCTCTTCCCTAGTAGTCTTTTCCTTGTGGTGCTATCAACCATCACCATTCCCCTTACCTTAGCACAGCTCAGGTGAGTCTTTATGTATCATCTTTGAAAATTAATCAATAGAAGCAGAAATCTCATAGCATGAAAATTCTCTCATCTTGGTTGTGTGTGTGTTGTATGTGTATATGTGCTGTAGATGTGGGAAAACAATAATATTTAACAAAATATTGTCTTAGAGATTGCCACTAAATTGAAATCACCTGGAATGCTTCCTTTGACCAATTTGTCTTTTGAATCCTAGGGAACTAAATCTAGAATGGTGGAGGGATGGAGAGTGAGGGGTGAAGATCTTTATGCAAACAATTTTACTACTCAAGATAATACCCTTGAAGTCCATCCAAGTTGTTGTCCAGTCTTTTTTTTTTATCATACCACAGTTAATTCCTTTTCACTGTACTACAGTTGATTAAATATTTTACTATATTCATTTTGAGTGAGTTATGGTAGTTTGTGTTCTTCAAGGAATTAGTTCATTTCATCTAAGTCATTAAATTAATGTGTGTAGAGTTGTTCATAGTATTCCCTTATTATCCTTTTGATGTCTAAACATTCTATGGTGATATCCCCTGCTTTGTTTCTGATATTGGTAATTTGTTTCTTATCTCTCCTTTTTCTTTGTCTGTCTTTCTAGAGATCTGTCAATTCTATTGATCTTTACAAGGAAACATTTTTTTTGTTGTTTTATTGACTTTCATTATTTTCCTATTTTCAATTTCATTGATTTCTGTTTTTTACAATTTCCTTCCTGCTTCTTGCTTTGTGTTCATTTTGATCTTTTTCTAGATTCTTGAATTGGGAGCTTAGGTTACTGATTGGAGAACATTCTTCATTTCTAATGTATGTATTTAGTTCTATAAATTTCTCTCTACACATGGTTTTTGCTATGTCCCACAAAGTCTGAAATGTTGTATTTCAACTCAGTTCAATGTATTTTTTTTATTTGTCAAATAATTTGTAAGTCAAATTACGTTGTATTCTCATGGTTCTATCAATTGTTGAGAGAAGTGTGTTCAAATCTGCAACTGTAATTGGGGATTTGTTTATTCCTCCTTTCGATTCTATTACTTTTTGCTTCATATATTTTGCCTTAAAAACAGCTCATTTCTTTGGCCAACACACATTTGGGATTGTTATGTCCCCTTGGTGGATTGACCCTTTTATCATTGTTATTATCATATATCATAATGTACCTCTCTGTCTCTGGTAATTTTCTTTGCACAGAGGCTTATGTGATATTAATATAGACACTCATGCTTTCTGTTTGTTAATGTGTTTGCAACATATATCTCATTCCAATCTTTTACTTTCAATCTCCCTATATCATTATATTTGAAGTGAGTTTCTTGTAGAGTACATATAATTGAGTCATATTTTCTTGTCCACTCCACCAATCTCAAATTTCTAATTAGTGTATTTAGATCATTTACATTTAATGCAATTATTGATATATTAGGGTTCAGGTCTGCCATTTTAATTTTTGTTTTCTGCTTTTCATTTCTCTGTTTTCTTTCTTTCCTTCTCTCTCTCTCTCTCTCTCTCTCTCTCTCTCTCTCTCTCTCTCTCTTTCTTTTTGCCCTCCTGTTGGTTACTTGAATATTTTTTAAGTATCATTTTGATTTATCTGTCATGGCTTTGAGTGTATATCTTTATATAGATATTTGGTGGTTACTCTAAGGTGTTATGCTGCATATATAAAACTTAT
>PVIA01001102.1:0-314726 GCA_004024845.1 Tonatia bakeri | reverse complement strand
CCTTCCTTCCTTCCTTCCTTCCTTCTTTCCTTCCTTCCTTCCTTCCTTCCTCTTTCTCTGTATTTACTTTATTAGTTTTTCTGGCTCTTTTTGTAATTTTTTAAATTACACTTGGCATTTAATATTATTCTATATGAATTAGATACTTCTTTGAATAGAACATAATGATCTGTTCTATCTGACTTGAGTTTTAGTTTCCAACTATGGCCATGCCCTGCCCACTGGTTTGGCTCTCTTTGCATATTGATCTTGATCTAAAACAAACCTTAATTCATCACACCCCTTGAGAAATGGCATGGTATCACTGCCAACTCTGAGACCAGCCCTAAAAACAGATAAATGTCCTCACGCTCAGCTCTGCCTCCTATGCCACCCCCCTCACAAGACCATTGCTTATGTCACTGGGGTTCATCATGTTTCAAGGCAAGCTGGCCAGTGTATGATCATTGAGAATTATATTTACTCAGCTCTGTAATTAAACATATCAATACATTTGATCCTGAAACATAGGGTAATATTTGAAAACCTGTTACAGTGATGGTGCTTTTTAAAAACAATAATAAAAAGAAGATCTAGAAATATTAAACAGCAATCAATAATTTTTAATAGCATATATTTCATTTGATGTAGATTCAGTTTTTTTAATTGAGCTTAAATATATATAACATAAAATTTTCCTTTTGAAGCACTTTTAAGTGTCAAGTTCAATGACATTACTTATTTCATACTGTTGTACAACCACCATAATCATCTTCAGAAACTTGAACTTCCCAAACTGAAACCTTATGCCATTAGATGTTAATTTCCCATTCTCTTCTCCCTTCAGCCCCTAGCAACTCCCATTCTATTTCCTGTCTCTGTGAATTTGACTACTCTATGTTCCTCATATGAGTGGAATTTTATGGTAATTTTCCTTTGGTGCCTGTCTTACCTGACTGTTCTCAAAGTTCATCCATATTGTATGTTGAATTCCATTCTTTAAGGATGAGAATAATTCATCCATACCTACACAATGGGCTCTTATAAGTATTTAGTAACAGCATTATGTATAATGTTGACAACCTAAAAAGCTGATGGTCCATCCATGAGAGAAATAGCTTCAAAAATTATAGACTGTCAAAGGGTAAAGGTCATTTAATATACAGATGTGAAAAAAGGAACTAAAGTATAGTGTGAGATTGTTAAGAGCTTGCTGTTTGTATTTTAAAGCCAGTGCCACCTCTCACAAACTGGGTAAACTGAGATAGTTATTTAAAGTTTTCTGAGCCCTATTTTTCTCATTTAAACAATTAGATGATATAATTTTTTATGAAAAGTTACTTATGATTATTAAATAAATGACATTCAAAACAATTAGTTCAACATCTGATATAAGAGCTGAAAAAATGTTAGCTATAATTAGTTATTATTTTTACTGAGTGTATGTTAGCTCCCTCCTAGATTCTAGAGATGATACAATGAATAACAGAGTCCCTGATTTGAGGGAGTCAATTTCAAATGGAGGAAAATACCTAAACTCTGAAATGCACATTGAGTTCAAATATTATTTTCATGCATGTAATCTAGTTTTAGTCTCATACCTGGAAATAGGTTTATAAGATAATGTTAAAAACAAAAAAAAAACCCAGAACATAAAATGTAGGAGGTGCACATTGATTACAATTATGCAAGCTGCATTCTAGGTACAAACACGTATACACACACACACTCCTCAAACAAAAAGAATTAATGTTTGCTAAAATTTTTCATGTCAAGTTATCTAGAGTCAACAAAATGTTAAGAATATAATATGCAACAGTATGTAAAAATCACTTGAAGAATCTGGGATGTGATTAAGGGATCTGTAATTTGGGTTTAATGAGAGAAAAAGGAACCAAACAAGGCTTTGTTCCTTCTCAGGGTGAGACCATTGAATGTTCTCGCTAATAGAACTTTAGACAGAATTTTGTCCCCAATCTTCAGTTCATAGATGAGACAGATATCTGAAGTCTGGAGATGTTTAAAAGCTTGTTCGAAATATTGCAGCAGGCGAGAACAGAAGTCAGTCTCTGCTGTCCTCAGGTCCTTAGGTCTTTTCTCCAAATCATACATTCACTTCTGGACATGTTTCTGTAGAGCCCATTTTTGATCAACTTCAACGTATTTTAAAATAGACCATTTCCTTTTCTTATCTATCAGTCACATGGAAAATACAGAAATTGATGTAGAGTTGTTTTTAACACTTTTTCAAAATTAACTTTCTAAGTATTTCATTAAAAGGTAGCCTTAAATATTTAAGTATAATACTTCATACAATTTATATTTATTATAATGCACAACATTAAAATTAGTTTCTGAACAAGTTTCTGAGGAAAATAAAATACAACTTACAAATGTTCCATTTTGCAAAGACTTTTTAAAACATAGTAGTAAATACTCTGAAAGCTGATAAAATGTGATTTATATAGTTGCTGCACGGGTTGTTACCTTGGTTACAACTACATAATTACATTGAATCTTTTTTGGTACCTATGTAAATAGGGATTTACTTTCTTGTTGTTTGAAATCTTTAATCAATTTGGTAAATGAGCCAGTGGAGTAAATTTTAAATCGCTGCTGTCACTGCAGAAATACGGTTTTCAGAACTATCGGTGTCTATGTATGCTGACTGCATCTGGTGGGAAGGGAGCTCGCGGGGGCTGAGGGCGCTCTAAGAACATTTTTCTCTTTCACGGAGAGATCTCTTCTTGAATTTCTTCTTTATTATAAAGCATATTATGTCCTAAAAAACTGATGGACAGTATTTCAATGATCAGCTAATTAATTTCCTGATCTTCATAGAAAAAGATGCAATCTCTCGGCTTAGAAAAACCTTCTTGTTTTGCTATACATTTAGAAAGCACCCAGAACAGTTCTGTTGTCAACACAATCTTTGAGGCCATCTGTAGTTTGCAACAAATTTATAGTAGTAGCTTAAATTGATGGGAAAATGAGCTCTTGACAGACGTATTTTTCCAAATTGATATTTGAGGATGGTGCAACCAAAATACTTGGCATGAGACCGAAAAGGAAATGAGGACTGGATATCTGCAGAACACAACTCTGTACTGCCACACAAACAACAAATGCTTAAAATCTGAAACTTTACTAGTGCTCCAAAGTTCCATTTTATAATTTTTGATCCTATGTTGAGTGACTACAGTATTTTTTCTCTCTTATCCCAGTACATACAGATATTCCAATAATTGGCAAGTTTTCTTGAGAAACAAGTGCCATTTTAAATAGGCCCTCTTCTGAATATCATTTATGTATTGATTTATTAAATATTCAGATATAAAAAAGAACAAACAAAAACCCTAAAAAGTACATAATATATAATATATTGGTAGGGAAGTTACTAACTTTAAATTATTTTGAGGATCTAGGCTCTTTATGTTTCTATGTCATTTTTCTAAATTTATGATTGCATTGTATATACACACAAATGTATACACGCATATGTGTGATGCCTCAAGAAAAAACAATTTGTAGCACAAAAAGTCTTACCTTTCTTTCTTTTTAAGTTGTTTTTAGTTTTTTAGTTTTAGGATAAGTGGTGAAGGTGTTGGTCTTTGATCTAATGTTTTGGGTCAAAATGCCCTGCACAGTTGTCAGTACATTGTTTTAAAGAAATTTCAAATAAGCATTTTTGAATTACACAAAGCAAATTTGTGATGGTGCTTTTATTTTAGTAACTAATTGACTATTGATATTGGGAATTTAACTCAATAGACAGATATTTATGAGGTTCCAATAGATAGGGTCTCATGAATGAATGAAATATAATTGCTGCCTCCATTCAAGGCAGAATTTGCAGTTTCTGAATGTGAAAATCATCATTGTTAGTTACATTACTCCTCCCCACTGACCAGCACTGCAATTTCAATATGTCTGAGCAAGACCATGTGTATTTCACACCAAATATCTGCTAATATAAAGTATTTTCTATGCGGAAAGCATTTTGAGTTATTTTTTTAATTTATTATATTTACAACAGTTTTATTGTATTTTTTCCAGTACCATTTAGCCCTCCTATACCCCCACCAACCCATAATCACCACACTGTTGTCCATCGTTAAGACATGGCAGCAGCCCAAGTGTTCATCAGTAGGTGAATGGATAAAACAACTATGGTACGTTTACACAATGGAATAGCACTTGGCAGTAAAAAAAGAAGAAAATTTTACCCTTTGCAACAGCATGGATGCACCTGGAGAACATTATGCTAAGTGAAATAAGCTGGTTGGAGAAAGACAAGTACTGTATGACTTTACCCATATGTGGAATCTAAGGAACAAACTGAACTAACGAGCAAAACAGAGACAGATTCATAGATAGCAGGCTGACAACTCTGGTAGGGAGCGGGGAGGTTAGTGCGTGGAGGAATCAAACAAAAAGGAATAAGGACTCATGGACATTGAGTTGGTTTTAAATGTAATATGTTGTGAGGAAAAACAATTCCAAATAGTACCCAAGATGCTGAATGGAAAATAAAATATTTAACAATAACCTAAGTCTAAGATAAGTAATATATACAAACATCAATATTATGGGAAATTTACTTGACCCATAAAGCACATTTGTCCTACCTACATTTTTGATGCATAAAGACATACATTGTACCAACTCAGGAATCCCTCAGCTGTAACTCTGCACACCCAAAAATACTTCCAGGGGAGCCCAGTGTTGTCTGGAAACACTAGTGAAAGGCTACTTTATACATCATGTGCAAATTGCCAGGCAAAACACTCACCTAGGCCTGAAACCATGTGAGTTTGCCCAATTTCAGGCTTCATTAAAACTTAAATGCCAGCTTAGTTTCTATAAAGTCACAGCTATATGCAGAGAGGTTACGCATTGCAAACAGTGATTCTGGGTTTGAGTTCTTGAAAAGGAGGACAAGTGAAATTTTTGTTAGATTTTGATTAATTCAGTTGAATGTAATTCAGAAATTGAAAATTTCATAAAACTGTTGGAAGTCCCTCAGTCTACATGAATTTGAGATTTAAGCAAAGAACTAAGGGTATGATTTTTTTAAATCTTGAAAAATAAAAGGGCATTCAGTAAACATTAATTGAGCATCTATTAATTATTTCAGGTATACTGTATCATGATTAGACATTTATATAACATATAAAGTAATTCCCCCAATAATTCTAGTATCATATATATGTATATATTCCAAAGGAATATTATGTTTAGCTTCTGTATGTCTTTGAGCTTTATAAAATGGTATAACAGTATACTTTTATGCAATTCATTTTTTTAACTCAAATTTAAGTTTCTAACATTTATCCCTGTGGCAGTGTGGGGTTGTAGTTTCAATCCCTCAGAGAAATACAATTTACCTATCAGAATTTATTAATTCACTCTGTCAACAGGCATGTAGCTTTTACCATTTGGAGCATCACTACCATGAACATTCTTGTACACATGTCCCGGTGCACCTGTAAACAAGAGGTCCCCTCAGGCTACACTGGCTGATGCAGTGGCACCTTGCCACACATGGGATGATCAAGCTTATGAAATATGACTATGCTTTAAAGAGTAAAATACGTACCAGATTTCAAAGATTTCGTATGAAAAAGAATGATAATATATTCTGAATAATTTAAAAATATTGACTGCCTATTGATATGCTATTTATCTGCATATGTTGGGCTAAAGGAAATAAATGATAAAAATTAATTCGCTTGTTCATTTGATGTTTTTAATATGGCTACCAGAAATTTTAAAAGTATAGATTTGGCTGGCATCGTATTTCTATTGGACAGCACTCATCTAAGGGCAAGGCCATGCAGAGTGTGCCTCCCCGACCAATAGAAGCAGCCTCACCTGGAAATACAGAATCTCTGGCCCCAACTCCAACACTTGAATGCTTTGCAGCAAAGCAGAATTCAAAAGGAAACAAGCAAAAGGAAACAGAAAAGAACCCAGAACCCAGGAATAAGGGAAGAAGTGCAGTATAGAGAGTACGGATCCAAGTCAAAACTAAACACAGAGTGGTGGGGGACAGTCGCTGAGGAAACAAAGCACGTGGTTAGATTGAGAGGTTAACAAAAGGTAGGCGGTATATTTACTTTAAATGGTACATAAAACAGAACAATTGGAAACTTCAGGGGAAAGAAAAGCAGTAGCAGAAGTGAAATGGAATCATAATTGCTCCTGGATCTTTCATGGACAATATTTATACACAATTATGGAAGAGCTCTCAGGGACTTGGATGGGGAAGATTATACACATACTTTAGAAAGTGGAGCATCAGACAGAGCATCTGTGCTTGATGGAACATGAAATTCGAAGTTAACACATTACCTGCAGATACAGAAGGACATTTTAAACTGGGAACTAAATCGTGAGAAAAAAAATTTCATGCCAGGAAAGAGTCAATGGCAAAAATGATAGCTGGAGAACTAGCACCAGAAGAATATTGTTTTCCAAAAGAAAGACTAAAGAAAGAAAAGTGCTCACTCCTAAGAAAAGAGGTAGAGTAGGAAAAGGGTAGGGGAACCATAGTTCATAATTAATTTTAAGGATTACTTCATAAAATATGAAATATTATAAAATATTATATATAAAATTAGGTACTTAGACATGGTTATATAGTATATGTAGTATATATAATTATATATTATTAATAGACAGGTATAGTGTATATATACACACACATATAGATATAGTTCCCACTAGTCTATTATTATATTAAGTTAGTTTTCTGTTGACATTATACTTGTAGTTTTTCTGAGATGTCTTCAAGTTTAATTTTTATGACATATGTTTGTTTTATATATTTTTATTTGTATTTTTCTGATTTCTTTATTTTTTCACATTTTTATTGTTGTTCAAGTACAGTTGTCTCCATTTCCCCTCCCCCACTGCCCCCCACCTCAGCCATCCCCACTTCTCACCCTTGATTCCACCCCCCTTTGGTTTTGTCCATGTGTCCCCCATACATGCTCCTGAAAACTCTTCCCCACTTCCCCCATTGTATATTTTTAAATGTACATGTCAATATGCCACCCTGGATCTCAAAAGTTTCAAGTTATTTCAATGTTCTCTGTCTTGGTCATTGATCTCTAATAGGGCAAAATACTCTTCATATCAAATATTGTTTTCTCCTAAGAGTAGACTCTAAAAAAAGATTTAAGATATGGCTTAAACAATACTATGGAATTTATGTCAAAAGAGCATTTAAAGGTTTACAAAGGCAAGCAACACAAAATAAACTTTCTGGGAAAAGAATGACATTGCCTTGCAAGAGGAAAGGAGAGGGTTACCTACAAAGGAATTTCCACAGGACTATCAGATGATTTTTCAAAAGAAACTTTACAGGCAAGAAGGGACTGGGATGAAGTATTTTAAGTCATGAAAGGCAAGGACCTACATCTAAGATTACTTGATCCAGCAAAGCTATCATTTAGAATGGAAGGGCAGATAAGTGCTTGCCAGATAAGGTAAAGTTAAAGGAGTTCAACATCACCAAGCCCTTAGTGTATGGAATGTTAAAGGGACTTGTCTAAGAGAAAGATCAAAAACTATGAACAATAAAATTACAACAAACTCACGACTGTCAACAACTGAACCTAAAAACAAAAACTAAGCAAACAACTAGAAGAGAAACAGAATCAGAGAAATGGAGATCGCATGGAAGATTATCAGTGGTGAGGGAGACGGGGAGAATGGGGGAAACGGTACAGGGAGTAAGAAGCATAATTGGTAGGCACAAAATAGGGAGAGGTTAAGTATAGTATAGGAAATAGTATAGGAAATGGAGAACTTATATGTACAACCCATGGACAGGAAATAGGGTGGGGGGGATGCTGGAGGGTGGGGGTTGCAGGGCAGAGGGGGATAAAGGGGAGAAAATATTTGGACAACTGTATATAGCACAATAGCATAATCAACAAAATATACTTAATTAAAAAAAAGAATGACACTGCTCAAATGGAAATGTGATGAGAAAAACAATGTTTGAATAATGAATTGATTTTGTAGATATCCTCCAAAGGGAGGAATTATTTTAAAGATTAGAAGCACCTCTTAACTTCTACCATTTTTGAATGAGAGTTTCTAGTGTTTTCTCCCTTAATGTTTTTGCAGTGGTTGATGAACACCAGCCCTACCCCAACACATAGCCCAAAGTGCTCATGTATCAATGAGATTTGCAAAACTTTGCAAGTAAAATTCTTCTTGTAAGATTTATAGCACAGAATAATTGTTTTCTTTGGGTTAGCATGCTATTTATGCAGATTATTTTAGTTTGATCCTACTCAACTCAAAAATATGATAGGCCAGACCAGGGAATGCAAGCAGACTATTTTTGAGAGCTTTATACCAAAAAGTTAGCTTAAGTTTCATTAAAATCTAGATGGATGTTTTGGTTGTACTATATTTCATGTGTAAAATGTTGGAAATCAGTACAGTGAGCACTCACAACGGTCCAAATGTGAAGAGCTGATTCACAGAGCCCATACCCTGACTGTGCTAGCAGCTCTTCAAGTCTGGGCCACTCCTGCTAGCAGCCCTGAAAACACCAGAGCGATGACATTCAGATACATGGAGAAAGTGGTCAGTGATTACAATCCACGGAATTGTGTGTCAGCAATTCATATATAGTTCATTCAACAAAACATATCAGTGGTTATATTGATGAAATTGTGAATTTAGCTTAAAGTCCACAATAAAACTTCCTTTAGTTACTAACCATGGTGACTACAAATCAGGTATAGGCACCTTTGGCTTCAGGATCACTTAATCTTTTGACAACTTTTGATTTTACTCTTAATTTTGACTGAAAATGGGCAGGTATATACACTTTACTTGAATCACAATTTCAATGCTGAGTTTATACATGAGGATCTCAGTTTGAGAGCAATATATATGTGGCCAATTTTTAATCAATATGAATAATTCCAAGTAACCACATTTGTGGAATGAGATCCTTTGGTAGTGCTGTAGAATTTTAGAGCTAGAAGAAAGCTATCATATAATTTTTACAAAGTCTATCTCATCATTTTTAGAAGACTAATCTAAAACAGAAATTAAGGAAGTTGCTACCATTGGACAACCAAGGGTCTGAAACTTCAAACAAACTTTTCTTGACTGATAAAATATGTGTACTTATCTTTTAAGAGCTTTAATTCTGAGACTGGAGGCAGACACATCTATCAACTGAGAAAAAAATGGCATTTTTCAATTCAAGAAACTGAGGGACTAATGAATCATCAATAAACTGACTTGCTGGGATTATAGATGAACCATTCAGTATCTGGTTCTTTTCAGTCATGTAGATAGCTCCAGACATATCTGGTTTATAAAACAATAGACTCCTTATTCTGGGGAAAACAGCTGCAATATCTGTTTAAGAGATGAGTGGTATCCTGCTTTGTTCAAAATATTCAAATTTTATAGGAATGAAAATACACTGTTTTATTGTTTAATAATAAATTATGAAACAATTGCTGTTTCATGGCATTCTCTATAATAGGAGTCTGTAGATTTTCTACAGAGTTTTTCCATTTATTATTTGGAAGCAGAACATTGGCCATGGTGATTTATATGTCTGAATTCCTTTTTAAATTGACTTGTACAGTCTTTAAATCCTTTAGCTCAGTTCACTGGCCAGTTAGATAGCACTATCGTTTTTATGCATTCTGATATGCACTCTGAATGTCTTAAAATTATGTGTAAAGCTTAAATATTTTCAATTTTAGAACAGGAACAAACTTTAATCCCAATGTCCCATTGGCTATCAGAAATTTAGTGAACACTATAACTATTTTCTTTTTTCTTATTGTTGTTTAAGTACAGTTATAGTAGAAAGAACACTGCATTAGGAGTCAAAACCCTGGGTTCTTATAAATAACTTTAGTACTGAAGAATTATTTGACCATGGACAAGTCATTTTTCCTGTGTGAGCTTCAGATTTCTCTTCTATAAATTTAGAACACTCAACTAGGTAATATCTAAGCTCCTTACCAATTCTCAAATTTTATGATTCTCAGAAATGGTCAGAGAAACTAAAATCAGTTGTTCTGGTAATTATATAGGGTTTGAATATTTATATATCTGAGAGTAAATTGAAAGTAGGGTGACTTTCAATTTACCTTACTTATTCCCAATTTACAGTATCACTCCATAATTCTTAAGGACATTCCCAATGTACAGTATCACTCCATAATTCTTAAGGACACCCTTTATTATCTTGATGATTTTTTATTAAGTTTCACTTTGTGCTAATTAATAATACACCTTTAAGACTCAGAAGTTAAAAAAATTGTGGTTGTAAATGTCAACAGTTAAAACACAGCAACTTGTGTATTCTTTATGTATAGCATTTTCTAATAATAATTTGTCAGTGGTTAAAAAAATTTAATTAATAAAAAATTCACATAAAATTTATTCACTTTAAATAACTTCTTTGAATTTATTTTTATTTTAATTTATTTTTATTGTATTTTTTCCATTACTATTTATCTCCCTTATACCCTCTTTGACCTCCACCCACCCCCTCACTCCCACAATCACCACACTGTTGTCCATGTCCATGAGTCCTTTTTCCTTTCGCTCGATCCTCCCACCCCCGACCCCCCTTCCCACCACCAACAGAGCTGTCAGCCTGCTCTCTATCTACGAGTCTGTCTCTGTTTTGCTGTTAGTTCAGTTTGTTCATTAGATTTCACATATGGGTGAAATCATATGGTATTTGTCTTTCTTTGACTGGCTTATTTAACTTAGCACAATGCTTCAAACTAATACAACATGATGCATATGCTGTTATAAATATGTCAAGTTTGCCTTTCATACTCTTTTTAAAGGAAAATGGAGATTAGTATCTCATACTGTTGTTATAAGTTAAAATTATTTTATATTATAGTTGTTTCTTGATATTTTACCAAATAAATTGACAGAGGAAAAATAATACTGAGCTCTTTACCTTTGGTAAATATGGTGGCCATAACCAAAGAAACTGAACAAGCTTTAGAAATTGTTCAAATTCCATTTAAAATGTGACATTTTCCAAAAGGGAAAAAATGCTACAGATAGATCATTTATTAATGAAAAGTATTTTGCAGACTCTGTCTCTCCCCTGGCCCCTTCTTTGAATGTCCCATTCAAAATCCAACAGGTCCTTTTTCTTCCCCCTTTCCTAGCAGACATAGGATAATCTCTACATCTTCAGGCCTGTAACTGACTCCAGGCCTGCTTTAAAGTCTATTGCAAGATGGTATGTTTACCATACACTATGACCTTCCTTCTTCATCCTCTGAGACTAATTAAAGGCATCAGATCCTGTTTCCTGAGGCTCCTGGTATGCCCTGCACTTGGTTTATTTCCTCCAAGGCTTCATCTTGTTTTTCCCCTCTCTGCATCCCAAAGTGTAACAGAACACCCTCAACTATTTTACTTTATATAGGGCACTATTTGCTGCCAGAACTTTAGGTATTATAAAAACAGTATGTAGTAATAAGCCAGGAATCTAAAATATCTTAGAGATCTATGTCTTTTATAAAATATGGTTTTCCTGAATAAACACATCAGATTGATTTGTGTCAACAGTAACAAACATCGCATGGTAATAATAGGTTGATATTTACAAGCTCTTTTTAACTACTTCAATGCCATAACAAAATTGAAATTATAGCCACTCTTCTTATTAAATGAATTAAAACAAAATCTATATTCTCTGAATTAATGTGTTTTATTTCTCAATTTTACTTTAAATATTTTTATTCAAACTTGTAAAATTAAAGTTGTCTAAGATGGAGAGCCTCAATATTTGAAGATACCAGGAATGAAATAAAGATACTTTTATGCACTAAGCCAAATACCACTCTGGACAGTAATCACCAGAGAAAAAGGCTCTGACCTCAAGAAGACTATACTCTCATGTAGAAGACATTCAGACATGTAAACCTACATTAGCAGACGAACAAAGGCAGTGTGGAACAGAAGAAACAACTAAGGGGAAGTGCCGCTCTCAGACTAAGCATCAGCACCAGAGACAGAATAGGCAAGGTAAACAGAACTTGAGCCTTTGTTGGACACCAAAAAAAAATCTTGGAGAAACCCTTGGAAGAAGGATGTTAAGCCTCTAGGCTGGGGGGAAATAGAAGCCTAGAGTGAGTAGGAGAGAGCCTGGAGAGACATGGAGTATGTGCTCAGGGAGAAAGTTTTCCTTGTACCTTTAAACCCCTTCTCCCATATTGCCCTGGTTGAGAATGAACCAGAAGTTCCTAGAAGAATGATTTGAGTGCGATAGCACCCTCTGCATTATCGTCACAGATGCTGTCTAGGGCATGGTAGAACTCAGGCAACTCCTAATCCCACAAACAACTCTCCACATGTAGGAACCTTCCACAGCACTCCAGGAAGAGCACACACTCAGTCTAGGCCTTGTACCTTGTATTAGGGAGACATTATAAATCATGGAAGGTGATGTTTTTCATACAGTTTTGCATTCTGGCTGCACACTGAAATATCCAGGAGTGGTAGGACTTTATGAAAACAAACAAATAGCCATACATATAAAGGAAAAATTCTACCAATTCCCAAATCTCCTCCTACATCAATTTAACCAGAGTCTCTTAAAGTGACAATACAGCATTGATGTTTTTTAAATACTCCCTTCATGGTGAGTAGATGCAGAAAGGGTAGAGAACCATTGCTTCTAAAGCATTTATAGGAAACACTTAGCTATTTATGAAAGGCAACAAGGGGAACAAGTCCTCAGATAAGAAGAAAACAGCCAACTAAAGTGGACTAAGTTGGAGAGAAATCTAGTTGCATTTCTGTATCTTTCCCATGTGGCCCTGAGTAAGGCCAGTGTAGGAGCTGCCATTAGAGTAGCCTGAGAAAGGTGTCACCTTCTCCAAGGTAATTGTGAACTTCAGCTTGTTTTTGTTGACTGGACATGGAGCTCAGGGTGCTCAAATTTTCTCTCTCTCTCTCTCTCTCTCTCTCACACACACACACACACACACACACACATCATACATGCATACAAATACAGAATAAGATAGAAAATACAAGAATAGAGTTAATAAATGAGGAAGAATAAATTAAATATAAATGGTAAAAACAATCAAATGATAGAAGTTCTCAGATGTGTTTAAAAAGAATATTCCATATTACATCATAATAACACAAGAGGAAACAAAGCATAAAAATCAAAGAACTATGGGAATTAAAAGTCAATGTAACAATTTTAACATGACACAAAATAAAATGCATGTAAAGTGAAAATCATCATAAGGTTTTCTTGACAATGTTTTTTTTAGACTGCTTCTAATTACACAGTGTTTCTATACTGGAGATATACAAGGTCTGTCTGGGAAAAGTCCAGCCATTGTTAATACAATGAAAATGGTTCGCGCCACATCGATGTAACCTGGCAGCCACAGAGAGTGGACTGGAATGCACATGTGTGAACAATGATGACCTCACTGTAGTAGTTAGTGGGGCTGGTGGATGCCATTGCATGAGCATGTACTGTGTGGCCATAGCATTCAAAATGACTGGGTAGAACAACAAATCTGCACTGAATTTTGCACTAAGTTTGAACATTCCTCCATGGAAACTATTTGGATGATCAGAAGGCTGCAGCTCCAGGAAACTGGCAATTGGCAGCTTCATCATGACAATGCACCTGCTCATGCATCATATCTTATGCAGAGTTTTTTGGTGAAACATCAAATCACCCAGGTGACTCAAATTTCCTACAGTCCATATCTGGGGCCCTGTACCTTCTGGCTTTTCCTAAAACTGAAATCACCTTTGAAAGAGAAGCGATTTCAGGCTGTCTATGAAATTCAGTAAAATACAACAGGGCAGCTGATGGTGATTGGGAGAACTGTGTGAGGTGTCAAGGTGCCTACTTTGAAGGGAACTGAGATATCATTGTCTTATGTGCAATGTCTCATATTTCCTTCAATAATGTCTCTATTTTTCATTTTACATGGCTGGATACTTTCTGGATATATATATCACCTTATAAAAGATATATAAATATATATGTATGTGTGTATATATCCTTATAATATTAGTTTACAAGGATATTATAAACTATTAAAAGGTACAATGTATCAAAGTGTTATAACAACCACAAACACATGAGCACTTTAATGTAGACTCATTTATGATTAAATTGATCAGGCATTGGATCTGAGCATCTCTATTTTTAAAAAGTTGCCTAATGGATTATTTTCAGATAAGCTAAGAATCACTACATTACACCAACTTTAATCAAAAAACAAAAAATAGCAGAAAATTTAATACCATCTACAAAGTAACAAATATTGCTACTTATCTAGAAATTAGCCTCACCAAGAAGACATAAGGACTTTATTGCCAAAATCTAAAATTTAGTTGGAAAATCATTAGAGAAGACCTAAAAAAAAAGTGATATGTTAACAGATAGGGTAACAACATTATTTACAATGTGATGTCACTAATTTCCCCACAAATTAATCTACACAGGGAAGGGCAAGAGTAGGTTTACAGTTGTGAGTGTGCAAAAACAGTTTATTCTTGTGTTATTTATGAATGTATCATTTTCCATACCAAGAACTGTAAACCTACTTTTGCACCATCCTATACATTCAGTGCAATTCCAAAGACATATCCAGCTGGATCTCTGGGGGAAGTTGTCAGGTTGATTTAAAAATGAATATAGAAGAATAACACCCATAAATAAGTATGATGATTTCTATAAAGAGCAAAGAAAGGGGCATCCCTACCATACACAAGGATATATTACAAAATCACAGTAACTGAACAGCATGGTCCTGGAGATGGAACAGGAAAATATAATAAACTAATGAAAAAAATTGTACCTCAAAAAATTCTAGCTAAGAAATTATGAAATTAAAAAAGAATTATAATTTTACAAACCCTAAACATATAACATTTCAAGCAATGGTCATCACTGAATGTAAGCCATTAAGAGAAATGTTGATGTGAATTTTGCAATGAATGGACATGGCTGATATTACATGAAAAAATAACTGAATTAAAAAAAAAACCTTGACGACATTAGTTTTATTGTTTCTAATCATGAAGTGTTTCTATATTGGCTATATTCATTTGCTCATTCGACAGTTTTAAGGGCACTCACTATTGTGTCAGACAATGTGCAAGGCAACGAACAACAATAAAACTATTTGTTGCAACAATCAAGTTTCCCCCTATCCCAGAGAAGACCCCCAATTTAGTCTGATTTTGAAGATAATACCCAAAAGCTCAAACAACCCAGAATGTGTTGTGCATTAATGCATATATTTTTTTTTCCTATGGTGTTGGTATTTCTGTCCTAATTCCTCCAGATATCTAGTAAAAGGAAAATATTTTGTTTATGCCTTTTTCCAAATCACCATTCTTATCTGCAAGTCAAGTGACCCAGTTTTACACTATTTTCTAGTCCTCAATGCTTTCCAGTACATAAAAGTTATATATCCAGGGTTTCTGAGACTGCACACTCAGAAACAAAAGACATTCCACAGTGTCTGAGTGGGATCCCAGGAAGTCGGGCAGCATCTGCTTCAGACACACCAGGAAATGTTTCCCAGTCTTGGGGCCTGCGGCCTAAATGGAATTCATTATTATACAAAGGTCAGGATATACTTAAAAAAAAAAAAAAAAAAGACAACAGAGACTGAAATGACTGTCCAAGTCTAAATTTGGTTTTCTTTGGGAATTATTACACTAGCACAATTTTGTAATAGGCAAATATTTCAAAGTTGCTGTAGTTGGCAAGAAAGTAAGAAACAGACATGGAATCAAATTCATGGGACAAGAAGCTTACTGAAACGTCAAACTGGGTATAAAAACCTGAAGTTCAACTTGCAGTGGATAAAATTACATATTTTCAGCCAATTATAAATCGAACCTCAGCTCCCTGACTTGGAAAAGGGGTCAATACAGGATGGTTACGGCTTTTTTTTTTAAACCAAAGGACATAGTTGAGTTGTACACAAAATGGGGTTGGTTTTAAAAACAAGATTTAAGCTAAGGACAACATGTGTCTGTTTCCTGAGTTCACTTGGTAGGTCCAAGTGGCATCATAAATTTAATGTACTGAAACTTGAGCTTCTTCATGCAGAAAAGCAGGCTGGGACATGTCAACTCACCAAAAAAGCATATTATTCTTGGAGGTATAAAATATTTGTTCTGTAGCTACAATCATATTAAAATTCCCTTCAGTGCAAATTTAAGTGCTCCTAGTGGGTCGTGTGATGAAGCTCTGCAGTCTTGGCAGACACTGTGTAAACTCCTCTGGAATCTTTTTGGCCTGGATGTTAGTACAACTTGGTCCTGTTTCTCTTCACCTTTGATAGATGTCTGGGGATAAGGTCAGGACTCTGTTTACTCCTCTTGAGACTCACATAATCTGAGGACAATTTTCTAAAGAATGGATCCCTGATTGCATGTTCAGGTTGTTCAGTAATCTGAGGATCTGAGGAGGATGTTTGGCAAGAGCACAGAGAAAAGTTATAAGAGATTCTATTATACTGTTATTTAAATACAACTCCAAAATATGTCCAGGGTAAGTGCCACACAGGTAATGATTCTGAAGGAAAGGTCAAGATGACGTCATTTACACTAAAAACAAAATAAAGCAAGAGATTATGCAACAATAAAATGAAGGTTTATAGAGCAAGGTCAGACGTTTAAAGAAAAGGATGGATTAAAATCTGCAAATGAATGAGGAGCCTCCTTTCCACTTGGTCTTCCAACATAACACCCAGTCTGGCCAATCTTATTGCATCCTGGTTGAAACCAACTACATCAACTCTTCCATTGAAGCTAAAATGGTCATACTGTGAGTGACGGACTGGCTCTATGTCAAGTGCATCCTGCTGTATAATTAACAGTGTAATGACTGACTTGAGACACTGAAGCAGCAGTGTCAAGTGGCCCTAAAGAATGCCAATGTTCTGAGATGTGAAGGATTCTTGGGCACACACAAAGGAACCTATGTGATTGAGTGCTTAGTGCTAAGAGTAACTCAGGACAAGCATTACACTGTGGCCACCACTGACCTTAATCCTAATTAAAAATGCCTAGAATTCCTATTGCAAACATTTCTAATCATATGTACAATATCCAGGGGATGTTGTATAATTACAGAGGGCCTTGATTTTGATACTTAGAAGGGAGTTTCTCTCTCTTCTTTCAATTTTCTCTAATTATATGATTGCAAGACTTATTATTTTGAAGTATTTCTAGTTTATCCTAAGATTATAAAAATGTTTTAGAAGAACAAGATCACGGATACAGCACAGGCTTTCAAGATTACTTACTCCACCTCTCTTCTATTAAGGAGTGAACACTGAAATTTTGAGAGGTTAAGTGAAAATACTAGCTGAAGTCCAGTTTTTCTGGCTTAGTCTGACACTAAGCCTACTACAGTAATATTCCCAACACTAATCAAAGAATGTATCTTGACCTCTTCAACTCCAAAATTTGGCATATAAAGAGGAAGTTTCCAGCAGCCCTAATACCTGATACACTGGTCACCCAATTGCCCCAAACTGCCATTTAGGAGAGAATGGTCTCATTTTTTTTAACCCATCTCTTTGGAGTTTATCTAATTATACAAGTAAATTATGTTCAAATGCTGAAAGCTGTTTTAAAAAATGTCCATAATTGTTGGTAAACCTAAAGTAAAAAATGAAGAAAATTTGACACAATCCTGCTACAGCACCATCACTGCATAAATGTGCTTGGTTTCTTATTACATCTTTCTAGCTCCAGGAAGAAAAATGCCATCATGTTTCTGGAGTTTGTAGCTACATACAACACAGAAGTGTTTAATCTGAAAAGCAAAATGAGGCTCATGGGTAAGAATTATTTCACTCTGAAGACTTACTTTCACAAAAATCACTGAGTTTAGCTGAGGAGCACATTGACTATCGGCTGGAATTCACATAATAAGTTACAACTGAACTTTCAGAGCCCTAAATTTGTATAAGTAAAAGGAATGGTGGTAAGGGCTTTGAAAAGGGTAGGGAAGTTGCTGACAAAGGACTCAGTCTAGCGGATGCGCTGCCCAGGTGGAGCTGGCCGTGGTGTATTATGCTACTGCCGTTGTCGTGTTCATACTACGCTGGCTGCCCTGCTTCAGTGATCAGCTGCATTCCTAGGTGTCCGTACGCACTTTGGACACATTAGGCTCTACCATTTCACTAATGCCATCTTACGGTTTTTGCATTTGCCATCTTTGGTAAGTTGGAATATGCTAACAAAATGATAGAGGAATGGGTGGGTAGAAAGGTTAATTGCATTTGTAATAAGTAAAAATAATCAGAACAACAGTATAATAATAACTAGGGTACCATATATCCTGGTTTTACTGGAAAAAATTCAATTTCAAGCCCAAATGCTGAATCTGATTTGGCATTTATGTCAGACAAAACTTCCAGATTTGGTGATAAATAATGTGATTTTTCTTATAATAGTTGACAATGTTTCAGTATTTACCAGACACCACTGAGGATAAAGATATGTATCATCTAATTTAATCCACTCAATGATGCTGTGGATTGTACAGAATAAATTATTATAATATCCATATTACAGATGGAGAGACTGACCATGGACTTTGTGTTTTTATGAATATCATGCAACTATTAATCAATGTAACCTCCTTATTACTTCACAACAAATTCACATTTTTTTGACCTGGTTGAGCTGTTCATTCAAAGTGTAAATAGGGATAAGTTTCAATATCCAAGCCTTAAATTTAGTAAACTCCCTGTTTTTAAGCTGTCAAATGGGATTTGGATGCCACTTATAATGCCACGAAGGGTTTGGAAAAGGAGACAGTTCCTTTAGCAAGTTGAGAATGTGAAGGGGGGCCTGAAATTGAATTGATTTATAAATTTGTGTATTTATTCCTATATATTTAAACTTCATTCACCTTCAAAGTTCCAGTTGATACAATACACCTAGTGAGATGTTTTTTCCACTGCTCAAAACAGTTTTTGGACTTGCTACTTTCGATAACTTTTAGTGCGTCTGCTGTTTTAGTGCTTCACCTCTTCCTCATCAGCAAAAGATTTCTCTTGGAGCCCTTTTTTCATTGGGGAAACAAAAATAGTCACTTGGGTGACTAGGGAGGGTGGGGCATGGAGGTCATGCAGATTTGGGCCAAAATCTGCTGATTGCTCAGTATGGTGTGGGCAGGTGCACTCATAAATCATCCATCATGAACTGGGTAAATGCTTTAAAAGAATCTCCAAGAAAAAATTCACTGAAGCCAAATGAAGCCTCTCACACCAACACCAGCTGGTGCACGGATACAGTTGGGTTCCTAGAACACTCACCTATGGTGGAGAACCCTGTACTACAAAGTGCCTGCCCTCCAGAAGATAATTCTGTTTTTTTTTTATCCCCCCTTGTATATAATCACTTTGTAGAGTAGTATGAGAGAGTAGTATGAGACTATAAAAATTCCATTTAAACTGAATCTATATAAAGTGATCTTAATAACAATCATAAGGGAAATTCCAATTGTTCTTTGACTCATAAAAATTTTGTCTAATCATTAAACATTCTCTTAATGTCAGTTGTAAATATATTTCAAAATTAAAAAGTAAAATTATTTACTTAATACACTATATTTGAACCATTAGAAAGATTAAGAATTAGAGTGTCTTATTTTTTTGAAAAAAAAACTTTTCAAGAGTGGTGGTTCAAACAGTGCTCGCATCCTTCTTGTCACATGCAGGATACAGAGCTACCATCTTCTCTAAGCCTTGGTGAATTGGCATACTTCTTTTCAAGTCTGAAAATGCTTTAAACATTTCATCCTCTGTGCTTTCAATATTGTGAAACATCTCTGAGAGTTCCTTAATAAGTTTTGCCAGGATAACTTCCTCTGAGATATCTTCATTATTTTTGTTGCACCACTTTCTTCATTTATGTCAGTAAGTTCTCCTTTACTGAGTTATTTGGGCAAGACTCTCTAGAATGGGATCACATCAACACTCCTATGGTCAGCCATTTCTTCTATAACTCTATTTATGCCTGATTCATATTGTATTTCCAGTATTATCATCCTTCATTTCATTTGCTGCACTTTGATCTTTCTTGACCGATTTCTTCTTTTGATCATTCATTTAATGCAATGACAATCCTTGCTGTCTGTGGGTGAATCAAATGATAGATGTATAGTGACCAATCACTGACAGACTTTGAAAGAAGTGATGGGATTGGTTCCTGATCACGATGTGCATGTGTTACTAAGTACTGATTGGTATTTACACAATTACTCAGAGTTGATACAGTGATTATTGAAATTTAAACAGTGTTGGTAGACTGGTGTCACTTATTCAATCATGGCAGCTAAAATGTGTGCATATCAGAACTGTTCAGAGAAAGCAATGACTGTATTTCTCATTTTCCATCACAGTACTTTGGGTGATGCCCTGATTTATATGGATTACTCTTGCCTACAACACATCAAGCACTCAATCTTGAAGAAATTTGGTAATTAGAAGGGCCAATTAAAAATGCATCCTACCCTCACATGGCCTGGAGGCATCAGAGCAATGAAAATGCATGAACACATCACTGAGGCACAGCATAAAAAACTGGCAAAGTGGCATGGTGAATATACCTGGGCAACACAAAATGCATCCTTGGGATGCTTTCAGGCTTGCAAATCTTGATTAGGGAAGGAAAAATCTTTACTGGAATTATTCTACATGAGAATTAATATGAGAGTTATGTATAAAACAGATGGCAAGTTGGGAAGATTTGTTAAGAGGCCACATTATTCATTATTTAGTAAAGCACAGAACTGCTTATTCCTGGAAAAAAGTTATCGAGGCTATGACAGTAGTGATGGAGAAAGTAAGAGACTGTTGCAGAGATGCAGGAGCTGGGACTTGTTTCTAGGAGATACATATGGGGAAAGGAGCCATTTGGAGATAGCTACAGTTACCAGCTTGAGTGATTTACAGAAGCCTGAAGACCTCAGCTTCACAAGATACCAGTAATGTTTAATGTAGTTCATTTGAGGAAGAGAGAAATGATTGCTAGGTTTTCTCAGTAGGTCCCGCACACTGACTTTAATGGTCATTCACTTATATTGCTGGGTCCCTTAACCTATAGCCTAATACAAAAGAAATAATAAAGAGCAGTGGCACAATCTACTCCTTTAAGCCCTTCTCTAAAGTATCTAGTGCTTTTCAGACAACATAAACTTTTCCCTTTCCCAAAAATGTTGAAGGAATTATAAATATTTATCTAAATGTGTATATATATATATTTATCTAAATATACAATGAAGAGCACAAAATAGATTTTATTTGTTTTATCGCTGTGTTTTATCCATGAAAACTTTCAATATTTAGGTATAAATTCTTGTGTTATTTTCATTTTGTGAGAAGATTCTCTGTAATAGAGGCAACGAATTAAGGCTTTCCAATCTTCCCACATTACAGTTTTGGAAAATCAGAGGCGAGTTGTGCACACTTTATTTTTGCTTAGTCTGTTTGTCATCACAGATCATATGTTCCTAATATTCTGAGCCTCACAAAAGCGTAGTACCTCTCGTGTTTGCCTCAAAGCATGTTTGCCAACTTTGTCTGCAAGGGAAAGCTTTTATTATAAATGCCAAGTGGGTCTGGCATAACTTTCAAATCCAGAGAACTTATAATGATACAAGCTGAGCCATGAGAAAAAGGCGATTGAATACTTAATTGTGTTAGAACAATATTGCCAACAGAGGATTATTCATACCCTTGTTACCACAGTCTAGTTTGCATGACAGGCACAGTGCATTTCTTTATAAATCAGGCATAAAAACATTACTCACGGTTATCTTTCTTACCCAGAAACTCTGCTATAATGAAACCTATAGTGGATTCAGACTTACGATGAGGTCTGTCCGGAAAAAGTCCAGCCATTGTTAATATAACAAGAACAGTTGGTGTTACACAGATGCAACCTGGCAGCCAAGCAGAGGGGACTTCAATGTTCATGCATGAACAGTAACAACTTCACTGTCCTAGTTGGTGAGGTTGGTAGATGCCATTGAGTACACATGTGTACTGTGTGGCCATTGCATTTAAAATGATTGAGCAAATAGAGCAATGAATCTGCATCAAATTTTGCACTAAGCTTGAACATTTCTCCATGGAAACCATTCAGATGATTCAGAAGCCTTTCAGGGATGATGAAGCGAGTGAAGCACAAATAAAAGTGTGGCACAAATGCTTCAAAGATGGTCGAGAATCTGTTGAAAGTGATTCACATTCTGGAAGACCTGCAACAAACAGGACACCTGAAAATGTTGAACTCAGCCCCTCTACAACCCAGTTATGACACCCTGTGACTTCTGGCTTTTCCCAAAACTAAAATCACCTTTGAAAGGGAAGAGGTTTCAGATAGTGAGTGAGATTCAGGAAAATACAACGGGGGAGCAGCTGATGGTGATTCCAATAAAGGATTTTGCAGAGTGCTTTGAACAAAGGAAGAGACACTGGGAGAACTGTGTGAGGTCCCAAGGTGCCTACTTTGAAGGGGACTGATGTGTCCTTGTCCTGTGTGCAATGTTTCTTGTATCTTCTTCAATAAATGTATCTGGTATCTTCATCAATACTTTTCCTAGCATGTGGCTGGATACTTTCCGGACAAACCGTGTATTTCACAGTGGCTTATAGATGTTTCTTGTTGATATGCTAGAGGAGAGAAGGCTTTTCTGCCAACATGAGTTGTCCAATGGTATCAGCATGCTGCAGGAGGGGAAACTGGAGGTGTCCAATCCCGGTTCTGCCTTTCACTCAACTGTGTGAGCTAGGAAGAGTCAGAGCACCACACTGAGCCTCAGACCCTTCGTAATTTAAGATAATAACAATTCTTTTACTCAAGTCAGAGCTTTGTCCTTAAAATCAAGGAAGAAGTAAAGTCTTACTATATAAACTTATAAAGCATTATACAGATATACGTCCTTATTGTTATGATTGTCTATAAATCTCTTTTCATATACTTTTTCCAGTAAAGGTAAATGAGGAGTAAAAGCAACAGAGAAAGAGTATTAAAAAGGACTTTAGCTATGAGTTAATAAGCTATTTTTAAAAAATATTCATTGATTGATTTTAGAGAGAGAGAGGAAGGGAAAGAATAAGAGAGAGAGAGAGAGAGAGATTGATTTATTGTTCCACTTATTTATGCATTTGTTGGTAGATTCTTGTAGGTGCCCTGATAGGGGATCAAACCTGCAACTGTGGGTTTAGAGATGATGCTTTAATCAATTGAGCTACCCAAGGAGGACAAGTTAATATTTCATGTTATGTTCTTGAGCAATGATGAACAATAAATAGACAATTGAGGAATATTTTTCAAGCTGAGCTTCAGTATTTTTCTAGCTGAGCTTTAGTTTCTGATGGAAATATTAAAATACTGCTGTTGGTTTCAATTTCTCATAAACTAAAGACCAACCATTAGTGGTGCTATAACAGAGCCCGATTCTGCACTAACATTCACTAAAGCAGGTAATAAGAAAACTTTATGTATTGTTTCTCAGCATAGCTCAAATAAAGCAAGTTTTGTATTGAATGAAAAAAATGTAGCTAATAAATTATTTTTCCTTCTAAACATTTCTGAGGAAGAAGAGAAAAGAGAGTTCACAGTATCATTTTTAATACTGCTTTAGGAATAGATACACAGAGCCAAAGAAAAAAGAAGAATGCCCCGAAACAGATTTGTATTTAGGTAGAGTAATGTGTGTTATACCTGTGACGACATTGAACATTGGGGGAATCGACATATTTTTTAACTGACTGAGCTTATAATACTGGCTTTACATATAGGGAAAAATAAAATTCAACTCCCCTTTCAAACAACATAGAAAAGTAAAATTTAGATTAACTAAATATCTCAATAGAAAGGTAAAATTATAAGATAAATTTTTTTTTTAATGTAGGAGGATCTCTCTGTGATCCTTGGGTGAAATTTCTTAAAACACAAACCAAAAAGCAAAAAAATAAATAGTACAACTTAAGTACATAAAAATTAATGCTTTCTATCCAGTGGAGAACATCACAGATGGAGTTGTGAGAGGGGCCCCACTGGAAGAAGTCGCTAGTAAATGCCTAAATCAGAGAAGTGAATAATATATAAAATTAATAAAGAATTATCATTATGTAGCAAGAAAACTATGGGAAACATAACATAAAAATAGCCTGAGGACATGTACAGATACATCACAGAAGGAGGTCCTAAAAGACTCTCAGGATCAACTGATTGTGTGATCAAAGAAAGGCATATGGGTGCATTTTTCTTCATAAAACCTAACAGAAAATTTTAAATGCTCAATAATACTAATATTAAATATAAAAATACATGATGAAATGGAAAACTTTATAAATTAGTAGTGGGAGTATCAACAAGTAGAGCCTCTCTAAAAAACAGCACAGTGGCAGAGACTCTGGTCTGGCAATTCCTGTTCTTGGTGTGTCTGCAGGGACTCTCAGCCAGAGGTCCATGGGAGGACATGGATATGGGTGTTACTGAAGCATCCCAGTTTCTGGGACGCTGGGAAGCTCACATGGTTGAAACATACAACAGTACACTATGCAGCAATCAAAAACACTAAATTTGATGTGATGTATGCTCTAGATCTCATTATGAGCGGGTCCTAAATATAAAATGTTGGGTGGGAAAGAAAACAAGAATATAACACAATATTATTTTTCTAAAACAAATTATATTGCAAGCAAGCATATGAATGTAAAAAGCATATATACATAAAAGGAGAGGCTGTAGAAGAAAAATTAATAGCCTCAGACAAAACAGACCAGTGATGACAGTGTACCATGAACTGAGGACTATAATTAGTTAAACTAAATAGAAATGACACTCATGAAACAAAAAGCAAAATGTAAAATAAAATGTACCTCAGTAAACTGAATAGAAGACAGTAAATTTAATTTTTGTTTATGATTTTTAAAAAATCTCCTAAGACCAATGTAAATATATCCAAAAGAGAAAAACCATTAATACTGGTGAGTGTAAAAAGTGACAGGGATAGCTGTGTCTGGTGTGGCTCAGTGGGTTGAGTGTTGGCCTGCAAATCAAAAGGTCGCTGGTTCAATTCCCCATCAGAGCACATGCCTGGGTTGAGAGCCACGTCCCCAGTAGTTGGTGCATGAGAGGCAACCACACATTGATGTTTTTCTCCCTCTCTTTCTTGCTCCCTTCCTTCCCCTCTGCCTAAAAATAAATAAATAAAATCTTAAAAAAAAAGATGATGCTTAAGAAACCTAATTCTAGGAAAAAAAGTGGCAGGAATAGCAAAATGAGAAGCAATGAGATGTTAGCATTTGATCTGACAATACGGTAACATAGGTAAATACTTTAAGATAGCACATAATATTAATCATGTCTGAAATGGCATGAAGGAATCCAATCCACAGTGGTAGGAAAACACTATCAGGAAATGTCAAAATACAAGGAGATATCACTGAGAATTTTGAGTTGACCTTGCATATAATACCAGAGGTAAAAAATGGAGACATTTTATCATATTAATATATATCTATTTTTATCCTCACCTGAGGATACAGTTATTGATTTTAGAGGGGGGAGGGAAGGAAAAAGAGGACAGAAACACTGATGGGAGAAAGAAAAATCACCCAACCACCTCAAATGGGGCCCTGCCCAGGAATTGGACCCACAACTTTTTGACTTATGGGATGATGCTCTAACCAACTGAGCTCATGGGCCAGGATGTCAAATTAATATTTTTAAATTGGTTAAGCCTCAATTTTTTAATTAATGACATGTAATATAGATAAATGTTCTGGCCTTCCAAATTAAATTCTGATTTTATAATAATTCTTTCTTATCTGTAGTCCAGGGACTATTAACTGCTTTATATGGAATGGACCCCTTTGCAGTACATGAAGCTCTCGATTCCTTTGTAGGATAATTTTAATAAAATCTACTATTCATTTGTTAAATATTAACAGGTTTTGCTATCATGTGTGATTCTCAGTAGAAAGACAGTGGTGGGTCCTGGATATTTATAGACAATACAGGTTTTTGTAAATGTTTGGCACAGCAGCAACTCCCAGACCCAGGAGTAGCAATGACTACCCTTGTTGCCTAGCAACACCACTTAATCACAGACAACCTGATAGTCAACTGAATTGGAAGAGGCAGAAGTTGAAAATGGAAAGTACAGTAGTTATTTGTCTAGACTGAGATTTGCCTGCTTTCTTATAACTTGTGAAAATATTGGCTTTGGGAGTATTTTTTTCCTGTTTAAACCCCATCAACACAGTAGAAGTCAGGATGTTAGTAAACTCTGCTATATCCACGTCACCTATTTATAGGCAGCGATGATCGTAGGCAGCCTGAAGCAATTGCTCGGAGTACCTTAGCCTGTGCAGGTTCAAGCAGAGTCAAGAATAATCATTTGAAAAGTGTTTCAAGGAGCCAAGCTTCAAATTTTCTCTTCTATCATAAAATGTAATTATATTTGGAAGCAATTTGGTCACTTATAACTGAGACACTGGAAACATTTCCTTTTTTTTTCCTTTGTAAAGATGTGGTTTTGCATCCTGCTGTTGCTCCAGTGAATTCAGTTAATTGGTCATTTTAGGCCATGCATAATGTTAGATACAAAAAAAAAATAGCAGAGGGTTAATAGTTATATGCTTGACTTTATTTTTTATGCTTTTCTGTCTCTTTTGCACAGTTAGCAAGCTAAGAGGCAGAAATCAATGAATCTGAAGAAATGTATGCATGGTGCCAGTTCTGTCTTTGATGAAATTTGCCCTGGGTTCTAATTTCAATGAAGCAGTTTCAGGGAAAAAAGCATTTTAATCTACCAGGCCACTTTATTTTTGCAGTGGCATTTTATGGTAATTACCAGCATATGCCACTGTGGTGTACTTAAAATCTCTCCTTTTGTTACCAAACAACAACCACCACAACACAGAGGTTCAGCTGCCTGCCATCAAAAAAGCCAAACTCACGAGGCAGATACAGGTGAAAAGATGCTGAGGGAAGCAGGTTTTCACTCAGGTGCTGCACAATCTAGGAGAATGGCGGACTCCCCGTCTCAAAGTCCATCTCCTCAGCAAGACCAAGAAAAAAGGCAGTGTCCACAGTTCCTGCTCCATTTTAAAGTCCATTCCTTTGAAGCCCTTAGGTGGCTGCTAAGCAGTCATCAGTTGGCTTAGCTAGTTCCCAGCTGCTGTCCATTTCAGGCCCCCCCATGGGGGATGCATGTTGAGCCTGCATGGCCTTGGGCCATGCAGCTGCTAGGGTTGCAATGTCGTGCAAACATGCTGGCCAGTGCATCACCAGGTGGCCAAGAGAATGAAAGAGGCTTCCTCTGAGGGCATGGGCCATGTGGCTGCTAAGGTCATGTGGCTCATGGAGAGAACAAGTGAGTCCACTGTCCAAATGCAGGTCCCAAGCCAGCGAACCAAAGAGTAAGAGAGCCTTCTTTGTTCTTCTGGGTTTTATGAGCTTGAATGTGGGCTGGACCAGGTGTTTTCTCAAAGTGACCAAAGAAACTTCCCAAACTTTCATGTGCTTCAGGTGGGTCCACCTTACATTTGATCCCTTCTTTTTCTGGGCTAGCCTGACAGACCACTTTCCCCCCGCCACCATTTTGACTTTTATGGTGCATGTGCCTGCTTCCCCCACCCCTCACCCCTGCCCCCCACCCAACCTTGGGTTCCACACCTAATCAGGTACTGAAAGCAGGGAGGAGGACTTTTCACATGCTCAGTGTCCTCCCTCTGCTGCCATCCCAGCCAATGGGGCAGACTTCCTGGGCTTTGACTGACCATCCACCAGTGACACTCTCAGCACTCCTGGGAGTCCATCTCCCACATACCTATATTCCTTTCATTTCCACCTTTCCTACTATTCATGCTCTACATCATAATCACTTTATCGACTCCGAAGTTTCTTTATTCTCTCTTTCAAAGGCTTTCTTATCCTCAGTCTATTTTAAGTGAGTGTGTAGGATTTATAAAACCACCGCACAGTGTGTTTTCTCAGTGTAGTTGGATTTGTAAACTACAGGTGTGATTTTATCCATGGTTTCATGAATCTGACATAATGAGCTGTGTAATACCAAATCTTAATAGCATTATTAACAACTATGCCACATTTCGAGAAAGTATGTGACGCTATACAGTATGGGTTTGGATTAGAGGTCTCATGGTCAGTGGTCTTAGCAGTCTCACCAGTGGGTTGGTAAGATCAGCTTGAGGTTGTTTTATTATCTGTTTTTATTTTAAAATTTTAATTTATTATTGAAATTATTTTAAATATGGCCACAAAATCTTAGGATTGGTTTCATTTTAATATTTAGTCTTTCTCCCTCTCTCACATAAACGCTCACACAAACACACACCCACCACCACCACCATCACCATCAACAATTCCATTTATTCTAGCTTTCTATATATAAACTTTTGCTTTAAAATCTTCAATACTTCTGTATATTTACTTTCTGAGTTCCTGAAAAGTTTAGGAATAAGTGTTACATTCTATATTTTTCTGCCTTTACATTTCTATATGACAAAAATTTTCTATTACTTTAGTTTTATATTTCTATTTTGTGTCTTCATAAAGCTTTCTTATTTATTTTTCCTAGGCTGTTGCCAGACTGTAAAATTTTTACCATTTTTTAATCTCAAAATTATGACAAACTCTTTTCAAAACATTCTGGTATTATGAGTTTTCCATTCTATTTTAAAATGCAAATCTTTATTGAAAACAATTAAACTTTGAGCCTATTACAACCTAAGTATTTTTCTAAGAACATTTTTAACAAAATGCAATTAGTCTGAGGAACTAGTATTTAACTATAGCATGTTCTAAATGTTATTAAAATTTTTTTGTTATTTAATGCTGTCAAGATACACTTATCTGTTGCTCATACTTTTAAGAAGACCCAAAATCATAGTATTACAAAACTAGTGTTTGAAATTTTGTAATTGCTGTTTTATTTAGATAGGTACCAAATTAGCTGTAATCACAACTTTCTAATATCACCCTATTACTATCTTTTTTTTAATGTCCTAATCTATTGTATTTTGGAATATACTTTGTGTAACAATTTATAATATTCTTTGATTATTTTAAATGCATACATTTTCTGTGTAAAGCTCTGGGTCTTGCATCAAATGTACCTTCACCTATTCTCTGCTTTATCTGTATCTGGTTTCTCTTCATTCATTGGTTCACTGGGCTTCTGTGATTCTATTAAAATTGAAGTCCTTTAAATCCTTCATGTAACTATTATTGTTTCCATTTTATTATTTAAATGTTTCTCTTTGGAGGGTGAGAGGCTTTCTTTTGATCCTCAGACCATGTCAATAATAAGAAAAAGCCCATTGATTATACATGTACTTATCTTACCTCCATTTATATCAAGGGGGATAATGTTCTTTAAAATTGTTGGTGGACAAGATATGTTCTGGGTTCTAGGGCAGGCCAAGAAGGATCTCTTTCTCTTCTCTTTCGGTATTAGATAATCAGTGATTCATTCCTGGTTTGCTTGGCTCCGTCCCTTTTATTTTCTCTAAAGGAAACTTATAAAAAGGAATGAGATGGACTTCCTTTAGTATTTTTGGTCGGGCTTTTGTAGAAACTGCCAAACAGGTCAGCAGTAATGACTGTATAATCACTCTTGACTCGGGGCATATATTGAAAGATCTGTCTAATTCTCTTTTTACTTGGTTGTTTGGTGCGCTGCCACTGATGAACGGAACCGTTTACCTCCCTGGTTGTTTTCTTTTCTATTTTTACAAGATATTTTTATTTTTACTTTGAGCATCAATGTTTTCATATGTAAATGGAGAACAATGACATCTATTTAATACCTATTAGGTCATGCTTATTAAAATAAGTAATTTATGAAATGAGTTTGTAAATATGAGGTAGTTGCCAAGAAGATACACCAGTGTTCTCTATATAAGTGATACATATGCACAGTTTCTCATTTTTACAATACATTTTGTTATTTAACCAGGCTTATTTCTTTGTGCCTAAGTCTGTATAGATCAATATTATTTTAGATGACATTTTTCAAAGTTGAATCATGAATATCCTGGGCAAGATTTAACAACAACAACAAAATATATATACCTTGTCTAGGTTGGAAATATATATATTTTTTATATTTATTTCTCTACTTCACTAAGAATAGGGTGTTGGTAGTTATTTAAAATATAGTAATAATTTATACACTCTTACACATGGACAGTAAAGATTAAGCTTTTAGCATTTCTGGGTATGGTTAGAAAATTATCTGAGTGGACTAGTGTTATTTCAATCTATGTTTTGTGTTAATATAGCATTGGGCATTAATTGATAAATTATTTTTTCATTTTCTGTGAAACATCTCTAAAAATATCTGGTGCATTGAGACATTTATTTAACTACATTTGTTCCTATATTGCTGTAATAAATCTCTGGTAAATTAAGACTAATATTTTCATTATTCCTTTTCAGACCAGGGCATATTTACAAATAATCTCATAGGAAGAAGCAACTGGTACTCTAAACATTGTTCTAAAATTGTGCTCCAAAACTATTTTAGCATTAATATGATCTGTTATATGTATACACTGCAAATATAATTTCATGTCACTTTGTTCATGAGTACATATAACTCATACTCAAAGGAAGATGAAGTGTCACAGGGAATTGTACAGCTGCATCTCTCTGTCACCTGTAGTGAGGAGGTTCAATCACGTGAGGACGGTGGTTTGTGGGAAATGACCATCCCTATTACACTTGAAACAGACAAACATCTTTAACCACAGAGCCAGCTAGCGTAATGTCCCAGCTGATCCCGAAGTAAAATTTCAGAGAGTTGGTGAGAAGAGTTAGCAAGTAATAAAAGACAAGACACAAGTGTGTTTGTAGATAACCCCATTCTCTGAGAGGAAGGGGGGAAACAGCAGCTTCCTGAACAGGAAAAGAAGTTCTAAATAGAACAAGATGCTTCCTCTCTTGAAACATTGACGTTCACTCACAAGCACTGCAAGTGAGGAAATCAAGTACCAGTTGCTTTGAACATGAAAGGACAGAAAACTCAAAAGCCTCAAACTTCTTGCTTTTATCCCATTCTTTTCTCCCATATGAATGAAACTGAATTGGTATTTAATTTCCTTATGCACACCAGAAAGACTAAAGGGGGTTTACACCAACTAGATGAAAATCAACACATCATCAGTTGAAATGCAGCAAAAACTAAAACAATTTTAATTGACCTTCATTCTTCATTCAAAATTAACTGAGAGGCACCTATGCATATTCCCAGCATTTCATCTGGTTCGAAGTCCACATTGAACTAGACATGTCCTTGCTTTCCAGATACTCCTGAACTAGTAGAGATAAGCACATAAAAATACCAACACAAATACACTGAGTTCCACTGTGAATGTTTTCACTGTTATCTATACATCTATGTACCTATATTTATTTTGATCAGTGGGTATATATACACAGATTTGGAAAGGTTTCCCATTTAACAAGAGCAATTTGGGCTGCATTTAACAATTAGCTATGTAGGCATGGAGCAAGGACTCATGCCAGCTTATAAAGTTATGTCCTTGATGGTCTGAAAGAATGAAGATTTAGGCCTACCACAAAATAACTCAGTAATTTGAGTAAAGATGAAGGGGAAAATAGAGTTTCATCAGAAATAAAATTAAAGCTCTCATTAAGGTAAATTTTAGTCATTTTATTAATTAGGAATTGTCATGGCCTAACTTGCGTCATCCCCAAATTCCTATGTTGGGTCCAGTACTTCAGAAGGTCACTGTATTTGATGTCAGTTAGCCATTCATTTGATAATGAAGCTTTGATGGTGTCTCCCTTCCTGGCGCCTCTTGTTTTTCTCCTCATTCCTGCTCCTTTGCCTGGGATTATAAGCCTTTATTTCGGACTTTGCTTCCTGGGTATGTAGGCTAAGAGAGAAGGGAAGAAAAAAGCAGCTTTCTTGCACTGGCTGGCATTATATGCTCCAAAAATGAGCAAACACAGAGATCATTTAATCACTGATTGCAAATTTTGTCAATTTATCTATACTTTATCAAAGCACCTTTTTATGTGTCAATTTACCTATCTTGAACTATTGCCCATTGCTCAGCATTCCCTCCCCTTAAGTTTCCAGATAGAGCGGGCTGCAAGGGACAGTGGCTCCTGAGGGCTGGAGAGGAAAGGAGACAGCCTCCGTTTTGTGGCATGAACACACTTTCTGCTGTTGTTCAATCAAACACTAATCCACGTGCTGCTATGAAGGGATTTAGCAGATGACTTTAAATTAACCAAAGGAGAGATTATCCTAGTGGCATGCCTTAATTAGTTTTAAAGGGCAGGCTTGACTTTCCTTGAGTAAAGAGTCTCAAACAGCAGCCAAAGGGCCAGCTACTCCTGCAGAAGTCCAGTCCACGTGTGGTCTTTGCAACCTGACTGCCTGTCCCTTGGGTTTCAGGCTTGCTTAACCATCCACCACAATGGAGCAACTAATTCTTCATTTGAAAAGTACACACACACACACACACACACACACGTTCGCGCATGCACACACACATACACACACACTGCACACATATATATTAAACTTGAAATTCTTTTCTGTAACATATAGGTAGCCACCTAACATACTTATGCCTTGTGTGCTAGACTTTTATCTACCTTCAGAGCTAATAAAAGTGCCCATAAAACAAGCCACATTATATCATTTACTTTTTATTATACTGTGCTTATTATATGACAAGTACATAACACTGTGGACTCAAAAGGCAGCTACCACATTGTCCCTGCCCTTTAGGGACTCACCAGCCAGTGGGAAAGACAGACACGTGTGCACAATCATTTCCCAGTGCTCCCTGTGGCAGTCTGAGGAAGCCCAGGATATCACACCAGGGGGGCTCCTGGTTCTTTGACTCAAGAGTTACAGTCCCTAATCAAACTGTCAACCGAAGACGAATTTTTAAAATAACGGTCATTATGTGATTTTTGGCATATAACAAAGAGTCAAGTGACATGGCTATATCAAAGTAAGATTCCTCATCATTCATGTTTATAAAAATGAAAAGTAGGGATAGAATTGATGGCAAACCTATTCTCAGTCTTGCATTAAGTACTATTCACCTAAATATAGGGAAACTATTTGAAGAAGTTATTAAAATCTGTTATTAAAATATAAATTCCTAGTAAAATTTTGAATTTTGTTTAACAATATTTTAAATATGCTATGTATTGATGTTATTTTAATCAATTTATAAAAATAGTCATTATGATAACATATCGATCCAGAAGAAATTCATTAAACATAGAGCATAATGGTCCAAAAAAAACTAATTTAAAATTTTAATATAAATCAGTATGTCATACACTTGATCCTAATATGATTTTGTATGTCAACTATAATTGTAAAATAAATTAATTTTTAATTTGAAAGTAAATATAGGTGGTAAAAATATATATGCATATTTTTTAATTGCATGAAAGTATGGTAAGGTCATCATATAAAACATTGGAATAATAGTAGCTGGTGTGCTGGTTTTATTTATATGTAAACTTGACTGGGTTATGGAGTGTGCAGATATTTGGTCAAACATTATTTGGGTGTTTTTTGTGAAGATATTTGTGAATAAAATGAGCATTTAAATTACTAGACTGGGTAAAGCGAGCTGCTCTTCATAATGTCAGTGGGTCTCATCCAATCAGTTGAAGGCCTGAACAGAACAAAGGCTGACTCACCACTGACCCACAAAGGCACTGGTCAGTCTTCAAACTGGAACCTTGGATCTTCCTGCTATACAGCAGCCTGCCCGACTTCAGGTCTGCACAGAGACACCGCCTCTGTAGGCTTGGGACTTACCAGCTTTGTAATCATGTGAGACAATCACTTATAATAAATCTTTGCATGTGTCTGCCATTGGTTCTCTGTCTCTGGAGAACTGTAACTAATACAGGTAGAAACATGAAATGAAAATGTTAACGCAAGTATGGAAAAAAACTACATATAATGTCTGGTCATTAAAGAACTTGTTCATTAATTTTGAAACTTAACAATGGTAATTTTTTGATTCATTATGGTGTACAGATTACACTGGATATGTTTTTAAAAGTAGAATAAGAGTTTTACACTAAAACAGAGTTTCACAGACTTTTTCTATAAAGGATTCGATAGCAAATATTTTAGACTTTGTGGACCACACAGTCTTTGTATAGTAACTATTAAACTCTACTCTGGTAGCACAAAAGCAGCCAGAAACAATATGCAAAGGAGTGAACAGTGCTATTTTCCAATAAAACATTATTTACAAAAACAAATTCTGGGCTTGCATGTCAGGTAGCTTGTTTTGGGCCATGCATGTTAGGTAGCTTGCTAAGCCCTGCTCTATAATATTAATATTTATATTGCACTAAAGATTACATTTTTGATAAGTACCTAAACACATGATAAAAAATTTTAATATGCCAGCTTGAAAATGTGTGAAGGTCTACATTGTTTCTCAAAAGTCTTTTAGCGGGCACACGAGAAAGAGATTTTGCAGACTAATGCTACTGATGTGAAGAATGAGGAGGAGGACAGGAGGACTCGTCAGCTGAAGTGGGGAGCAGGAACATTTCAGGGAAAGGGAACAGCATGATCACAGGCACAGGGGGAATAGCAGGTGTGTTTCTGCTGGTAGAAGATATAACTAAGCTCTGTGTGACAGCACAATATTTAAAAGGTGAAACTGGGCTGGAAGGCAAAGACCTATATATACCCTGCTAAGGGACTTGGACTTTATCCTGTGGGTATTGAGAAGTCACTCACAAATTTTAAGCAGTCGAGTGACATTAAACCAGTATAGCAAGGTTATGGAAACTCAGGACTAGAAGGAAGATCATTGAGGAGACTATTACTATGATAAAGTTTAAAGCTGAAAAATATCTGAACTATGATAACAGGACTAGGAATGGTTGCACACAGACATCAGAAGTACACATCGTGATGGGTCTTCATCACTGGCTGGTGATTGAGCAGATGAGAGAGAGGGTCAAGGTGCTGATAAGGATTTTACTTTGGTGTCAGGGTGGAATATGCTGTCTCCAACTGAAACAGGCTTCAAGAAAGAGTCTCAGTTGAATAATGGTGCTGAGAAAATTTGAAAAGTTTTGATTTTTAGGTATCTTTAGAACTTCTAATTGGGTTTATAAAAATAGGCAATTGGATATAAGGTCTTAAAAGTCATGTAAGTGGCCTTGACTAGAGACACACATTTTAGAGCTACTTTCATATAATTGGTCTTTGAAAATATGGAATTGGACAATTTAATGCAGGAAGAGTGCAAAGTGAAAAGAACATTGGCTAAGGATAAAGCCTCCAGAAATATCAATATTGAAAAGGCTTTTGGAATGAAATCCATTAAGGGGAAAAAGCAAAGATGGGAAAAGGCTCAAAAGAGTATGTTCTTTTTAAATACAAGTTAAAGTTTTCAGAACCAAATGCTGATTAGCAGAGTCAAATGTAGTAGATAAGTACAGTAACATAAAGACTGAGAATGTCATTTATAATTTGGACCTTGTAAAGTGAAATTTCAAAAATCTCCCGAGAGCAAAAGGCAGGTTACAATGGCATCCTACGTGTGTGAGAAATAAGAAACCAGAATACTGAACAGTATGAATGATAAGAGGAGCAGACAGGGGATTAAAGAGTTATTTAAAATAGGTTTTTAAAAAATTCATGCATTGGGGTTGAAGAAAAGACCCTTGGATAAAACAGGTAGCCTAATGATAAAAAATTAAGGGAGCAATTGAGAAAGCATGATCGTGGTGAAGAAGGGTGAGAGTGGGTAAATTGGCACAAGAGTAGAAGGGAAGTGACGAAGAATGAGTGGGAATGGAAAATGGAAGGAGATCAAACACAAAACATTCAGAGTTCTCACGCAGGAAAGAAAGGCAATCTCCAGAGAGTAGGAAGGAAAGTGAGAGAGGTGAGGTGGTAAGACACAGGAGTTGATTTAAGGCCTTAAAGAAAGTGGGAAAAATTTGAAACAGACGTTGAGAAAAAGAGAGTTGAGCTAACCATGTGTCAGACATTGTTAGTGTCTAGCAAATTTCCACATTTCCTGAGCATTCATGCATCTAGGAGGGCTCATGGACGCAGAAGTGATGTGTCATATCCAGGCTAAGGCAGTTTTGAATGGGTGTACTTGTTCCATGTTCTTTCCAGCTGCGAAAATCTTAAAGACCATGGGTTCCAAATGGGAGAGCTGTAAGTTGAAGAAAGGCTATTAAATGTTACTGGAGTATAATAGAAGCAGAAAATAAACCTTGTGTGTTAAATAAATGTTGAGATTTTCACATTTATTTGTTACGGCAGCATAGGTAAGCCTATCATCACTAAGGTATCAAGGATAATGAAAAGGTTGCTACTAGGATTATAGATCGGGATTTTCAGGAATATTTGTAGTCCACTGATTTTCAGCACTCTGTCCATAGAAGTGGAAGAAGGCAGGGTTGATACTAACTAGTGTCAGTTGTGTTGGGGATGGGGTGAGGGCGGGATGAAGGAAGTAATCGAGGATTAAGCAGGGAGGGAGGTTGACAGGCTGAGGGGAACGTATCAGGGAGTGCGGTTCTCCTTAATTCTGAAAAGTGGATATACTGGAGGAATTTAGAGTGAGACTGAAGAATGGAAGAATGTACAGTAGTTAAAGAGTAAATAGTTAAATTTATGATTTTTATGATAGACTATTTCCAGGTAGTGGTTAAGTTCATGAATTTTTGCTTAGGGACTATAGCTGTTATAAAATAGACATAAAATTAGGATGGTCCAGGAATTTCTCAGGGGAATTACTGCCTGTCTCATCTACACATTAAAACAATATAAACAGATTAACATTCTGATTTAATTGCTCAAAAATTATCCATAAGTCACTACAATAAGATATTCACAAATGTTATTGTTAATATACTTCCTTGTTTATATTTTTCTGTCACATAGTGCTTTTACTTGCAGGAAACAGAAATGCCTTATAGACATTTTGCTGAAGAAACACTAACTGACTTTGGGCAGGTAAAAAGGACCAATATTCACCCAGCTGTGTAACTTCACATGACAGTTAAATTAATAAAAATAAATATATGTTAATACCCAAGTCTGATCTCTGGTACATTCTAATAAAAAGTATATACATGGTGAATTAAAAATGTGAATGAAAATTCACATTTTATTTTCAAGGAGGGTTAGACATAATTAACTGAATTGTAATGCTATTACTGCATAAAATAATTACTTCAGGTACAAAAGAAATTTTACTAGTTCATTTGACTTTACATACCATCTTTTTCAATTGTCCATTGGATAGTTTATTTTATTGGCTGATTTAGACATATTTAACTTAATTCTAAGTATCATAGCTTGTGATCTTACAAAGTGTTTCTTCTGTATTTTGATGTACAACCTTCACATGATTATGGTAAGTTTTCAACAGATAAACCCAGACACTGAGAGAGAACTATGGTTGCTCCCTTGTAAATACATTCAAGTGACTGTTGGAAAAGAAGTAATTTTAATGAAGAAACGCTCTATAGAACTTGTGAAATTTGCTTAATGAATTTGGTTTCAGTTAATCAGTGCCTACAGACCACGTGGAAAGAGGAGGCTAAGTAAGGACTTCGGCCAGAACATCCCGAGGGAGGACCGGGAGAGCAAGCCTCACCTTCCCTGCCACCTACCCCAACAAAGTTCATTTGCCGGCTCTATTCGCTTTCTAGTGTTGCTGTAACAAATGACCACAAACTGAGTGACTTGAAACCACACATTTACTATCTTACGGTTTCGAAGGACAGGAGTCTGACACTGGTCTTAATGGGCTACAGTCAAATTGGCAGGGCTGTTTTTTTTTTTTTTCTTTCTGCAGGCTCTGACTGTGAACCTGTTTTCTTGCATGTCCTGCCTTTCGAGGCCACCCACATTCTTGGCTCATGGTCCCCTCCTCCATCTCAAAGCCAGAAGTAGTGGGTTCTGTTCTCACACTGCATCGCTCGACCTCTTGTGCTTCCTTCTTCCACCTTTAAGAACCCTTGTGACCACACTGGTACCACCTAAAGGACCCAGAATCGTCTATTTTGAAGTCAGCAAATGATTAGCAACCTTAATTCCACCTGCTACCTTATTTACTTTTGCTATTTAATAGTATATTCACGGGTTTTGGGGATTATAGTGTGGGCCTCTTTGTGGCACCATTATTCTATCAACCATATCAGCAATTTCACAGTTAAGGTTTTTAGCTCACGTCTCCAGGTGGCCCTTCCACCGCACTGTCTTCACCGCACCCAGAGTGAAAGTTTCCAACACAAATTTGCTGTGTTCCTCCCCTTCATGTCGTTATTTTGCGCAGCTACAGTAGCTCCAGGACACAGCCCACGCTTCTTACTATGGCAGCCTAGGCTTCCTCAGGAGGTGGCTCCCACCCAGTGCTCAGGCCTCTTTTTTCTGCAAATATAGTCTTCTCATCCCTTCTTTTCTCACACATCATCTCCTACACTTTGAAAAACAGGTGGAGGCAACTGTGCCTTTGCACGTGATGTTTTTAAAAAGATTTTATTGATTTATTTTTAGAGAGAGGGAAAGGAAAGGAGAAAGAAAGAGAAACACTAATGTGTGGTTGCCTCTCAAGTTCCCCTAACTGGGGACCTTGCCTGCATCCCAGGTATGTGCCCTGACTGGGAATCAAAGCAGCGACCCTTTGGTTCTCGTGCCGGTGCTCAGTCCATTGAGCCACACCAATCAGGGCGGCACATGATGTTTCATTGTAAAACTCCCTGACTCCCTCTATGTCACTACTCAGCTGCCCTTATTACCATTTAACACCCAGCTCAGATGCTCCTTCCTTCAGAAATTCTCTCCCCACCTGCTGTCTCACTATGCCTCCAAAATAAAAACCTAAGTTAGGTAACCAAGCAATTTGTTCCAATACCATTTCATTATTCTCTCCATCACAGTAAACAGCATTCTGTCTTGGAGTATGTAGCATTTGTTACTCTTCTCTGCATGATTATGAATTTCTTAAGGGTTGGATTCATTTATAAATCACATTTGTATGACCAATAACTAATGCAGTAAAAGGGCATTTAGTACAGTCATTTTAACCTGCATATCATTACTCATTAGTGTGTGGGTCATGGTCAAAGACTAGGTTTGACCATAAGGAATACAAAAAAAGAGTATGAAAAGTAAGATCATTGTTTTGTGAGAACTTATTTAGGTCAAATATACATCTATAATTGTGTTGTCATGTAAAGTACACATTTTATAATAGACTTGGTCATGATGAAAAAACTGGAAGCTACTCAGTAATGCAAATGATTGCAGAATGAAGTACGCACAGACAAATAATTACAGAACTGACACTAATACTATGTGCTTCTTGTCTCTTGAGACCTTTGGGAGTTCTTCCCTATTATGAGTCTGGACCAGCCTTTCTCTGGCCCTTTCTTTACCTGGGATGGCTGTCAGATGCTTCCATCCTCACTTTGGTGGGTTCAAGGAGGCTTATCTCCAGGAAAGCAGGGAAAACACCTTAGGGGCCTTGACTTATTTTCTGAGAATTTTTGGTAAGGAGCAGCTACTCTTGTATGAGAGCTGCAGACTGGCTCCAGTGCCCATCCCCTCAGCCCTGGGGAGCCTGCTGACATGGCTGAGGCTGCGGAGGCCCTGCTGGCCCCAGGACAGAAGGCAAACCCGTGCTCTTCATGAGCCACCCTCGCAAAATTCGCCCAAGCTGTGAAGTGGCCCCGTCTGTCCGAAATCAACACGCTAAAAATATTAGTTGTAAAGCAGGAAGTCACTTCAATAATGCTAGAGGCAAGTTCAAATTGCAATAGTAGAGTCCTTGAATCAAATTTTTGTGTCTTTAATAACGTCTGGATAAACACCTGCTACTGTGGCTAACGTTATTTCCATGCAGTTTGTCTGTTTTCAACAAAGTACTGTAGCTAACTTAACCTGTCTCAAATCCAATCATATAAAGGCAAAGGGAGAAAAAAAATTAGAAGTTAAAAAAATGTAAAGAGGAAAAACTAGTTCTTTTCTAATATATCTAGAGAAGGCAGACTCTCCCCATCCCTTGCTTAATCATTTGCATGGAGTTTTAAGAACTCAATAGGGGGAAGGGAAGGCATTAGTAAGAATGAAATGTAATTTGCAAAAACCTCTGGGAAAGGGATCTTTTCTCAACAATGTGAGCACTCTCTATGCTACTTCCACACACAATAGGCAAACTGGTCTATTCTATCCTTGGCTAAAACTATTTCCTGTTATTCTCTCTCAGTTTAAGGGATGTAAAATATGCTTCTCTGTCAGATACACTCACCTTCTACTTTTAAGCTGGAAAATAAAACAAGAGCACTTGTGAATATGAAAACAAAGGAGTACTTTTTCTCTCACACCTCTGCTTACAAATAATGAGGCTTGTTTTCAATTTTATTTTTCTGCTTGGTAGTTAGGAACAGCTGCTATAAAACGGCTTTGTGTCTGGCAGGGTGGCTCAGCAGGGAAGTTGGGGGCAATGAGTGATTCACTAAAGCCCAGGTATAAAGAAATGATAATAAAATAACTAAGCAGAAGAAAAGATAAGGGCAAGAAGGTAAAAGCCAAGCTGGTTTTTAAAGTAAAAAATTAGTCTGGGCATTTGGGCTGAAAAATTAATCTACAGTGAAGAGCACAGAATGAAAATAAAATCAGAACAGGGAAAAGAATCTTAAGAACTAAGCAAGAACCACTAATGTTTGATGACCTGTCAACTCTCAAATGAAAAGCAGGTGTCCCTCTCCCAGCCCACTTCAGCCTCTGCTGGAAAACTCAGGGTTTCCAAAGGGAAAGGAAAAACAGGCTTCGATTACAACTAAGATTACCTAGATCACATTGGATGTATGCATTTTCTACTTTTGTTTTAAAGTCACGCTGACTGCATCCGTGAAGGACTTGAGCCAACTTTGCTCCCTAAGTGAGGTTTCTTTGATGAGCTATTTCTAAACTCTAGAAAATGTTGTATTGCAATGTACATATGCCAAAAATTTTTAAATGGAACCCTTTCATGATGGGAAGTGGGCTAAATGTACTTTTTATTTTAATAGAAAATATAAATATCAAAAAAGACCAAGAAAAAAATACCTAAAATTCTGTAAGTTACTTAAGTTTTTCTTATTTGGGTTAGTGACATGGAGAGCTTGAATTTAAGAGTGACCCTACTTTTGTACACAGAAACAAACCCAATGGGAAATTATTTTCTTAACTTTTTAGTGTTGTAATTCAAATGCAATCTGTGTATATTACTCTTTATAAATAAAAGAGCTTTAGATATGATTCTGAAATTGTAAGTATAGCTGTATATTGTTCTCTAAAATATATTTTCAATAAATATAAAGAAAAGACAATGAATGCATCATTTTTTCTCAAAGACTTTACAAATCTGGACTATGATTCTCTTGAAACTGTGATTATCTGTTTTATTGATGTATGAAACTATCTATCTCCTGGTTATCTGAAATTATACACTGTTCTACTTTACCATTTCTCTAATGACAAAATCGCATTCATAACTTTTTAGACTAGGGATTCCGGTTCCCCTTATGAGATGCAATGTTAGTATGAAAACCTAACACTTTTTATCAGAGCTTCAAACTCTTATCATTTGAAAACCCACCAAGAGTAACATCTAATTAGCCAGGCCCCCTGTGGCTGGCACTGCTGGGAGCATAGAGCCTTTTCCTGGCGAGGTGCTGAGTGAAAGGAGGTAGATCAGGGCCCAGCTGGGAAAGGTTAGTCCGGCCCACAGTCTCCTCAGAGCGTGGAGACCCCTGCTGAAGAAAGGGTTGATGGAAGTATGCCACCGAGCTTTCTCAGGGTGACAGGGTCATGTATGTGAGACACATCACATAGCACCTGTGGCATTATCACTGGTCTGCGGCCATTCCACATTTAAGTAAGAAACTAATTTATCCTCACTCTGTGCAGGAAGAGAAATAATGGCACAATTGTACATCCTGTTTGAATACTAGGGGGCTACATCACTGAAAAATATCTATTGCATTTTATTCACGTAGTTAATGCACAGGTCCATTGCACAGAGGTCAAGGACACAGTCAGGGTACTTTTTCTCTAGGTTAAACTATATGGCTCAGGAGGACTAAAAGGAGGGAAAAATCACAGGAAAAAAGTACTTTTGATCTCTTTTTTTCTTAAGGACTTTTATTTCTTCAAAAATGTGTGTGTAAAATATCCATGCATATTTACATGAAATACATATACATGTATATCTAGTTTATATATAAATAAATATATTTAATATAATATATATATACCTTGATGTGCATATGTATGCATATATTTAATTTTTTCATGGAGAAGAGGTCATTTGTGAGTTTGGTATCTTTTTTTAATTGATGAGCTTCCATCCTTCTTTCCCATTTGGCAACAGTTCCCTCCTGTGGGTCATCTTGTTGCAAGATAATAATCTGCTTCCCCCACCAACACCAAAAGGGCCCGAATTTCTCCTGTCCTGCCCTATTCAGAAGTGCACCTGCATGTCACTTTGCAACAGCTAATCAGATGGCCCAAACTAGGCCTTCCTCTCTTGAATGAACGTTACCAGGAGTGTGGAACAATAAGAATTCTTTCAAGGATGCAGCAGAGACCATGTTATAGAGAATTACCCTACTGTTTCTGTAAAATGGCAGCGTTGTGCTTCTGGCTTTTTACATCTAAGCGGTTCTCCTAGTTCTAAGCCTGCTTCCCAGGTTCCTCTTGTTTTGTGGCCCAACATATCCTTTCAATAATTCTTAATTTTTGCTTAAGCAAGTCAAAATTGGTTTTTGGTGGTTTTTGTTTTTGTTTTTTTGCAACCAGTTGCATACTAAATGATGCGAATGTTTAGAATGGATTCAGTTATAATCTTGCCATCTAAGTAAGATCTTCTCTCCTCAAAATAAATTATTTTTCTAAAGATGTATTTATTTATTTACTTTTAGAGAAAGGGACGGGAGGGAGAGAAAGCGGAAGGGAGGAAGAAAGAGAGGGAGAGAAACATCAATGTGTGGTTGTCTCTCACGTGCCCCCTACTGGGGACCTGGCGCACAACCCAGGCCCCAACTGGGAATCAACCGAACTGGTGACCCTTTGGTTCACAGGCCGGCACTCCACTAAGCTGCACAAGTAAGGGCTCAAAATAAATTCTTAAAACTACCAAATTTCTAGTTTTACACATAAAAGGAGTTACAGCATTGAATAATATTAATTTCTGTGCCCTTAAACAAACCCTCCCTACATAATAAAAAAATAAAAAGACTTTTGAAATTAGAAGAAAGTTGAAACTTGGCTCTCCCTATATCTGGAAACTTGAAATCTACTATAATATTTATTTTCTATAAAAGTCACTGTTGCAAATGTTTTTGATAAAAATGGTAAATCATATTATAGCAATATGAATATATTTTATAAATTATATGAAGAAAAGCTAACTTATTCTTTTCACCAACAAGTTCATTCCAACTACTTGCAAAGTCATATGGCATATACAGATTGAAACAGAAGGTATTCTATCAGAGAAGTCACTAAAACCACTAAAAGTCATACCTCCCAATACAATAAACCTATTTTCTGGTATTGGGAATCACTCTATATTTTAAGTTGTCATGAGATACAAAAAGGTATTTTCTTAAAACTTTAAGAATGACATTTCATTTAAAATGTTTTTAAATTAAATTTACTGTGGAGTAGGAATATTAAGATTATTTTTGTATATAATTGAGGAAGAGCATAGTAAAATAAGTTAAGGATGCTCTAGCCAAAGTTCTTAGTCAAGAATTCTATGTAATGAGAGTAAAATAACGTTATTCATAGGGATGGGCCAGTCAGCAGAATCAGAAACTGTTCACAGTAAACACAGACATGTGTGTGCAGATAACCTCCTCACACACTTATTTGCAAAAATGACAATGATAACCCAAGAAGATGATAAAATAAAAGAAAATCTTCTATTAAATCTTGAACCACTTTGAGATATTTAAAAAAAGACTATCTTGTTTTCCTCAAAGACATTGCTTAGCTGAGCCTGCTTGGTAGGTAGAATATGAAAAAAACCAATGGCATCTTGGGAGGAATGTCTCAACAAACTTTCCAAGTGGCAGGGCTATAGAACAGGTTTAACAAATATGTGGGGAACTGGAATCAGAAATTTGTGATATATTATTTCATGTTTCTAAAAGTTGTGAAAGAAAAGATAATGGGCATAGTATAGAATACATAAACTTTATATTAAATTCTACAGAAAATATGAAATGATGGGCTTTGCTGGTAAAACTGCAAGCAACATAGAAGCAAAATAGGAGACACTAATGCATAAACTATGATATATTACTGCAATTTTATCTGTTGATTGTCTAAATAGTTTCTTAAGGATAACATGAATTTCTATAATCTCTAAAAGATATGCAAAAATGTTAAAAAATGCAAAGGAGATATTGAAGTTCTTATAAAAACCCTATAATATCCCAAAATGTAGCAATCACTACTTTGGAAGCATGCCTCAACTCTCCTTACTGTCACCTTCTACATAATTCCTAGTTACAAGGTATTAAATGCTTCCAAAGATTCCAATCTGTTCTACTTGCTTTTTCCAAAACACCTTGAATAAGTCCCACAACCTACACCAGCACCCAGGCAGATGAATTTCATTGGAGAGAATTATACAGTCAGGACCACTCATTTTCCTTTAAAATTAGGATCATGAAATATTAAGTGGATATTTATTCACATCAATAATGCTACCATACATTCCAAATAAAGTTATTGTACATCTTTTCTTTACTCCTATATTTATCATAGAAGTTATTATCCCAGGTTCTATGTGCTAGGAAATATGTATGATTTCTCCTACTTTGCAGGTGGGAGTGTAATTGATTCAAAACTGGTTGGCTTCATCTACTAAAGTCATTCCACTTTTAGGTACATTCTCAAGGGGGAAAAAAGTGTCTACCAAAACACATGTGCAAGAACAGTCATAGAAGTTTTATTCAAAATGACCACAGACTGGAAAGCAACCCAAATATCTATCAATAGCAAAAGAAAAAAAGTGGTATATTTACACAATGGAAATCCACACAACAACAGGAAAAAACAATGGCTGATGCATGCACCAACGTGGATGGAAGCCAGATGCATAAGAGTATATAATCTTGCATTTCATCTGTGCAAAGTTCCAAGATCAGAAATAAAATATTTATGGTCCTAGAAGTCAGAGGGGTGACAGAAGTCTGACTGAGTGGGTACTGACCGGGAAGAGGCAAGTGGAAACCTTGTAGGATGCTGGAATTGTTCTATTTCTGTACCTGGATGGTGGTTACATGGACATGTATGAAAATTCTTTGAGCTGTACTCCTGGGAATGGTACATATTTGTATTTTGCTGTATGTATTTTTTCAGATTTTATTATTTTGAAACAGATAGATTCACAGAAGTTTGTAAAAAATGTATAGGGAATCATGAGTGTCCTTCCCCCAGCATCCCCCACCCAATTTAACATCTCATACAACTATATCAGAATATCAAAATAGCTGAGGTTAGTAAAATTGATAGAACTTATTTAGATATCATAGCATGCCCCCTTTTGTGCAATAGATCAATGTGATTTGGTTCATGTGTAACCTTGAAAACCAATCAGCATAATCCAGATACTCAGCCATGACATCACCACAAATTACCTCTTGAGAGCCACGCACACTCTCCCTCTCCATTGTCCCCAACCCCTGCAAATACTTATCTGTTCTCCATCTTTCTAATTATGTTATTTCATAATTGTAACATGATGGCATTATGCAGTGTCCTGGCTTTTTTCCTCAGCATAATTCCTCGGGATTCATCCAAGTTATTCCATGTAGCAATAGTTTGTTCCTTTATATTGCTGAGTAGTATTCCATGGTATGAATGTACCACAATTTGTTTAACCATTCATCCAGTGGAAGACAAGCAGGTAGTTCCAGGATTCTGGATATTCTGAATAACACTGCTATAAACATTCATGTATAGGTAGGTGTCTTCATGAAAACAAGTCTTTTTTTCTCTACACTAAATGCCCAAATATAATTTCTGCATCATATGATAAGTCCATTATTATGATGAACTATTTCCCAGGGTCTCTGTACCATTTTAAATTCCCACTAGCAATTTATGGGTGATTCAGTTTCTAAAATCCCCTTCCATTTGTCTACTCATTCTTAGCTTGTAGCTCAGCTCACCCAAAGAACTATGGCACTGTTCTAAGTGTATTAGATATATTAATTAATTAAATCTTCACAACAACTGTATTAGGCAGATCTACACACTTTACAGATTAAGCAATTAAGTACAGAGATGTCTAGTAACTTGTGCAAGGTTAGAAGGCTGTCAGGTGCCAGGCTAAGGTATTGAACCTGGTCAGTCCAACCCAGAGCAGTGTTCTTAATCCCTAAGTAGTCAAATGGAGTGAACAATTTTATCAATAGAAATTCACCCCCTGCATCTGGATTCATTTACTCTGCATTTCCTTCTTTCATAATAAAATGAATGTCTTGTGTTCATCTAAGGTCAGTATCTACATTATGCTTGGAGCCAATCTCTGTTACTTGTTCAAGGAATTTACTTCTGTGGTGGTGTATCCTCAACTTCCCTTCCACACAAGCATTACTATCACTGGTAGCAAGATGTTTCACGTAACATCTGCTGTCTTCCATACTTCTGGTGACCCTATAGTCCTCTGTAGTTACCACTCATTTCCCTCTTCAATTCACAGCAAAATTCCTTAAATGAGACATTTGTTACTTCTGGGGTCTACTTCTTTATATCTCTACTTTTGAGGAACTCTAAGCTTTTTCTCATTACCTACAAGAAGAGCTCTGGGAAAAGCTCTTAACATGCTATCAATGTGAAAACAGTCGTTACCTTTCCCAAACATTTATATTCTTGGCTCTACTCTTTCTCAAAGCGTCATTTGCTTTAACTTTCTATTACAAGAAAGTTATCAAATTTTCTATACCCCACCTTGGCTATTCCTTTCAATCACATTTTTAGCTCCTTCAATCTCGTCCAATCTCTTAAGGAAAGTGTAGCTAATGTCTCAACTATTATCTTCCTTCTCTTTTATGGACTTGCTGTTTTCCTAGATGGGTTAATCCAGATCTATGTTCAAATATACCTACATACTAATAATTTTTAAATTTATATCTCCAACCTTAAACCCTTTACTGAGATCTTGAGTTGTATATCAACTGCCTACTGACATCTCTATATAAATACCAAACTGGCATCTCACTTTGAAATTATTGTTCAAAACTCATTACTTTTTACCACCCACCCTTCCCTAGTCATCCCAATCTTAGCTAATAATGCAAAGCCTCAAATTTACATAATATATTTTTATTATTCTCTCTTTCACTCCAGTTACATCTGTTGGCTACTTTCTAGAAAAAATATGCTAAATCCAATGGCAGATTGCCTTCTCCATGGATACCATGTTAATCCTTGAGATTCTGCATCTTTTATTCTTTTACTCTTGCTTTTCCATGAAGCAGCCAGAGAGAAGTAGGATTATATAATATGCTATTATATATATATATACTGTATATATTATATTATACATTATATTAATAATAATCTCACATTGTACTTTAAGTAATGTCACTCCCTTATCAAAAACTTCCTATTATCAAAAAAGCCTTATGTGAACTGACCCCCAGCCATATCTCTGAATTTAACTTCTTCATTGTCTAACCATAATGGCTTTCTAGATAGTCCTTAAGAATGTCTAACCTTTTATGCCCTCAGTTCCCTTGCCCAGATAGTTCATGACTATTCCAAAGATGCTTTCCCTAATGACCATAGTCAAAGTGATTCTCTATCACTTCTTCCTACTCTGTATGTTTACAGTCTCTTCCTTGCACTTACTATCATAAGTTAAATTGTAAGTTATCTTTTGATTTTTGGCTTTTGTATTTATTGTCTGTCTTCTCACATGTATCTCACTGTCTTCTCTACAGAAAGTAATTTTCAGAGTCACTAAGACTTTATCACTCCTATCCATCCCAGTGTCCATAATTTGCCTTTTAATAGATACCCTCTATTGTTAAATGATTAGGAGTAGTATTTGCCAGGTATTTTTTTTAGGTCTATCAATAGGGGAAACATACATATGTTATATACATGTCATAAAATCTAAAAGGAATGTGCATCCATTCATGCTCCTTTACTGCATGGATATAGTCTTTGTATATAGATTCAATATTGGAGTTCCCACAGTCTTTACATAGAACTTACACACAATTAAAGACATGTGTGAAGCCTTCTGGATATAGACTCACTTAAGAATTTCATGGTATTTTCTTTTATACTTTATAATTATCTGATCAAAACTAATTTAGTACTTATTTCTTCTTAATTCACCTTAATATTATTAATACTTCCAAAGCTTTCACAACTTTGTTCTATTTGTCACTCATTTCTCATTGTTTTTATGTGATATTAATTGGTTTATTGTAACATTAATTAAATTATAAAATTAAAGTAAGTACAGTTACCACAAACAAATCTGGACACAATTCAAGTATTACCTGGTAACCCACTGAAGAAACATTAATAAGAACATTATGCTAATGCATCTTTTCCTAGTTCTTCTGAATCTTTAATCTGTAGTTATATAACTTAAGAACAACCCAGAGTTTTTTGTCAATTAACTTAATTAATAAAATTTTATTTTATTTAGAATTGTTTTTGAACTAAATTTCATATTATAATCATAAAGAAAAAAGTGAAAACCTATATTTGGCCATCACTAAAAGACCAACAAGCTTATTTATATGAATTTATAAAAAATAAGTTTTTTTCCAAATAATACATTGGTCTGTTTTGAAATTACTGCAAACGTCATATATTTAATTAGTTTCTTCTGTTTTTCTCAGAATCTCAGAAGATATATGAGGCTCTAAATTTAGTTGGAAAATCAAGACTGACAGGTGAAATATTAACAAATGTACCAGGAAGAATCATTAATTTTTTTAAAGTCCTACACAGCTGTCTTCTCCAACCTGTATATTTTACAGTGCATGATGAAATACTGATACAACTAAATATTGAAATAATTAGTTTTCAATAAATTACTATTTATATATAATTTAATTTTACAATATGACTAATTTTCTGAAAAATCAGTGAAAATTAAAACATCGCCCATTTGTGCCATATATAGAAATTCTGCTAATCTGCCTATAGTGAAACAACAGATTTCTCTGCTCTAGTAATGGATAAGAAACCAATACAAGAGTATTGTTGTATACATTGTGTAAAACTCAATATATAGTTCTTTCAGATTTATATGTTATGTATTATTTCACTTAAAACCCTAATTAGTACTGAGAAAGTTACTTATAAACAATTTTCCCCAGAAATCCCTTTATTCCCACTGGTAAGATAAAGACTAAATCTTAGAGAAATTGTGGAAAGGGCTCATTTAGATACATTTTTAAACACTTAACTACACGGTTGAGGCTTAAACATGTGGCACCATTTTTAAGTTTTAAAAAAACTATATTTTTATGTAAGTCCAGAATTATTTTTGTGGGGTGGTGGTGACGATTGGAGCACATAACAGAATTTCCAGCCATTTGGAAGGTATTAGCTCTAATGTGTAGCAGACTGTTACGGTATTTGCAATCCTATCTTTGAAATCATCTCATTACAAGTTAATGAAATACATACATCATTAAAGAGATATTATAAATTGTGAGCTTTCCTAGTTATACCAAGCTAAAAAAATAATCATCTCTTAAGACCTAAAATGTTTCTCAACTATTTGTATTTATTGAGAAACTAACTCATATGACAAAAACATAACATTAAATTTTTTCTCTAAAAGTTATTTCAAGTTAAAAATAAATAATTGATTTTGCTTAATTTCTTGCTAGTTAGGGAAATACAAAGAGAACATATATTTAAAAGCCAATTAATTATGGTGTGTCAATGAAACATAGTTTGGAGAAGGAAGACCCACGCTGTGACCAAACATTAATGTATATCCTAAAGGTATCTAAATTCCCTGAACAGCTTGCAAATCAACTGGTTCATGCTTAAATCATTAGTACATGAACCTTTATCTTGACAGAATATAGCACTACATTTTAAACTGTATTCTGATAAGTTCTCTGATCATGCCTTTAGTTGATAAACCAAATATAATTATGCCTTCTTAGAATTAATGTTAGCAAATAATATCTGAGACCTCAAGCTAGGCATACTAAAGTTTTGTCACAACACAACTGTGTCAACATAGTAGATAAAATTGTAATGATTCCCTTTGGGCTAACAATATGAATTAATTTTAAAAATGGAAATTTGAAACACTTAGAACTGGAAAGATGGTTATTCATGAACTACTTCAATCTCTGCAGTATGGAAAAAATGGTAAGTACAGAGAGCTTAAGTAAAATTCACAAAGTCAAAATATTAGCTAAGGATAGTTTTCTGAGTTCTGGTTAAATGCTCTTTACCATTACCACCCAAAGGAATAGACAAAGTATTAAGAAACCAAGAAGTCCTTCAAACCTGTCACAAACTTTCATTGGTCCTTAACCTATGAAATTCACTGCCCATAATAATCTAGGTCTGTATGAATGCTTCATCATTTGTAACATCAGTAACTGATCAGCACGTAGAAAATAAAGCCAGCACAGGATAGAAGGGTGAGTGTGTCTGGGTATCTTAGAACCATAGCTACACAAGCTTCCTGCACTGCTTGCTTCCTTGCTTATCTGTTTGTTTGTTTGTTTGTTTGTCTGTCTGTCTGTTTACATCACACAGCAAGCCACATGGATACAGGAGTGTGTGATGGAGAAACTGAGTTTTAAATCACATCGTCATGCAGTCGGATACCTTCTGACCTTCTGACCTACTCCCTTGTTGTTTTGGGAAATATTTCAAGAGTTTGTACCCAATGTGATCAATTTCAACTTCATGTTGAAATAAAATGTTTTAAAACTTATTGTTAAGAAATAAAACAATATGGATACAGTTGAAAATCTGTATATGTCCCTCTTTAGTGCAATTTCCCAGTCTCCCGTTTTCAGATGTGAGCATTATAGTGAATTTAGTGTTTATCATTCCTATGAATATGTTTGCCTTATATTTTTACCACAAAAATATTAGACAAAATATATAGTATTGATATAACATTTATATAGTACTTTGGACTGCTATTTTTAATGGGCCTATATATATATATATATATTTAATTTTATGTCTGTAGATACATTCTCTAGCTCTTTTTTCCCCAATAACAATGAAAATACTACAATTCATTTATTTATTCTGTAACTAGATTTTTGGGATTTTTCTGATTTTGCTACTACAAATAATAAGGAAAATAAGTAAATATTTTACTAGACATATGTGTAAGAGTTTCTATGGTATATAAGCCAAGAAATGGAATTTCTGGATTTTAAGATAAATAAATCTTAAAAGTTACTGGATGTTGCCAAGCAGCTCTTCAGTGTGGTCACACAAGTTCATACTGTCACCTTGACTGTATGAGAGTTCTTTGCCAACATAGTTTTGTCATATTTTAAATTTTTTTGATCGCTCTGATGTACATAACTTTTGTTTTAACTTGCATTTCTATGACTGCAAGAAACTAACTTTTTATGATCATTGGCCATTTAGATTTCTTGTTTTGTAAATTGTTCATATTTGTTTTATTTTTGTTCAGTTTTTTATCTTTTTCTATTTATTAGCATATATCTTCATATTATATGGGTCTTAATTCTTTGTGGTATCTATACATACATATGAGATATATATCTCCAATATCTCCTTCCAATGTGTTTACAGCCCTTTGTTAAACAGAAGATTTATAATTTAATGTAATTCTACTTGCCTTTTGATTTATATTTTTAATATCTTAAGAAAATTTTCTTTTCCTGAGGTCATTGTTATATTCATTCATATATGTTGATAAAAGTTGTAAAAGTTTGTGTTTGGTCTCTGATCCATCTGAAAGTAATTTTGAATGTAGTGATTAAATAGATCATCCTCTTCCAGTAGTCTCAAACTCCACCACTGAGAGACATCTTTTCCATCCAGTCTGCAACAGGTCTGTTTCAGGGCTCTGTCACATTGCCTTAGCTGTTGTGCTCTGTAATATTTTTAACAAGTGACTTAAACAAAAGGGGTTGTTAACAATAAATGTTGACAGTTTGCAGGAGTAATATCTCTCAATACATACCTTATTCTCCTTTTTTCAAAGTGATTTGTCTATTCTTGTAATTTGCTCTTCCCTATGAAGTCTATAATTTTAGGCAACAAGTATTTAATGAGCTTCTATAGCAACTCTTGAATTAGCAATGTTTTTTTAAAAAATAAATGTAACCTATTTTAAATGCCAAATGCTAGAGTATACAATTTAATCCAGTTTGACATGTGTATGCATTTGCGAACTCTTTGCCACAATCCAGATAAACATTTTTATCAATTTAAACATTTCATTGTGCCACTTTGCATCCCATCCCTCCTTTCGCTCCTGTCCCAGGCAATTATTGATCTGTCCTCTCCCATGAGATATTAGCTTGCATTTTCCAGAAAAACATATAAATGGAATGATATAGTGTATACTATTTTTTGCATAGCTTCTTTTATTCTGTATAGTGATCTTGATACCAACTTTTCAAAATTTGATATTAATCCAGTTTATTGCATCAATAGCATATTCATTTTTTAAAAATTGAGTAGTATTCCATTGTATAGCTGTTCACAATCTGTTTATATATTCACTTGTTGATGAATATTTGGATCGTTTACAGTTGAGACTACTTTTCACAAATCTGCTATGAACATTTATGTACAGCCTTTATATGAAAACATGTTTAAACGCTCTTGGATAAATATCTAAGAGTAGAATGCCTGGGTCATGTAACAGGTATTTGTTTAACTTTTCCTAAAACTGACAAACTATTTTCCACAGCAGTTGTACTCTTTTATATGCTCACTAGCATTGAGAATTCCAGTTCCTCCATATTTCTGCAAATAATTGGTGTGGTAGGGATTAATTTTGGTGTTATTTTTCAGCTTAGTTGTATTCATTCAAACACAAAATTAATGTAAGCAGCAGCAAAAAGTTAGGAATTCTCAGAGGTCACTTTTCCTTTCATAACTGGAGCAAAAGCCTTAGTTATTATCTTCTTAACCGAGTATGTGGGCATTTTTATCCCCGCTTTCACTGATAAATCTCATGTAAAGGCCTCCACTTTGGGTGAAGGCCCTTTTCTAGATCCTTAGCTTCATGGGCCAGAGGACTGAATTCCTGGCCTGCATGGGGTTCCTAGATTATGGAGGCAGGCAAATCAACCGTGCTCCTCACATCCCATCTCAGCTAATTCCTGACACCCATTCCCACCTCCAATTACCACAGTCTCTCTGGGAGTATGTTCTCTCTTTGGTTTTGCTCTGAGAGCAATTGAACCTGACTCATTTATTAACATTCATTTATTTGCACCTTGATCAATGTGGCTCAGTTGGTGGGGCATTGTCCCTCAAAGCTACAGGTCACAGGTTCAATTCCTGGCTAGGGCACATGCCTGGGTTGTGAATTTGGTCCCAGACAGGATGCGCACAAGAGGCAACTGATCAAACATCGATGTTTCTCTCTCTCTCAGTCTCTTTCCCTTCCCTTCTCTCTAAAAATAAATAAATACATTCTTTAAAAATAAGTAAAGAATAAAATTAATTTATTTGCACTTATTATTTTGGTTAGTTTTACAGAAAAATAAAACTCCTAGCTACTTAAATATATTCTCCCATATTTGCCTAACAGTAAATTAGAAAAGTAATATAAGATAAAAGCTTTGGTGCATAACTATGTAGACAAGCTAAGAGGTAGAAGCAATCCAAATGTTCACTGACAGATGAATAAATAAACAAAATGTGGTATGTATACATATATGTGTGTATGTATATATATACATATATACATGAGTATATAAATATATATATATGAACAAATATCCCTCAACCTTAGAAAGTAAGGAAATCCTGTCACATGCTACAATATGAATGAACCTTGAAGACATTATGCTAAGTGAAATTAGCCAGTTACAAAAAGACAAATACTGTATATATCCACTGATATGTATATCAGATGTCTAAAATAATAAAATTTATGGAAATAGAAAGTAGAATAAAGATCACCATGGACTGGAGGAAAGAGGAAAGCAGAGGTATTGTTTAATGGGTATAGAGTTTCAAATTTGCAAGACAAAGTTCTCAAGATCTATTTCACTACAACGTGAATATACTTAACAATGCTGTACTATATGCATTTAAAATGGTTAAGAATATAGATATTATGTCTTTACCACAATAAAAATAACTGAAAGTTTGGGTAGTTTCATTTTTATCAGCTTGAAGAAACTGTGTTCCTGTTTCTTCTGAAATAGGACTAATTTTCCCACAAACGTTGGTACGCATATTTCGTGAAGCTTTTGAGCAACCCCAACAATAGGTCCACTGTGATGGATTTCTGAATACTGAATGAGGCAGAGAGAATTTTAAAAGATTTGGACTCACTGTAACCTCTACTCACTGAAGTTCAGATTCCATTGCTCAAAGGGCAGACAAGTTTCCTACTTACCAGATGTCGTCAGTTGAAGTGGGAGATTTTTTTTTTGGCTTAAAGGCAATGCTCTCTACATTTTCTTTATTAGTAATAAAGTTCAGAGAAAATGATTCTCTGTGAACTATGACAGTTTATTTTTATGGAACAATTGTGTATATTCAAATCTAATTATCTTGAAACTACTCTTTAAAAGGTAGTTACCTTCGCTCACAATCATCCTGAAAAAACCTGAAAAGAAAGTAAAGCAGGCTTTGCTTTATTTATTTGAAAGAAATAGCAAGTAGATTTTTGTAGATCTGTCAGAAATATATGCAGAATATTAAAATATGTATTTCATAAATTTTATGTGCAGTATCAAGATATGCAGCCCTTACTACACAATTGACTTTCCCGGACAGGCAGTCATCTGAAGGTGGTTACTCAGCCTTCTCTGTAAACTTCTAATTAGGAAGTGTAGATGTTTTTTGAAGAAGAAAGAGGAATCCATTACAAAACCTTTCAGCATTTGCAGTAACTTTACTTTGACGCAATCACTTCATAGAATACCACTTTGGAATAGTTTCTCTTATAAGTCTGAATTTGTATTTTTGAGTTCCTGTTGAAGTCCACTCAGCAGCATAGAGTTTTTGAGTTAAAATTTTAAAGAGAGAGAAAAAATATTCTTGTCAGCAAAAACCTTTCCATAAACAACTTTCAGGAATCTGGTATAGGCTGTTGGAGTCTCGGACTGTGTAGCTTTTCTTCTTGAGAACTTTAAGAGTGGTTTTCACTCTTTTCAGAAACAGTGAGATCAAAGCAGTGAAATACTGTTTTCCCACCACCTCCCTTAGACCTTCAGTTTATTTTCAAGATTGCTATTAATACTTTACACTTCACAATAATTCTCTGTCATTATGTTTCTGCTCTCTAAGATTTTAGAAGCCAAGTGGCTAGAAATCTAGGAAGTATCAAATTTGTATTTGCAGCATAAAATTATTTTAAGAAAACAACATTATTTCCTGAAATAATGAAACTACTTGAAACTACTCTTTGAAATAAAAAAGAAAAGCTACAAAATGAATTTGTAAAGTCATATTCTCTATTACAATGCAAAAGCTTTTAGTACAGTTTTAGATTATTTTCTCTGCATCTAGTTTTACCCACAGTCTAGATGGTAGAGTGGTTGCAACTTTAACTTGGCAGTGAATTTAATGGATTATCTTCAACCTTTTAGGTGGGATGATAGGTCTAATATTTCAGTTGACTTTATATGACACTAAATAAACTGAACCACCATGGATTGCCTTAGCATAAAATTGTTCTCAGAATGAATGACTCTCAAACTTGGTGGCAGGGACATGAGGCAGGAAATAAAACTATGGGTCTGATGCTAGCAGGCATGTGTTCATTTGTCAGCTTCTCTATAGATGCCTCTCATCCTTGGACAAGTCATTTATACTCTTTCCTCCCGACAGAGCAGATACAGAAACAATGCACTACCATTTACCAGACTGTTATCAGAATAAAGTAAGCATGTGAACCAAGCAAGTTAAACTCATAACATTTTAGAAAATGAAAACCATTACATTTCATGGTTTTATCATATTTAAAATGCAATGACTACAGATTTATAGAACTAGAATGAAACAGAGAACATTTCTGCTTCCTAGTTTCCTGAATGTTCATAGGTCACAGAACTTACTGGAAATTTAATTTTTAAAAAAATATGGATATGTTATCAAGAAAAATATATCTATTCATAGGTAAACAAAAGATTGAATATAATTTCATGTATCCTAGGTGTGTCTGATTAATTTTAATGCCATATTCTATAGCGCGGTTGACAATGAGACCTAGAGAAGTGAAGAGATGTAACTGAGGTCACACAGAGATTTTGTGTCAGACATGACTCTTGAGTGTGTGCCTGCTGACTCACACTCCAGTACTCTCCAGTACTCTGTATTCCAAGACCAGGGTTACTAGTCAGTGTGTCTCACAGAGTCCTGTTCATTTCAAAGGATACCTCAGGTTCAAACAGAAGACAGATCCCTTTCAATCCAGACCATTTTTTAAAATCTGTTTTCTACACTGGGCTTCTAAATCTCTACCTTATAAAGAAAAATGTTAGGATACTATTGCCATAAAAGAATAATAAAATGAAGATATGAAGTGGGAAACAAAGTGATACTAGATACAGTGTCCCCTTTTCATTATCATGCCTTTTTTGGAGGAAAAATGTAGTTCCCAAATTACAAATTTCTTAAAAAAAAAAAACCTGCATGGTGCTTGGTAGTCCAGGTATAAGTAACTCTAAAATTATTAGAGAAATAGAACTCAGAATTTTAAAGTCTCTCCAAACAGTAATTGCAAAGCTTACACAATTTCACTGGAAAATTTTACCAAATGTTTTTAAAAAGAATTAACACCAATGTATATAGTTTTTTGCAGAAAATGTAGAATGGGACACTCTCCAATTCACATTATGAAGCTAGTATTGCTCTAATACCAAAAAGAAACAAAGGCAATATAAAAATAAATAAATAAAATGAAAGTACAAGCCAATATCTCTAGTGAATATAGGTGCAAAAATCCTTAACCAAATAATAACAAATAAAATTAAACAATATATAAAAAGAATTATACATGATGACCAACGGGGGTTTATTGAAGGGATACAAAGCTGGTTCAATATTTAGGAAACAATTAACTTAATTGTTGTTCTACAGGCTAAAGAAGAAAAATACATGATAATATCAACTGACACAAAAATATTTGAGAAAATTCAACAGTTATCCATGATAGAAACTCTCAGCAAATTAGACATTAGAGAGAAACTTCCTCAACAACAAAATACCTACATCTAACATCATACGTAATGGTGATGGTCAAATGCTTCTCCCCTGACTTCTGGAAAAGGTGAGGGTATCTACTCTTATGCAGAATAATGCTAGAAACTCCTGTCTGTGCAAGAAAGCAAAAATAATAGAAAATAAAATGCGTAAAGGTCATAAAAGAAGAAATTAACTGTCTGTATTTTCAGATTGCATGACTCTCCTTATAGAAAATCCTAGGGACTCCACAAAAATACCCAACTTTATCAAGACCACAGGATACAAGACTACCATTCAAAAATCAATTTTATCTTTATAAATGATCAGCAAACAAATGAAAACCAAATTTGAAATATAATTCCATCTTCATTTGTTCAAAAATTAAATACTTACCATAAGTTTTTCTAAATAAATAACACTATATAAACTAAAAATATATCCTTAGGTAAAAATAAACAAAACATGTATAAGACTTGCATGCTGAAAACTAAAAACATTGCTTTTTAAAAAATCAAAATCTAAATAATATGAAGACATATACCATATTCATGGATTGGAACATTCAACATTGTAAAAATGTCAAATGTCTTTAAGTTGACGCATGTTCCAGGCAATCACTATAAAAATTCCAGCAAGGTATTTTACAGATGTAGGTTAGATTATTCTGAAATTTTACAGAAAGGCAAAGAAACTAGAATAGATGTTTTAAAGAAAAGAATAATAAAGTGGAAAGAATATTTCTACCCAGGTTTAAGACCTTTTTTCAATATGTTTCCTTTTATTTTGAAATTGAAACAGTGAAATGAAGTGGCTGTGGCTCAGACTGAAGTAGAGCTATGCTGATCGAAAGTGTGGGGTCCGCACATGGTTACGCACATATGTTAATGGAACAGAAGAGAGAACCCAGAAATAAAAATACACACGAGTGCAAAAGCAATTCAATGGAGGAAGAATAGTTGTTGTCTCATATACCATCGGCAAACACGAACAAACAAATCCTCCCCTCTCCATCTTATACAAGTTTAACTCGGTCCAAACCATCTAAATCTCATGTCTTATACAAGTGTAACTCAAAATGGATCATTGTAATGTAAATATAAAACTTTTAGAATAAAAGAGAAAATTTTTAAGAATTAGGGTTTGGTGAAGATTTTTTTTAGAGATGATTAAAAGCATGATCCATAAAAGGAATGAAACCTGACAAACTGGACTTCATTAGAACTAGAGACTTTTATGTTGCATAAGACACTGTTAAGATAAAAAGACTGAAAAAATCTGCACGTGACACATAGGACAAAGGATTTGTACCTAGAGTCTATAAAGAACCTCAAAATTCACCTGTAGGAAGGAAACAATCTGATTGGAGAATGGGCAAAGTTTATGAAGAGACATTTTATCAAAGGGAATATATGAAAGGAAAGGAACAAAGAAACAAAAATCATGAAAAAATATTAAACATCATTCACCACTAGGGAAATAAAAGTTAAGAGCGTGATGGGCTATCATAAAACATATTCAACGACTAAAATAGCAAAATAGTGACTGTGCAAAGTGCTGGCTGAGATGCAATAAAACTGGAATATAAAATGGTAGAGACATTCTGAAAAACTTTGGCAGTTTCTGCGAAAAACTAAACATACACACTCATCATACGACTCAAGAATCACCCTACTGGGCAATTTGCCCAGAAAAAGAAAAATTTATATTAAAACAAAACCCATACATAAATATTCATAGCAGCCTTATTTAAAACAGGAGAAAAATAAATGGGAAACAATCAAAATGCCTCTCAGTAGGTAAACTGCTAACAAAATGTTCTCTCTGTGCCATGGAACGCTAAAGATGGCCCCGTATCGATGGGGGTCATGTTTCAAGGCCCCAGTGGTTGCTTGAAACCTCAGATGCTATAAAACCCAGTACACATTGTTTTTCCTATACACGCATAACTATGATAATGTTTAATTAATAAATTAGGCATAGCAAAAAATCCATCTTTAGTAATAAAATAGAACAACTGTAACAATGTGCTATTGTAAACTGTGTGTGAATATGGAGTGTCCCTGATGACCAATTTGATAACCAAATGGCTCCTAAGGGACTAAGGGTGGGGGGCGCATACAGCGTGGGACACAGGACAAAGGAATGATTCACATGCAGGGAGGATGGCACCAGATTTCTCCAAGCTACTCAAAATGGTGCACCACTTAAAACTTATTATTTCTGGAATTTTCCATTTAGTCTTTTCAGATCATGGTAGACCACCAGTAACTAAAACTATGGAAAATGAAACTGCAGTTAATGGGGGTACTACTGTACTCAACAATAAAAAGTAACAAAACTATATTTACAACAACTCAAATAGAGCTCAAAGTATCTGAGTCAAAAAATATGCCAAAAGGTCACAGACTTAATGAGTTCATTTATATAACATTTTCCAAATTATAATATTAAAGACAGAGAAAAGAGATTAGTGCTGGCAGAGATTAGGAACGCCTGCAGGACCGGGGATAACTATTAAAAAGGAGGAGGGGTCAGCAGGTAGATGTTCGTGCTGACGGCATAATTAGCACTAACGCATAGTAAATGTCACCCTTAATTGCAGTGGTGCTTCTACCACTATTTACATGTTATCAAGTCATATGGAACCTACTAAAACATAAAAAGGGATTTCAGATAGATTGAAGACTACAAAGCCAATATACAAGTTAAGTTTAATTTATACATACCAGCAACAAACTGGTGGAAGTTCAGAAACACTGCCATTTATAGTTACATTAGAAAACATAATATGCTCAGAAATATATTTAATAACAATGCCCAAGATCTTCATACTAATAATCCCCAACCTACAGATATATTAAATGAGACCTAAATAAGTGAAGACATATACCATGTTCGGTAATGAAAAGACTCATACTTAAGATGTTAACTTAATACAAATTTACTTATAAATTCAATGACATCCCTTTGAAAAATCCCAACAAGATTTTTTCAGTAGAAATTGACAAACTGAGCTCTCAAACAGTGTGAAAAGACAAAGGATCTAAAATGGTAAAAAAATTGAAAAGTAGGATAAATTTAGAACTATATTTTTATATCTGATTTTAAAACTTACTATAAAGCCACTGTAATGGATATGATGTAGTGTATGTGTGCAAATAGACAAATCAATGGAACAGAATAGTATTTTCAAAAACAGACGCACATGCGCATGACCAATTACATTTTTTTGGACATATATGCCACCATAATTCAATGAGGAAAGCACAGACTTTTCAAACAACAGTGCTGAAACAACTGGATATCCACACATTCAAAAACAAAATCTACCAACGAAACAAAAACCCCTGACCTCTATTTCATATCATATGTGAGTTCATTTGAAATGGATGACAGGCTTATACATAAAAGCAAAAAGACTTGAATACAAGTATTTGCAAAGATGCTTAACATCACTAGAAACCACAGAAATACCACTTGAAAGTACAATGGAATATTACTTCATACCCATTATAATGGTTAAAGTTTAAAAGATTTTAATCCTAATATACAGAGGATACAGAACCACCAGAATTTGCACACATTATTCATATGACTGTAAAATGGTACCAGCACTTTGAAAAAAATTGGCACTTTATTATAGAGTTAAAAACATACCTACCCTTTGACCCATCAATTCCACTCTTAGGGAAAATGGAAAAGTACATTCAGAAAAAAATACAAGAATGTTCATTCATGAAAACTTCAGTCATAATAACTAATAAACTCAAAACAATCAAATGTCCAGCAATGGGAACGAAGTAACAGGTGTAATACATCCACACAATAGAACCTCACCCAGAAATGAAAGGAGTGAAGCACTGATACATACAACTTGCAAAATCTGTCACACATGGGTGAGAGAATCCAGGATGACAGTGCTCTTACTGCATCATTTAAATTCCATGAAGTTCGAGGACAAGCCAAATTAACACAAGAAAATAGTGATTGACTTTGGGGTTGGGAAAAGAAACTAAGCAGAAAGAGACATGGGGAAACTTTCTTGGGTAAAAAAGAAAAAAAAAAAGTCCGTATCTTGTCATCATGGTTAACGGCTGTACCTGTTTGCCTGTCCCTGTTTGCCTGTCCCTATACCAAGCTCACTGAACTGTGTACTTTAAATTGAGACACTTTATTGTTCATAAATTAGACTAAAACAATCTTTCACAAAGAAAAAAAAATCATTTTCCCAGGTGTTCATCAACTAAACTGGCTACCAAATGCCTACTGAATACACCTCTAATCACTATTACAATAGTAATGGTTTGTGAAGGCACCAAATTTCTATTTTGAATTACCCTAAAATATAAAAAACAAATTCTGTAAATTCAAATGAATAATTTATATGTGTTCAAATTATTAAATGTAATATGCCACATTTGGTATATGTTTTCTTTCCTTTTTCTAACAGGCTCCATGGAACAGACTGGGCCAAAGTGAGCCGTCACAGAACAGGGAAAGAACACTGGCCCTGGAGTCAGATGACCCGAGTTTTCTTCAAGCTTCAGCATCTCCTGATTCAGTTTGACAGAAGTTCCCAGCTGGCTATCATGACTGACACTCCCTAACACTAGAAGTATGTCCTGAATACAAAGAACCATCAGGACACAAAGCAAACGCCTACTGCCCTCTGGTCCTCTCAGTTGTCCACTTCCGGACAGCAACAAGACCCTGGCACCTACAACACTATGTAATGATTCCTGTTCCTCATTCTGTTTCAGCCTGCTGAGCCTGCTGTGCCTTTGCTTTAATATGCAAGAATTATTCTGTTTCATCCTTAAGGCTCTGATGAAACCAATCACATGCTTCAGTGCCACCTTTAAAGCAGCTGACATAAAGCCAAAGTGACAAGGCAGAAGAATAAATGCCATCCCTCTTTCCTCTTGTTCCCCATTACACAGAAACATCTCCATGGCTTTTCACTGATAACTGCCTTTCCAATTCTGACATTTTGTAAATTTATGATTCTGTAGCTTGAAAACTATAAGACTTTCACCACCTCTACATTTTAAATGTATTTGCCTTAATGTGTTCCTGTATAAAAACAAAATGGTTATATGTATATAGACACAAACATACTTATATGTTCACTGATGCATATTTGCATGTATAAAAATATATACAAATAATTATAAATTCCTTCATATAGTTTTTCATCAGTCAATACATAAATATTTTCACAGCATGCTGTATAAGGTTATTGTGTTAAGCAATGGGAATGTAGTTATAAGCAAGAAAGTCTACTTCTCTAGATTAATAATAACTAAGGTTTATATCCATGCTCAATACTGTTCTAAATTCTTTGCCTTTTCTAGAATTGCTTAATCTTTGTAATGCTGAATAAAAGGTATTATTTGGTTAAAATTCAGAAAAAGACAGAAAGAGTGAATTAATCCAGCATCACATAGCTAGGAAACAGCAGGATTTCAACACAGGTTGTCCAGCTTCCGAGTAAGAGATGGACAACTAGCACACCAGACTTCCCTGCTCCTGTACCTTACCTCATGGAGCTAAAGTAAAGCAGGAAAAATACTGACTAGTTATGATGAGGATGAAATAAGCAGATATAACTCAAAATGTATTTTCCTCACACTGCCTGAGCTATTTCTCTTATTTCTTCTCCTATTATTCAAACAATTCCAAATTCTTTTTTAAACCAATTCCTGTTTTAACAATGAAAATAATTTTCAGAAGTCTTTAACAGAGGCCCATTCATCTTTTCCTAATATGTACCTGAGACCAGATAAGAGAAGGAGTGAAGTTTTAATGGGATGAATTTGCTCAATGAGGGCATGATGTAACTTTAGAACAGGGAATATTTTAGGAAAAAAACTAACTTTGGTAGAAAATATTATCATCAATTATTCACCACCTTTCTTATGTGTCACACATCATGTCCATCGCCACATGACTTACAGAACTTTCTTGTGAGAAGAACAAACCGCATCATGTTAACAAAGATTTGGCCGCATGACTTGCTATGGGTGATGGGCTAGAAGAGGAAGTGTTGAGTGCCTTGCCAGCAGAAGCTTTATAGTTATTTCATAGCTCTGCAGTTGTTCCTTCCCTCTGACCTAAGAAAGGTATGTATGTCTTTACACACAAAATAAAATAAAAATAGTTCGTTTGGTCTGGATCACATATTGAATAAGCCCCATAGTGATGCTCACCTCACATACAACAGGAGAGAGAAATGAGCCTTTGTTCTTATAAGCCTGTAAAATTTAAGTTAATTTGTTACCACAAAATAATCTCACAAAATCTGAAAGATGCAGTTGACTTATCTTTTCATATTCCTTAACTAAGAGTTTCCAAAAGAGCGTTATGCAAAAATCCTTCCATTTCAAGCGAAAGAAAGTCAACTAAAATACTTTAGTAAGAAAAAAGCATAATTGCAGTACCAATAGATATATGATCAGGTAAAAGCTGGGTGATACAAATGACTAGAACCAAGGCCTTGGACATAACCTGAATTGTTTTCTGACATTCTGCCACTATATTTCTGTGTATGACAAATTCTTTCCTCTTCCTCATTCTCTTTTCTTTTTCTCCACCTCTTCCCTCTCTCTTTTCCTCTCTCATTTCCCATTGCTTCTATCAATATATTAGCATTTTTAATCTCTTTCATCTTCCCAAATACCTCTTTTTGATCCTTTGTTGGTCTCCAGCTGCTCCCTTACCTTTGCTCAGCTTTCAGAGTCCAGCTTTATAAAATAGATGTACTTTCTGCCTCCATTTCCTCACTTCCCATTCCCTCCTCTATTTATTTTAATGTCTTTTCCCAAGTCACCAAAGACCACCCAACTTCCAGTTCCAATTTAATTGATCCCTCAGCAGATTTTAAGTCTGTCGACCCTATCTTCTTTCTCAAAACATTTTCTCTGCCTATTTCAGCTACAGCTCCCAATTTCTTCCTACTTATTTTGCTCATTCTCTTTTATTCTATGGATCTTTTCTCCTTCCCCTAACCATGAAATATTGGGCTTTCCCCAAGTTTCATGTGGTACATTTTCTCACTTGACAGAGAGTCCTTCAGGGAGCTCACCTATGTCTTTGGCTTGTCCTGTAGCACACTTGATAATGATTTACAAACCTGTGGATCCAATCCAGACCTCCCTTCTCACCATGTGAAGAGACAAAAGAAGCACTCCCTTCTAAAGAGTAATTGCAAGGAATCATCAGGCTTATATCTGATCTTACACAGAGTCCTATAGGAAAAAAAATGTTATTTCACTTCCACAAAAGTCCTTTCTTTAAATATCATTGGCCCCAAAGAACTTTTCATAAATCCTCTAAGATACATAGCTGTAATCAATTTCTCCCAAACTGCATGCATTAAGTATTGGAGGAGGTGTTTTTTTTTTGTTTTTTTGTTTGTTTTTTTTTCACAGAAAAGTAGGTGCTCATGACAAGAACAGTGAATGAATTCTGTGCAGGCATATATAACAGTTGCCCCCTGCACACTGTGGTACCACCAGAGATAGCTATCATTTCTAACTCTTGACCTAGCCAAAATCTGACAGAGAGGCAAAAGAGGTAACAAATTTCAGTGGTTGTTGAGAGAAGAGGAAATTTTGAAAAAGAAAATCACTGAGGCTAGAATCTACTAAATCACGAATGCCCTGTGTAAGTGATGGGCATGAGGGCTGGGCAGAGGGCAACACGCAGGAAATCCATGCCCAGGGAGCAATTACGCACAGAAGTCTGAATGGCTATGTGAAGCTAAAAGCCAAGGGAAGCAGAAAGACAGCACAGGAGATGAGCAGGAAGCAAAAGCAACAACCTGAAGGAAGGGATATGACAACCAGTGTTTTCAGATACTGTGTCAGAAGCAGAAAAGGACAAGATTAGCAGAGGCCAGGATCTGAAAACAAAGAAACGGACAAAACATGACAAAATAGAATGTTTATATACATGTATAATGATGCAATATAATCAAAGGATTGGATTAAGCCAGTATATTTTGACCATTGACTTAATTGGTTTAGCACCAGGAACTGATTCTGTTGCAAACAAGCCAGTCTCGTGGATTGTTGACACAATTAAGTGTGTTCATGCTCAATTATGACAGGAAATATTGACATGAGTAAGTTCAGCACAACAGTAAGTTTATATTTAGCCCAAAAATGCCGGGCACAGAAGTCAAAGAGAGAGAAAATCTGAGGCAAAGATACAAATAAGTATAAAAATGAGGGATATTTAAGTCAATACAACCAATAACTCCTTGGGGATAAAATCTCAGACTTAGCATTTTACATGGGCAACAAAAAATTAATAAGGTGCAAGTATTTTCATCAGGATATTACAGGAGGCCATCCAGAATAGTTGGAGTTAGTATTTAAAAAGGATGTCCAAGAGAGCAATTTAGGTTTATGCTTAAAGTGTGGCTAGCTAAATGGATTGACAGAGGGTGTGCTGAGCTATCGTCAACCTTCTTCAAGATCAGCTAGAGAGTCTGTAGTATGGCCAGGTAATTGAGAGAGTGCCCTGTGACAGACCCAACAATCAGTATGCTCTGAGATATGGACTATTAGTTCAGTGAGGCTTACATGATAATGTTGTAATGCCTTTATAGTAGATAATGTTATATTGGGGGTAGGGCTAGAAAAGCAGAGGTCTTGGGAGCAGAAGACAAAAAGGAAGAGAGAGAAGGTAGCATAGCTCACAGTAGTTGTGGCTTAATTAGGAAAGAAGTGATGTGGAAGCAGATGGGACTATAGGAGGTGGAAAATACATTTAGGCTTTATACTTAAAACCTGAACTATATACAGGTTTTACATGAGACTTAAGGTTCTACCCAGAATGAGTCCAACTGTTCCAACTCTGGGGTTGAGGTCATTATAGGGATGAATCCAGGCTCAGAGCTGATGTCATCATAAGTCTATACACCGGCGGGACTGAGGTCATTGCAGGGAGAGAGGGGAAACACAGCTGTGAGGCTAAGGTCATCAACAGGATACCATACCTGAGTTCTTGGAGAAAGATGGATGTGGTTAAGATCTTGTCTGCAGATTTGTGCCACAGCAGGATTCTAAAGGCACTCCTGTGGGTAGTCAGATGACAGTGTACTGTGTCCCTTCAGAGGGACAATCCATGGAGGAATTGCTGGGAAGGCCAGGGCAGGTATTAAATGAGACAGAACAGAGATTGAGTCTACATGGTGACTAGGAGTTGGAACTGGGGAAATGTTCCAGAGCATGGGCTAGATAGAGGGTTACAAGGTTTAAACTTCTTGCTAGTGCCAAGCAGGGAGTATATGACGTTTCTTAGCTCTTACAAACGATACAGAGAAAGAACAGGAAGTTGGAGCTTGAAAACTATCAGTGATCGAATATCAAAAGGAAATGAGATCCTTTCTATTACTGTTATGCTTTTTTAAGGATTTGAAAAATACAAATGAACTTATGGAGATTAATTCCTAATTTCAAGTGGCATTTTAAATATTGCTTTGGAATTATAGTGGAGTTATAACATAACTTAGTATAACAAAATGGAATTTTACCTTAATTAACCATGGTGTATAGACCAACAAAAACTAATAATATTCAGACATTGAAATTGCTAGAAACTAAGATTTTACATGTACATGCACGTGTAATAATAAATTAACCTTACTTCCTTGAAGTTACTTCCAGCTTATGGACAAAAAATAAGTAATAGGTTGACCTTTTCAGGAAATAGGCTTACATTTTTTAAAAATAACCAACAATTTTCCCCATTGTTTTAAACTTTGATTCTATCCACCTTTGTTTTTTTATTGAAATAGTTGTAAAAGCTGCATTGGGTACCATTTCCACCCAACAGATGCAGGAAACACTGGAAATCTTTTAAGAAAATATGTATTGCAGAGATTCCCTTCTGAATTTTGCAGACTTGTGCAATTCACATAAACTCAAATATAAAACAAAGAAAAACAAAACAAAAATCTTTTCCGCATTTAACTCATGAGTTACAGAGTGAGATTATTAAAAGTACAGTAAAGTTTACAGTTACTGCTTTTAAGTGAAATCACTGTATTTGAAAATTCATTTGGTGCTTGAATTATTTTTTCCTATAATCTACCCACATTCTACAAAATCTACCCACATCCACAAAATAAAAACATTTATTTAGAGGCACACCTCGTTCAAAAGAGAGTATTTATAAATAAATTCCTTGGCCATGAACCAAATGCACCATTTTAACATTTTGCGAATATACTCATATCTATATGTTCTGGCATTATTGGGTGTGAATACATTTCGTTGTGCCAAAAGCTCACTAGATAAGCCTGCTAAAAGCAGAATCAATTCCTGGTGCCAAAGCAATTAGACATTTACCAGAACACAGTGGACTTATCCAATCCTTTGATCCCAATCCATTCTACCATATGTATATAAACATATTTTGATATTTCCTTTTAAATATAAAGTACATTAGATGTGAAATAGACTCTGAATTATTCTAAAACTTGATAGGATTAATAAACAGTAATAAAGTTATCATTTATCTCTTAAAACAGTTTTATTCAAGGTAATCTATCATGGAATATATTATGCTACAATATTTAAGAAGCATTGAAATTTGCATTTATGTCCAAATGAATAAAAAAATTTAAGATAATTCATGGGAAAGATAGATATTCATATAATAAATTTAGTATAGCAAAAAGTTAATGGTAGGATATAGGGGATGGGTGTTCAATGTAAATTTACTTATTTTTTATTTTTTTAAATTTTAATAAGAAAGTGTTGGGAGAGCCCTGGCCAGTGTGGTTCAGTTGCCTGGAGTATCATCCTGTAGAACAAAAGGTCACAGGTTCAGTTCCCTGTCAGGTCACATACCCGGGTTGTAGGTTCAATCCCCAGTCAGAACATATATGAGAAGGCAGCCACTTAATGTTTCCCTCTCATCTTTCTTTGTCTCTATCTCTGTCTCTCTCTCTCTCTCTCTCCCCCACTCCCTCCCCCCTTCTCCTTGTCTAAAAATCAGCAAAAAATGTCCTTGGGTCCTTGGGTGAGGATTAAAAAAAAAAGAAAGTGTTGGGAGAAAACTTTAACATAAAATCTTAAATTTTTACAGATTTTAGGGAAATAAAGGAATTAGCCTATGATGGTACTAAGCACATGACTTTATGATACATGATATGAATATATCTTAGGCTATAGCAATAATATTATATCCACAAATGAAATGAAATACAAGTTCCTCTCTTTCTCTCCCCATATGTGAATAAAACCATAGGTTCTATTATAAACTTACACTAATTATACTAATATTTTGCTACTTGCATTTTTAATGTACATATGTAGTTTTTTAAATACCCTAAGCATATGGTAATACAGTATTTTATATCTAATATCTCAGAGAATTCATTCACATATCTATGGAAAATTTGCTGTAATGTATCTTTTATGTCAAAAAATTTTAACACCGCCCTGGCTGGTGTAGCTCAGTGGATTGAGCGCGGGCTGCGAACCAGGCATCGCAGGTTTGATTCCCAGTCAGGGCACATGCCTAGGTTGCAGGCCATGTCCCCCAGCAACTGCACATTGTTGTTTCTCTCTCTCTCTCTTTCTCCCTCCCTTCCCTCTCTAAAAAATAAATAAATAAATAAAATCTTTAAAAAAATTTTAACACCAAATTATTATTATTCCATTCATTTTCCAAATATGAATATTGTGACCAAAACCCCCAATACTTTATACAACATGGGTGGCAGAATCTGGGTTGTGTTAAGTGCATACCCAACTCAATCTTATACCTTTTGATACCAAAACTCACAAAAGTCAACTTCATTTTTCTAGATCATGTTTTCTTCCAGGCAAAGATATATATATATTCAAATATAAATATCTTTGAAAATGTTCCTGAGGACATTACTGTGTTTTTATAAAGCAATATTAGCAGAGGTAAGTGTAAATGAGCCATATGGATTACATTCCATGTGAAATAACCACATGTTGGCAACATAATAAAAAATGGGCTTGGGAAAGTTTGGAATGAGGTTACTGGTATCAAGGTTTTTCATATCATGTTTGATGGTTTCAGCTAACAAGCCACAATTGGGGAACAGAATTACCACATATAGCCAGGGTGGCATTCTAGTGGTGCACATGTGTTAGAAAGCACTTGGTTGAGGGTATTATAATCTGTCCGTCTGGGAGAGTGTATTACCTTTCAGGGCAGGGTTACTGGTCTGAGGTATCCTCAGAGGATACAGAGGCCTGATTAGATTTAGAATATTTCTAACTTAGCGGAGCCATTCATTATGCCACTCACTTATCTATTTATTCATTCATTTTATAGCATTTAATTAGTGCTCCACATTATCATTAGCCTGAAGGCGTAGGATAAAAGAAGAATAGATCTTGATTAAAATCCATAATAGATATCCTTGGTGCCACATGCATATTCTCTTGGCTTTTTCTGGCTATCACATTCTGCTCTGCCCTTGTGCATCAGGCTGAAGCTCTGGAAATTAATTCCTCTTAGAAGCATCCCTCTACCAATTTCCTGCAGGTGGGGTGACACTAAAGTCCATGTTCTACAGATTCTAGACTTCCCTATGAGGTTTTAAGCTCCAGTTGCCCACGGTGTTTGTTGTTCCTTCACTACTTATTTATCCACTTCTCTACTCATTTTCCTGATATCATGCCACAAAAAAGCTACTTGTTCTAGACTTATCTCAGGATTATTCTTTTGGGAAAACCCAAATTAAGATAATGTATTTTAGTCAGGGTCCTCCAGAGAAACAGAACCAATATGATATTGGGAATTAATTAAGCTCTTCTCTTTACCTTGGTGTGTGTGTGTGTGCAGGTGTGTGTGTATGTGTGTCTGTATATATGATTTATTATGGAAATTGTCTCTCACAATTAGAGAGGTTGAGATCTGCCACAGTGTGCCATCTGTAGACTGAAGAGCCAGGAAAGCTGGTTGTATAATTTAATCTGGGTTTGAAGGCCTGAGATCCAGAATCCAATGTTTCAGTGTAGGAAAAGATGAATGCCTGAACTCAAGAAGAGAGAGAATTTACCTTTCCTTTGCCTTTTTGTTCTATTCAATGGATTGAATGATGCCCACCCACACTGGTAAGGGTGATCTCCATTACACAGTCTACTGATTCAGATGCTCATCTCTTCTGTGAATATATTCACAGGCACATCCAGAAATAATGTTGCGCCAGCTATCTGAACCTCCCTTAGTCCAGTCCAGTTGAAACATAAACCACCAGAATAGGAAAGATGGGCATGGAAGCAAATCATCACATAAAAAATCTGTAGTATCACCCATAGGAAAAATGTCATGGAAATGAAAGAAGGGACTGACATTCATTTGTCCATTTAATAATAATTTACTGGGTATGATTATCTAGATCCCCAATTAGTGCAAATGTAGATTAAGCACCAACATACTGTCCTGGATATCTCTAGAAATGTAGATCACTCTTTGCCTAGGAAGACAGAGGGTAAGGTGGGGTGGAAAGAAGAGGGGATGAAGGACAAAGTATGGAAAGAGGAGATAATGGAAGTTGAAAAATATTTCTGAGGGTGGACAATGTTTACATTGTGACATACCCTGATTTTTACATATATAAATTTAGAGACAGAGTCAAGGCAAAAAGAAATCTGAAAGGCTCAGAGTTGAATCGAAAGGTATGGTGACTTAAGAGCAGTAGTTCAGTGTACTGAGAACAGAGCATGGGTGTGAGAGACTCAAGGAAGGTGAAGTAAGAAAGGCACGTTGGGGTGGGACTGTGTAGACCCTTGTGTACTACAAGTATGGACTTCATTCTATGAGCAACAGGAATCTACCAAGACCTATACCCTTGGGATCCAACTGGTATGCCCCTCTGTCCTCCATGGTCTGAAGAAGGCTACTCTTGCACAGCTGGACTTGGGAGTCTGTCTTGTGTTCACCAGGCACTAAAGGACTGCTGCAAAACTGCTGAGTGCATTTGAGAATATAATCTATTTATTCCATGCTACCTTTGGTCAGAAAATTACCAAGCATTTAAGCTACAAAGGATCATAGGGAACATCTGTTGAGTCCCTTAACTTCACAGAACCAAGACTGCAATGCATATATCATAAATCCTAGTCCCACTCCAGTAAACTAAATTGTTCCTTATAAGACTATTTCAATCAAAATAATTTGTTTAAATTAGACAGTGCATGTTAGTATTCCTGAATACAGAGAGTAACATGCACTGTACTGCAAAACCCAGCTCTCAGCAGATGAAAACAGGATGGGACATATGTTATCATTAATGATGAGGATGCGAAGATTGGAGTTCTTTATGTCATTCTCTCTAACTTATACATGTTTTATAAGATGCACAATAAAATGTAGAAGAAAGGTATCTTCTCAGAAAGAATGATAATTAGTTATCTGTGGCAGATTCTGTGAGGTACCTTCAGCAGTCTGACTCCCCCATCCCCGGTGGCAGCTCTCCTGTGCACCCTCCTTCAGAGTACCGACCATCCTTGCTCATTTGGAAGCCATCTCAGATGGCTGAACCTCCCCCCATAGCACCCTCAGGAGCGCCCCCAGCTAATGACAGACTGGTGAGGAAGAAGCAGCAACAATAATTCTCTCGCTTTCGGATGGAAAAATCTCTGTTGCAATTCACATTCCAGAGCTGCCTGTGGGATCGGGCTGAAGCCAGACTTCTCCTAAACTCCTATCTCTGTCTGGCTTCTTCTCCTGCTCTGTCCTGCTAACTCAGAGCCCTAGAAGTTTCTCTTGAGAACATGTCCTCAGTAAATCATTTGCAAAAGAATTTCTGTCTTAGACTCTGCTTTCTGAAAACTCAGCCTTAGTTTTATTTTGGAATTGATGGGAATTCATCTGTTGATTAGAGTGCTAAACCAGGTAAGATTCAGAAGGCCTAGTCACCAGACTGATATTGTTTTTTCTTATCTGTGTCAATCTACTCTGTGAACATTAGTTTCCTTTGAAAAATGAGGAATATATTTTCCTAGTCTACATGATATGGTGTCTGTGGAGCAAATGAGATTATGCATAGGGAAGCACTTTTGAAAGTGGAATGTTCTCTACGATATGATGATATTACTATGCTATCTTTTTACCTTCAAAAAGTTGCAAATTGCCAGACATGTAATTATTAATACATACTGTACTGCAAACTGGGAAATCACTTTAAGGCAAATAAACCGAGGTGGTTGCAATGCACCACATAACCGGCTGGCTTTTTGTGGTTTCCTTAGGCCTGTCGCCTCTGCCTGCCTTTTCCTGACAAGACACTCACTCGAGCTAGACGAGAATTTGAATTTCTAGTGGACAATGGAGTCGACTATCTTCAGATGCACAGACAGCAAATCTCCATTTTCCGTTCTAGGAGTGAAGACAGGTTTTCAAGTTGGATATTAACATCTTACAACTTATACAAAAAAACCCCCAGCAATAACAACTCAGTTTAGTTATACACTGCAGCAATAACCTCCATTATTGACCATGTCTTCTAGCTTCCAAATGCTCACCGCAGGAGCAGATACCACTGTCTTTGATCAGGTGATAATCCAGCAATGTAAGTCCTCACCTAACAGAACGTAAGTGCCTGACTATGGTGATCTCCGTGCAGGGGGAACAGTGCATGGAATTTAATCAGTGTGAGAACTGCTGGAGGGGGAGTATCCGTGCCAAAACTGAGTTTCCGATGCTCTGAGCATTACTCTCAGAAGAACGTCACTGAATTCTCACATTCAAAGACCCGTTAGTCTGGCATAATGTCCCTTTCTCAGACATAGAGTTTGGGGAAAGGTGAAAAGTTTGCTTGTGATTAGCATGTTTCCTCTTCCCTCTTTTTTCATATGCTTGGCTTTTAACAAGTTACTAATCCTTATGTACACATCTCTATCTTTTTTTTTTTAGAATTTATTTATTTTTTAAAGATTTTATTTATTTATTTTTAGAGAGGGAAGGGAGGGAGAGAGAGAGAGAAAAACAGCAATGTGCGGTTGCTGGGAGACATGGCCTGTGACTGGGAATCAAACCTGTGATGCCTGGTTCACAGCCCGTGTGCCCTGACTGGGAATCAAACCTGTGATGCCTGGTTCACAGCCCGTGCTCAATCCACTGAGCTACACCAGCCAGGGCTCACATCTCTATCTTAATAGACCTAATAGTCATATGCGGTCTTCTGAAATATGTATGGAATTACTAGAAAATAGTGCTAACACAGAATTCAAATTACATGTCCTCCCACTCTTGCGATTCTTCTGAAAATAAACTTCACTCAAAAAAAAATGTGGTGATCTTACAAGATGGAAACTAAGATATACTAGTTAGATGTCAACATAGCTTAAAGTAATGACTTGCATAAAACATATAAATATTGCGTTTCCTTCTATTTTATTATTGTAGTTATTAGCAAAGCAACACAGATATAAGATAAAGGAACAGAAATGATTATTTATATTTATCTCCATAGGAACTGATTTCTCTATGGAGAAAATTTACATATTGGTAATTCCTAAAAGCATACTGGGCATCAGGGAAAGAACAGTTAAGAGCTCACTGTTTTGAAATCCACTGTGCTTACTTACTACAGTGGCTGAACTCAAACATAAGAAGCTTTAAGCTAAAAGGAAAATTAGCACAGGCAATGGTTAGCAATTTCTAGGAGGAGAAAATATTCTAATAATATTTGGAAGGTTGCTTATGGAGTGTTATTGAGTCTGTCTATATTATGTATATATATGACTGATGTATATGTATGACTTTTGGTCCCAAATTATTTCATTTTCTGGTCCATCTTTATCAAGTGAATGGGAATAGGGTGGAAATGGGCAGGTAATGAGATAATTACATTGTTCTACTGTTGATGAACTGAAGCCATCTCAGCAAGGCTGGATGTGGCCCCAAAAGTGGCCATCACCACAGGCTCACAGTTGAGCACTGGACTCCAAGCAGAGAGGAAGACTTTATTCCAGACACAGATATCCGAAGGCAGTGTTTGCCACTGGCTCCAACTTCCCCAACGTTTGGACCCCACACAGCCACAGGCCCTTGTCCACATGCTAAAAATGAGAAAGGTCTCCAAAGGCATTATGCTCATACTTTATTTCTCAAATGAGTTGCTTTTTTTGTTTGTTTATCAATTTGTTGTTACATCAAGCTGGGGGCTTAATCTAAGCAACACTGAACAAGTCTTAGCTCCTACACCAGTCCAATTAAGGCATGGAAAATTTTTTAAAAGAAAGATAATGTAAAACATGTTAACAAATTTAAAACTCTAGGGTTTTTATCTTTGCAGTTGTACTCCTCCCAAATGAAATCATACTGGACTAAGGAATGTTAGTGTCATTTTAAGAAAACAGAGAAATGAAAAAAGATAAATGATACCCCCATGAGATTCTTTAATCAGAAGACTTTCCAGCCTTTGGACATTTTCTGTGGTGGGCTCGATGTCAATTTTCCTTAAGTCATTTCCAGATTGAAGTAAACATGACATTTCTGAATGAGTATTATGATTTCACTGGTGATTAGGTAATACTGTGACAGATTTGTTATCTCAGTAATATTTGATTGATACACTAATGAAATAGGCACTTAACTTCCTTCTAATGATTTAAATGATATTATATTTAAATACTACACTTCATGAATTTTAAGTCTTAAAGATGTTTAGACTTCTGCTTCTGGATGGTGAAGTAGATATACTTTTCTATTTCTTCTGCTAAGTACATCTAAAAACCCTGCACATTATATGTAAAACAAACACAAGGAGACTTTGAAAGGTGGAAAGGAAAAGGCAGACCCTCCAGGACTGTAGATGTGATGAGTTCCCTTTGTTTTTTGTTTGTTTGGTTTGTTTTGCTGCATATATACCAGACTCAGACGTGAAGAAGCTGACAACCCCAAAACATGAACAGCTACAGACAAAATAAATAAAAATAATAAATGAAAACAGCTCTTTTGGCCAGCAGACAAGGAAAGAGGCAACATAACAAGACAGAAAAATTTTAGACAATCACCACTCCAACCTAATGCCACAGAAAAAAATATGGCCTCATCTCTACCCATGTCAAAAAAGGCTGAATGGTAAGCCTAGATTTCTGTCCTTGCTAGGCTGTAATGAGGTTATCTGATCCACCTCCCATCACCAAGGTCATATAGAAGGTCAAGTAGGGAGCCAGAAGTTTCATACCATTTAGCATTAATGAGGTTATCTGGTCATATTCAGTGGGGACCACTGGAAAGTCTGGACTTTCACTCCAACTCAGTAGTAATAAGTCATCCCTCCTTCTCTCTGCTGGGGCAGTATAGAAAGAAACCTCAAAAAGAATCAAGATTTTTACCACTACCCCCAACACCATGATGTGGCTGGTGACTACATGGAGAGCTGTAATGAGTACTCCCACCCCTCTCTGACAGGGAGGTATCAACCAACACCTAGTGAGGAGGGAACCAGAGAAGTCACTCACACCCCACAGCATGGACAAACCTCTTCCCATCAATATCGAAAGGGTTGCTTGTGGAACCTAAACTTCCACTCATAGTGGTAGAAACTATGCCCTCATCTGGTAGTATAAATCAGGGATGCTCTTCTTACCCCAGTGGAGCCATTTCAGAAAAAACAAACAAACAAAAAAAATAGCTAACAAAGGTTTGCACAAGATTCCAAGTCTATTACCATAATACCATAATTTTTTTACCTTCAATAAAAAGATTACATATCGTACCAATAACCAGGAAGACCTCAAGCTGAATGAAGATAATCAACTGATGCCTACACCAAGATGACAATGGTTCCAGAATTATCTTACAATGATTTTAAAGCAGCCATTATAGAGATGTTTCAACAGCAATTACAGATGCACTTGAAATAAATAAGATGGAAAGTCTTAGTAAAAAATAGAAGATATAAAAAAACAAAATGAAAATTTTAGAGCTAAAAATTACTACTAAGCAAAATAAAATTACTAAGCATCACTGTCAATAGAATAATAAAGAGAACAGAGAAAAGAATCAGTGAACTGGAAGATAAAACAATAAAAATAATTCAATCTAAACAATAGGATATATATATGTATTTTATTCATACATATATAAATGAATAAAAAAGAACCTCAGAGAATTGTGGGACTACAAAAAAAGTTCTAATATTCATACTATTGGAAACTGTTGCAAAGATGAAAGAGATCACAAAGTTCTCAAAAATGTAAATCCACAAATTCGAGGAACTTAGAAAAATCTCAGATTTGTTTTCAACAAATTTAAACTAAAAGAATGACTAAGGTCAGTTCTCAAAACATAAAGAAAGTAATAAAATAAGAGACCATGGAACATTAGGAAAAAATAAAGCACATAGTAAGCAAAATTATGAGTAAATATAAAAGATGTCCCTTCTCTTCATCAGTTTCTAAATTATGTTCAGTGTTTGAAGCAAAAATTATAGTACCATCTGATGTAATGTTAAGTATAGGAAGAGGAAATACTTAATGCAATTATGTTATAAATGGATAGGCTAAAGGTACACAAAAGCCAGGAGAGATTGTACACCTCACTTTAACTGATAAAATGACAACCCTAGGAGACTGAGTTATTTATATACAGTGTTATACACAGAGTAACTGGCTAAATAAAGCTACGTGAAGTCATCACTAAGAAAACAATGTAGATAAGTCAAAATAAAATTCTAAAGTGTGTTCAAATAACCTATAGAAAATTGGGTCAAATAAAACAGAAAACAAAGGGCAAAAGAAACAAACAGAAAACAAAAAATAAAAAGGCATATTTAAACCCTAACATATCAATTACATTAAATATAAATAATTTAATTACATGAACAACAAAACAGATTATTGACCAAGCAAATCAATTTATTCATTTGAGAGAGAGAAACACTGTTTTGTTGTTCCACTAACTGACACATTTATTGGTTGCTTCTTGTATGTGTCCTGACCCTGGGTGCACCCACAACCTTGGTGCATCAGGACGATGCTGTGACTGACTGAATGACACAGACAGGGCCTTGGTCAAGCAAATTAAGAAAAATGATATACATAGGCTAAACAAAATAATAACACAAGAGAGTTGAACTAAGAAGAATGGGAAAGGATATATTATGTAACTGTTCATCAATAGAAAGCAACAGTAACTGTATGATGTTGGACAAAGCAGACTTCGGAGCAAAGAAAATTACCAAAGTCAGGGAAGATGTGACATAATAAAAATATGAGGTCATTCTATTAACAAGAGATAGCAGTTCTAAACATGTATGCATTAAAAAACCATAGCAGCAATATATCTGAAGTAAAACTGATGGAAATAAAAAGAGAAATAGAAAAATGCGCAATTATAGTTGGAAACATCAGCAGCCCTCTCTTAACAATCGAAAGAAAAGCCAACAAGGATATACATGAACTCCAAACCATTCTAGCACAACACACTCACTATTTCTAGAACACTGTGTCCAGGAATGGCAGAACACACACGGTTTCCGAGTGACCACGAAACATCCCAATGTAAGTTATGTCCTGGGCTGTAAAACAACACATTTAAAAGAACTGAAAATCTTATAGAGTGTGTTCTGTGAGTACAGTGGGATAAATTAGAAATCAGTAACAAGATAAAAAGAATAATAAAAGTGATTAAAAAAAAGAATGGAGCTTTACTGAGAATGACATAAACAGAAAGAAATACTATGTTCTTTAACAAATAAATATACATTCTCAGGAGCTTATTCCTCACAAGACAATTTATAAATTTAAATGAATCTCAAAGCTAAAATTAAAATTTTCATTATATGTAACAAAAAAGAGAGAATATTTCCAAATATTGGAAACTAAGCAATATACTTCTAAATATTTCTTGAATCAAAAGCTTAAACAGTGCCAAGGTCAATTTACAGCACTAGGAGAATATATTAGAAAAGACAAAAAAAAAACAAAAACAAAAAACCCACAATTCAATAGTCTGAGTGCTTACCTCAAGAACCTAGAAAAGATTGACAAAATATACTAATACAAGCAGAAGAAAGCAAGCGTAAGAGCAGAAATCAATGAAATTAAAAACAGAAACATAATGGCACAACTAGACAAAGAGCTGATTCTTCGGAGAAATCAACGAAACTGACTGATCTCACAAGCTTAACAAAGAAAAAAGGGGGACAGCACAAAAAACCACCCTCAGCAGTGAGACAGGCTATTGCCACTATGGATGTCATCCATGTCACCATGACAGTAAGGGGGTGTCGTGGATAATTCTGCACACGCACACTTTAACAACTTAGATAAAATGGAACAGTCCTGAGAATCAGAAACTACCATAATTTACCCCAAATTTATTTTGTAACAAAATACTTCCCCAAAAATAGTCTCTTGGCTCAGATGGTTTCATGAGAGAATACTATCAAATATTTAAAGAAGAATGAAGACCAATTCTACACAATCTCTTCCACAAACAAAAAGAGATGAAATGCTTTTCAATTCATTTTATAAAGCTTGTATTTTCCTGATAACGAAACCAGACAAAAACAATAAAAATAAAGAAAAATATAGACTAGTATTCTTCATGAATGGAGATCAAAACTCCTTAATAAAATATTATGAAATGGAATCTAGAAACATATGAAAGGAATTACATACTGCAGTGACTAAATGATTTTTATACCAGGATGCAAGGCTGGTTCAATATTTGAAAACTCATCAGTGTGCTCTGCCATATTAATAGGCTAAAGGAGAAAAATAACAAGGTCATATTCACATTAATTTATGTAAGAAAAAGTGAACCTAATTAAAAATGCACTCATGACAAAACCTCTTAGCAAATTAGGAATAGAGGAATATTTTTTCAACTTGATAAAGAGCATATATAAAATACTTACAGTTAATATTATGCTTATTGGTTAAAAAACAAAACAAAATAAAACAAAACAAAACAAAAAACCCTAAGCATTTTCTCCTAAGACTGAGAAAAAGGCAAAGATGTCCATTCTTCCCACTTTTATTCAACACATTGCTGGAAGTTCTAGTCAGTGCCATAAGGTAAGAAAGGGAAATAAAAAAGCATCTTGATTAGAATGGAAGAAATACCTCTGTGCATATTTAGGGATAACATGATTATTGTCTTAGTCTGTTAGGGCTGCTATAACAAAACGCCATAGATTAGTGCCCTATAAACTACAGAAAGTTATTGCTAACAGTTCTACAAACTGGATGTCTGTGATCAGTGTGCCAGCAGGGCTGGGTTCCGATGAGTGCCCTCTTTTGAATGGCTGACTGCCCAGTCCTTGTATCTCATAGAGCAGAAAGAGATAAGCTAGCTCTTTGGTTTCTTAAAAGGACACAAAACTCATTCATGAGGGCTCCACCCTCATGACCTAGTTACATCCCAACAGCGCCACCTCTGAATGCCATCACATTGGGATTAGATTTCAACATACAAATTTTGAGGGTGCATGACCATTCAGTCCTCAATTGTTTACATGGAACCAGCCAAAGAATCTACATAGAAACTCCTGGAACTAATATATGAGTTTAGTAAAGTCAGAGGACATAAGATCATCATAAAAAAATCAATCATATTGCAATATTCTAATAAGGATCACATGTAAATAAAAATTACAAAGACTATACTAGTTACAATGGCTCAAAAATGCAATACATATGGTTAAATCTAACACATATAAAGTATGAATAGGGCAAGTTATAAAGTGTTGATGAAAGAAATCAAAAAGAACTAAAGAAATGGAAGACTAACCATAGTAAAGATATCCATTCTGAACATATGCATATACAGATTTAACAGAATCCCTATCAGAATCCCAAAATAATTTTAAAGATAAGGACAAAATTATTCCATAACTTATATGGAAAAGTAAAATTTATCTAGAATAGCTAAAACAATTTTGAAAAAGCATGAAGTAGGAAGAATCAGTTTACTCAAATATTATACTTATTATATAGCTACAGTAATCAAAATCATGTGGTATTCAGTGAGGAATAGAAACATAAATCAATGGACCAGAATAGAGACCCACAAACTGACCCACACATACATTCCTAATTGATTTCTGAAAACAGATGAAAAGACAACTCAATGGAAGAAAATCTTTTATAGCAAATGATGCTGGAGGAATTGGACATCCACTGGCAAAGTATAAACTTAATTCTCACATTTAGTACACAAATTAACATTAAATGGATCACAGTTTTAACTAAAAAGATGAAAGTCATATTTTTTTTTCAAATATAGGAGGAAATCTTAAGGATCTAAGAGTAGGCAGAATTCTTATATTTGACACCAAAATCACAGTCTATAAAATATTTTTGATGAATTGGACTTCATTAAAATTAAACACTTTTGCTCTATAAAAATCCTGTTAAGAGGATGAACAGACAAGCTACAGACTGGGAAAAAACATTTGCAATCCACACATGTGACAAGATCTAGAATATATAAAGGATACACAAAACTCAACAGTTAAAAATACCTAATTAGAGAATGAGAAAAGGACATGAAGAGTCATAGTACTGTAGAGGATATACAGATGGCAAATACATATACGCAAAGGTTTTCAACAGTATTAGTCATTAGAGAAAGGCAAATTAACACCAAAATGAGAGATATCCTTATAGCCCTGTTCCTTTTTAAAGACTAAAGCAAAGATAGTAAGAGAACTAAATGTTGGCAAGGATGTGATGAAACCAGATTGCTCCCACATTGCTGGTGGAAGTGTAAAGTAGCCACTCTAGAAATCGTTTAGCAATTTCTTAAAAAAAAAAAAAGTAAACTAAATTATCAACAACCATACCAGCCTTTAGTTGCACACCTGGGCATTTATCTCAGAGAAACCAAACCTTATTCTCATACAGAAATGTCTACACAAATGTTTATAGCAGCTTTATTCATAATAGCCCCAAACTGGCAACAACCCAGCGTCTATCAGGGGTTGAATGGTCAGAGAATAGTACATCCGTACCACGGAATACTACTCATTACTAAAAAGAAACAAACTACTGGTAAATGGAACTCTGGGATGCATCTCCAGAGAATTACACTGAGGGGGAAAAGAAAACAAAATCTAAAAAGGTTCCATACTGTATGAGTCCATTTATCTAACATCCTGAAACACTGGTAGAAATGGAAAACAGAATAGTGGCCTGTTTGCCAGGGGTAAAGGAGGTTGTGGTCCGAGAGGGGAGTGTGTGGCTATGAAATGGCAACATGAGGAATCTTGGCAGTGATGTAAGTGTTCTGTAACTTGACTGCATCAGTGTCAACATCCCAGTTATGATATCACGCTATAGTTTTGCAAAATATTACCATTGGGAGAAACTGGCCAAAGTGTACCAGAATCTCCATTACTTCTTACAACTGCATGTGAATTTATAATTACTTTGAAATAGAAAGTTTAATTAAAATAATTATAGAAAGGAACATGATTGCAAAAATCATAACTTTCTATTTTTTGTCAGTTGGCATTGTATCAAACATTTTCCGTTAATACATTTCTTATTAAAAAACATAACTTTTAAAAACTATCCTCAAACTGATTTTCAACATTTTCCTTGATCAAATATATGTTATACATTCTTCCAAATTTAATCTACACAGTTAATACAATACAAAAAAATTGAATGATTTTTCCTGAAGAAAAACAAGATTAAGATTCACCAGAACTATAAAAGACTTGTATCAAGTAGTATTTTTAAAATACTTAAAAATGAAGCAACAATGAGATTGACTTTACCACAAAATAATGGAATGCCATAAACTATCACACATACATATTATATTAATAAATTTAAAAGGAATTGTCAAGAGAGAACCTATAATATCTCTTTGTCATACATTACAACTCATTACATGGAAAAATAAAATTTCATAATTTCATCACAAAAATATTTATAATAAGTACTATCATATGTTCAGCATTTGATAAATGGGAAAGAAAGCATAAACAATTTGAAAATATTACTAACTTTTAATTTAAATTATAACTAGGTAATAACATTTTTAGAATAGCAGATTCACAAATCACATAAAAATTAATGTTCTTAATTTTACACAGTTTATTACATTACATTAATCAAAAGAAAACCAATGAAAAATAACCTGATTTAATACTCAGTTAACTATTCTGACCACTGTCCTGACCACAGAGCTAAAATGTTACTAACATCCACTTATCTTTATGATTAAAGGTGGAAGAGACTTTCAATTAATTCATTGTTCTTCACTAAGAGTTTTCTAAGTTCTATATTCTCCAAACTGAAATTATATCTCCAAGCAAGTCATCCACTGAGTAAAGTCTTGATCCCAAACATCCAGAATTAGAAAGTGGTCAAAGCAATCACAACTCTCTCTTCCTTGATATCTCCAGTTACTCTACTTTGACACATGAATGGACACTTGATATGAAAATTAAAGAAACTCCTAAATAAGCAGAGGACTTCCTAAAGTGAAACCAAGTGAGTAATCTTTCTATTTTACTGACTGTCTCTTGCCAATACTGTTGCCAATACTCTTACAAAAATGTCCTTTTAAATATGCAGTTGAGGATGTTCAATATTTCCAAAACTAAGCATTAAAATTTACTTCATAAATAGCCCTCTATAAGAACCTTTCCAGAATGACTTTTGAAAAAGGCATATAATTTTGTACATAAGATGTACTGTGAGAGTTCAGCTGATATCATTATTTTACTTTGCAGTATTTGCTGTTTTCTTTAAATATTTATGTGTTCCTTACAAGTATGGCCAGCTTTGACTGAAACAAATGTGTTTTTCTTTAAAGCGAGATAACTGGTTAGGAATGATAATGGCTCTAAATTTGGGGTTTTCTTTGAAAAGAAAATAGATTATTCTAATATCAGCCTTTTTTTTTCCTGAAAATTTTGAATTGATACCAAAATGCATTTGTCTTTTAAACAAGGGGAAATACATGCATAAATATACAAACCAAGACCTTAACTATCAATCAAGAAACTAGTAACTGGTTGATTCTAGAGAGAAATGGTAAGGGGTGGGATGAAGGCATATTTTCATTGTACATACCTTGTACTTTATTATTTGTTCTACCATGAGTATGTGTTATCTAGTCAATGGAATGAATATATAAATAAATAAATTAAATAATACACATAAATAAATCAAACTATCATCTGAAATAAAACTTTATTCTTTATACCTATTTCTTTTTGTTCAAAAAATATGTATTTGAGGAAAATTCCATTTGGGAATATTTGAAGAAAAATGTTTTTAACTCACAGTGATTTATTACCATCCCTGCTATTGGGCTTGGTATGCTCAGCAGTCTGCAAGCAGTTATGTGGCTGCCAATGTGCTTCCTTGGTTGTCACTGATCTGTAGAGTATTTGCCATGAATAAGTCATAAAACATCACCATAGCTTATTTGCCTTTCTGAAAAATGGAGGCCATTATTCTTGTTGATTCCTTGCCTATAAAGGGTATTATAAAAATTTATCAAATACCTTCCTTTGGTATGTTGTTTTACCTGGAAAGAAGGTACAATGTGTTCATTATTATTACAGTAAACTAAAAGGTTAAAAAGTGCTGACATAAAAAGTAAGTACTATAGCTATTAATAAATTTAAATTGGTTATGTTTCTCAAATAAGGATAATATTTTTACTGTTGATTTTATGAAACCAAAGGAAACCCAACAGTGATAGTTACAGCCACTTCTAAGGATAAAACTCATGAATGCAATGAGCATCACCAGAGAAATGACAGCAGCGAGTAGTTAAAATCCCACACTAAGTCAGGCCACTAATGTTTCATCAGCATAACATTTTCCTAAAATCTCAATGTCAGGATTCCTCTTTAGCTTCTTTTTCTGTTTATATTACTTAAGCAGATAGGAAAACACTCTTGGGTCAAATGCAGAAAAGGCCATCTACCCACCATTTGACATCCACAGGGAGCTACAATCAGATCAAGAAAGCCCAGATGCCATCTCTTTGACCTAGATATTTCTAAAATATCAGACTTCCAAAAGTAAATTTTGTTATCTATCTGTGCAACCAAAATCCAAAAGTCTTCTAAAAATGGAAGGGGAGATTACATCTAGCTCCCCAAGCTCTAAAATAGGTAAGGGGTACTTTGTGAGAACTTAACCAATTTTATTATGACAATTTTCAATGTAGAAACTATAGTTGTGCCCTTGCATGACCATCTAGTAGAAATTGTCACAGGAGTTTTAGAATTGATTGTCGCCAATGTAAATTTTGCTGAAAAATGTTGAAATAGGTTCACTACATCCTTAGCTCAGGAATTAGGGCTTGGAAGGGATACATCCTGAATGTGGTGTGGTAGTGAATTCCAAGAGTGATTAAACTATTTTTAACTTATGCTTCATAGCAATATTAGCATATGGCACAAATATTCTATATTAGGATAACTTCCTCAGAGACTACTATTTTTAACATTGAGAACTCAGGCAAAAAAAAAAAAAAAAGACACTATCCTTGCCCTCAAAGAATGATGTGTATTAAATCAGAAGAGAAATTAGACTGTAATACAGCAAAGATATGGTACAGAAAGCACAGAGAAAGACCCTAGACCAGTCAGAACTAGGGGAGAGTCAGGAGAAGGTGAAAGCCTACTTAGAAGGAGAGTGGGTGGGGGAACACATAGAAACTAACCAAAAGAAAAAAGATGGGGGGAATGTAGTTTAGTTTCAGTAATAGAAACTAAGAAAGCAATATCATTTACAATGACATCAATAAGAATAAAACACCTAGGAATAAATGAAACTAAAAGGTAAAAAATGTGTGCATTGAAAACAATAAGACATTGATGAAAGAATTAGAAGACACAAATAAATGGAAAGATATTCTATGTTCATGAACTGGAAGAACCAATATTGTTAAAATGTCCATACTACCCAAAACAATCTACAGATTTGATGCAACTCTTATAAAAATTCAAATGATTTTTTCAAGGAAATAGAACAAACAATCCTAAAATTCACATGGAATCACAAAAGACATCCAATAGCCAAAGAAATATTGAGAAAGAAAAACAAACTGCGAGCATCATTCTCCCTGATTTCAAACTATATTACAAATCAATAGTAATTGAAATAGTATAGTATTGGTGCAAAAACATATACATAAGTCAATGTAATAAATAGCCTAGAAATAAAACTGTGTATATATAGCCAATGTACTGATGACAAAGGGTCCGAGAATATGCAATGGGAAAAGAACAGCCTTTTCAATAAATAATATTGGGAAAACTGGATAGCTACACGCAAAAGAATGAAACTGGACCACTCTTTTACACTATGTACAAAAAATAACCTAAAAATGAATAAAAATTTTGAATGTAAGACCTTAGCATTGTCCTTAGCAATGATTTTTTTTTGATCCAACTCTAATAGCAAGGACAACATGAGCAGAATTAGACAATTAGGACTATATCTAAGTAAAGAGGTTCTGCACAATGAAGGAAGCCATCAACAAAATGAAAACCAACCTACTGAATGGGAGAAAATATTTGTAAGTTATATACATGATAAGAGTTAACATTCTATATACAATGAATTCACAGTTCAATATCAAAAAACAATGTAATTAAAAATGGCCAGGAGATCTGAATAGACATTTTTTATAAATAAGACATAGAGATGGCCAACATGAAAAGATGCTCAACATCACTGGAAATAGTGATTACAAAGAAGATGTAGCAACATGGATAAATATTAGAATGACATAAAAATAAATTTTATGCTAAAGTGACAACTGTAAAATATGATACACAGTATATAATACTAAAAGAAATAAAAAATAAAAACCATTTAGTTTGGTAAGTTGACATTATGAATGATATAATCATTTCAGTTAATTATGCCAGAATTATAAGTAATTTTGATTTAGAAACCAATGATTTCCTCATTCAACCATTTCAAGTCACTGTAAAAGTGAAATATGCTTATTTTTGTTCAAATAAAATATTTTAATTCAGTTCTAAAGAGGAAGTTTTTAAAAGGAAATAAAAATATATTATAATTAACTGGTGGATCCCCAAGAATTTTTCCAAATTAATATCATTAAATGTTCTTGCAACTTGTTCCAAAATAGTTCAGAATTATTAGTGTACTTTCAATTGAACAGAAGTGAAGAAAATAAAATATTTCTTCTTCCTCTTTCTCTCTCTGTCTAGTTTGCACAGGAGAATGTGGAATGTGTTTGATATTTTTTCCCCCTGTTTCATGACATGCCAATATAAACACACAAGGACCCAGGCATCCCCACTTACCCACCCCATATACACATATAACTCAAATCATGGTATTTAATGAAACTACAGGAAGAGAGAGTATAATTAAAAACCAAATCATAAGCATTTAATTGCTGCTTTTCTAGTGAATATTTGTTGAATAAATATCTGTAGTTTATGTGCAGAATTTTTTCTGTCGCATTTTCATTCTAATCTAGTAACAACTCTGGAGTAGTAGCAACTTCTTACCATCTCAAACTCTTAGAATGCATAATTCCCTACAAAAAAAATGAGATTTAAGAACATGAATTGACTAGATAGCATAGGTCCATTTGCAATATTTTAATTTTTAAAAGATTTTATTTGTTTATATATAGAGAAAGGGGAAGGGAGAGAGAAAGACAGGGAGAGACACATCAATGTGCCAGGGATACACAGATTGGTTTCCTCTCAGATGCCCCCAACTGGGAACCTGGCTCACAACTCAGACATGTGGCCTGACTGGGAATCGAATTAGAGATCTTTTGGTTGACAGGCCGGCACTTAGCCCACTGAGCTATACTAGCCAGGGTCCTCTGCAACAATTTAGAAATACTGATAGTTTAAGGGACAGAGAGAAAGGAGCCCACATAGATGACACAGGTACAAGGAAAGCATAAAATATAAAACAAAACCAAAGACATGGGAATAAAGAACAAACTGACAGTGACCAGAGGGGAGGGCTGAGGGGGATGATAGGGAAAAGAAAGGGAAGGGGCAAGTCAAGGAACATGAATAGAAGACTCATGGACATGGACAATGGGGGAGATTGACTGTGGGATTTAGAGGTCAGGTCAAGGGAGAGCAATGGGAAAAGGGTGGGACAACTATAACTGAACAACAATAAAAAATGAAAAGATAAGAGTACACCCTTTAAGATAATTAACAGAGGTTAAGGAAATGAAGGAGGAAGTGAAGGTAGCAAGAACAGAGAACGGATTCAAAAACTTTGATGATAAAAAAGTGTATGAGACCGTTATACTCTAATGATAATATTAGCAGTCAAGTCATTTTTTTAAATGTTTTACATAGGGGGAGTATTTTGGCCTGAAAGTTTTATTGAGGAAGGAAAGGATCCAGTAGAGAAGGCATAGAACATGATTAAACATAAAGCAGGCAACTGGTAAAGCAAGATTTCCCCCCCACCCCCACTCCCCACCTGAGAAGATAAGGAAGAGTATATTGGAGAGCACCGTTGAATTGATTAGGTAGCCTTCAGTAGAATAATCAAGAGGATAAGGATGAGATGCCCCAATGAGTAGTCTACAGCTATAAGAAGTAAGAAGTTGAATGGGGGTGTAGGAGAAGAAGGAAAGCAGTTAGATCACAAAGAAAATGGTGAGGCTTCAGAATTTTTCTTAATAGTCCTAGAACAGATTTGAAAGATAAGAAAGGAATTGATAGTAAACTGTGGTCCCATCAAACCCAAGACAGTGAATGTGTACTCAGGCCAAGTTGCATTGTTTTGTACATTTTCCAGCACTGCTTAGTTAAAATTAGGAGAGTCAATGGTTGCATAGATCAAGGATTAGGTCTCTGCAGGGCAGTAATGAAGTATAAAAAAAACAAGAGCAAGGGAAATGATGATTCAAAGTGTCTTCATGAAACAACTACCCAGATGATTAACAGAGACATCTTTGCATGAATACAAAATACTTGATTGAATAAATACTATATATTTAATTTCTGATCATGAGGTGTCCAGGTCCAGTAAAATAGCACCAACACCACTACCAATATCATCATCATCATCAAGTAAAAATGATAATAATCTATACTATGAAAAAAATAGTAAGTTTTGAGCCTGAATCTGGTGGATATTGTTAATGTTATTGACTGCAGATAAAAATATAATACAACCTTCTTTCCACACTTTTAAAAGCAAAAGTGTCTTCTCTGTTTAGAGTAGATGAACATGTAAGAAGATGTGACATTAATGCCAGTTGCCTATAGTAGCCTCTTCTATTAAAGGAAAAGCATTTTGAAAGATTTGGGGTACTATTAATTTCGCTTCCTAGTTAGTTCAAACCCAAAACAAATAAGTCTAGTCATTTGTCTCAAGTGGCCCTGTGGAACAAGAGAATGCTTTAGGCCAGCAGTCCCCAACCTCTTTGGCACCACGGACCAGTTTCATGGAAGACAATTTTTTTATGGACTTGGGGGTTGGGATGGTTACAGGAAGGTTCAAGTGCATTACATTCAAGCTCACCTCCTGCTGTGCAGCCCGATTCCTAACAGGCCACAGACAGGTACCAGTCCTTTGCCCAGAGGCTGGGGACCCCTGCTTTAGGCTTACTGGAATTAAGGAGCCATATGAAACCTGTAGTGTACTTATAACTAAGACAGATGGCAGTAGAATGGAGCCAGCCTTGAGGCTTTATAAACGTTACTCCAGTGACCATGAGCAACCAATTAAGAATTGAGACAAGAGGAAAATGTTATTTCAACTCCTGTAAAATTTATCTGGTGTCCACATCCTTATTGCCTTTCATAAGCCTGCTTCATGGACTATGGTTCTAAACTGGAACCAAAGAACATGTTTTCCTGACCTCCTCTTACATGGAACATCTACATTCTGGTCCAGTTCTTAGGATGTCAAGGTTCAGAATTTCTGCTTCCATCTGGGGAGAGCCCAGAAGCCTAGATTAATTCCAGCCCTGTTCTTTGCAAGCACAAGATGAAATATTTGTTTAGCTCCTAGAATATACTAATAACTCCAGTACTCATTTATTAAACAGCTTCTGTATATCTGCTTTCTACCAATCTGTCACTCTGATGGTAGCAAATGGAAGCCAAAGTTCCTATTTTCAAGGAGGTCATGAAGGACAAAAACAGGCAAACCAGAATTATAACACAGCAGACTGGGTATTCTCCTAGCAATGCAGTATTCTGTGAGTGTAGAAAAGGGTTGACTCTTCACCCAGACATGGCAGTTTCACCATAACAAACATGGCCTTCCATCCACTGCTTTCTATTAGTTTGTCATAACACCAAGCTTGAATCCTGTTGCTTCCACTTCTAGATGTGATATCTTGGGCAAATTATTTAACTTCTCTGGGCCAGTTAATGCTCATCAATAAAATAGGCATAATAAAAATAGCCACTTCAAAGTAGTATTGTGAGGATTGATACATTAACACATGTAACAGAATCATGCCCTGCACTTATTAAGGATTTGATTATTGTTAACTATTACTTAATTGCTTTTGAAAATAATTTAGAAACTCTGTTTTAGGAATGTAATTGGAGACCACTCAAACACAATCAACACTTTATTTATATATAAGGCTCACTCTACCTTACCAGCTAAACACTCTCAACCTTCTGAAGACCAGCTTTTCTTCCTGTTGTTGTACAATACATTAGTCATGGCTCTGGTCCTGAGAAAGCACACGTGCAGCTGAAACCTTACCTTTCCCTTCCTAAGAAAACCAGTATCACCCAATTAGCTACTGTATAGTCACCTACATAACTGAAAATCCTGTATGGAGAAATCATTCTATGGAGGTCCCGAATTCTAGGCATGCCTCTGGTTCAGTTTGGTCAATTACTGCTTTTCTCTTTGTGCTATGAAAATACAAACACTGATTCTATAGTTCAATAAGTGAACTGAGCATGAACTCCTGATGAAGACTCTTTCATGGTGGTGATTAATGGGCTGCAAAGATTTTGAAATAAAAACCTGAAACCACAAACTAGTCATACAGTTGGCTAAATATTTTGTTTGGGTGCTCTCACCCAGCCTACAGATAACCTTGTGTTGACCCTGTATTCCAAAAGCAGAAAGGAAGGGCCAGTGTTTTCAAGAAAGAGATTTGTGGTTTGGTTTGGTCTGTTTATAAAAAGAGTTGCAGCGCATGGTCTTAATGAAGTCCATCTTCTAAGTCTCTGACCAACAGAGTACGACGTTCTCAGAGAAGCAAGTTGTGACAGCTGGAATTTGGCATCCACAGTCTCTCAGACAGGCTGCTGATCCCAGACTGATAGTTTTAAAACCTTACAACAAGCCTGTTACCATTCTTGAAATTTGTTTCAGCAGGCGCCAGGGAGGAATGTTACTGCCCCCTCATTGCTAGCCGGGAGTCTCATCCCAGTATAACTGTGAAGAACTTCTGGGCTCTTGACTCCCACCTCCTTCAGAGATTATGTTTCCAGCTTGATGGCAGGACCCTGGCAAAGCCACATGCTTTGTTTAAACATGTAGAATGAGTGGTAAGATCAGCAAAGGCCTAAAGCAAATGTCAAAAGACCATCGCTATATGAAAGAGCTGAGCAAAATGCACTAGGGACAGGTGATTTCTCTGAATCTTAGAGAAGTAGCTTTTTATCCTTTAAGAAAAAAAGAGTAAGATCTATTTTCCAATTTTAGATACATATTACCTAGCTTGTTTTATTTTGAATCTCAAGCAAAAAGAGCCTATATGGTCACTAACTATTGATAATTTAGAATATAAAACTCAAGTTGTAGGTTGTATATGGTCTTTAATTTACCTCTTTAATCTTCTATTTTGTCTTATAACTTTGAACTAAATTATCACTTCTATCAAAAAAAAAGAAAAAATTAGTAAAGAATAAGAAACAATATTTTTCCTCTTTGCAGCATCTTTGAGGAAAACTACTTTTAGGCATGGGGCAGGATTTGATTAATTTGTTACTGGTAACAATTAAAGACAATATTTATGGAAAGATATATAATTTTTCCTAAGTATTTCAAGTCCTTGTTCTGTCACTAGTGCGATCTTTGGAAAGCCCCCAAACTTCTAGAAACCTAAGTTGCCTACAATAAGATGATAATAAAGTTATGTCATAGTTGTGAGAACTTATTGACTAAATAAGAGAATGTCCTTTGAAAATGATAAAACAATACAAATAAAACATTATTATAATCTATGCTCATGTTTATTCAATTAACTCTTAAATTTTACTGCTATTTATGAAATATAATTAAAAATCATATTAGTTTAACCATTTAAATTAAGAGTTTTATTTTCATCTTAAATGACACATAATTGAGGAGAAAACAAATGCCAAGACATGAACAGTTAGTTAAACCAGGCTAGCTGGAATCAGAACTACTGTAACTACCTCCTAGCACCTGAGGGGGTCAGTCAAGAGGTACTGGAGGCAGTGGAAGGTGTCAGCAGGGATGAATTTACAGTTTGCAAAGTAAGAAGAAACAAAGATCCACAGTTGTATTCATGAGAAGACCCACTACTGTCCTCAAGGTAAGGGCAGGCATAGTATTTAAGGAGTGCTAGGAAAAATAAGACTACCCAAACCTGATAAGCAATACCTAGCAAATTAGAAGAAACTAGATTGAATGGTTTTTCTGAGACAGATTCTAACAAGGAAGAGACAGCCGTTGGTTATCATGTCAATGCTGCTGAGAAGGCAAATGAGATGAAAACTGGAAAAGGTACAAGTGATGTGGCCAGTAATGAAACTGTATGAGTAACTTAAGTGGGTGATGAGGAAAGCAGTTGAGGTACAAGTAGAAATGGAAGAAGGATGGACAGCCATGTGAACCACTCTGTATTTGCTATTTTAAGCTAGGAGACACTTGACACTAAAAGTATCCTTAGATAAATGAGGGATAAAGTGCAACCACAGCGGATGAAGCAGGATCACGGGTGGAGCAAGTTCCCCCCAGAGCTGGGAGGATGAAGTGATGTGCACAGGTGTGAACACTGGACTTGGGGTGGGAAGGACAGAGGGAGACCAGGACAGCACAGATGTGGAAGTTACAGGTGTGGGAGCAGGAAATGAGTTGAGCATCTCTACTTCATATATGAAATACTCAGCTTCAGTATACTGTTATATTTAGGATGTAACCACAAAGTTCAATGCAATGAACATAGAATAGGAAAATTCAATTTGAGCTATTCATTTTTAGTTAAATATCGACCTGTAGAGATTCATTAGCAAAATATTATAATTTGCTATAATATATAATTTCATTCATTCATTCATTCAATAACCACATTGAATTTTTAGCAAGTGTACAAACTTTTGTTTATTTTACACTGAGAGAACAAGAAAAAAGTGAGATTTAGTTCCAACATGAAGGATTAAAACTGTGCAATGACATAGCTTGACTATAGGGATTCTTAAAACATCACAATGAATTCCTTGTGAGAAAGTCAAGTATTTTACAGCTGCCTGAAAAATACTGTGGTTATCATGTTGTCTGAGACTATTTAATATTTAAGCATGGACCTGTAGCCTTGTGAGAATAGACAATATGTCTTGTTCATGGAATGAATCTCTAAAACACTTTTGAGGTATTTGAGACTATGAAATTGAGTCTTATGTAGCATAAAATTATTCTCACAAATTTAAAAGCAGGAAAGAAAGTAGATCTCCAACAATTTTTAGTGTGCTAAATCTCACAAAAGAATAAATGAAATATTGTTCCTACATTATTCATAGTAAAATAAAAGGGAAAGATGTTAATATTTGAGTTCAGTATATTTGGGCTGAAACATTTTTAGTGAGAAATGAATCTGACTTTTAGGAGGTTATTCTAAATATGCAAGAGTATGTGTGTGAGTGTGTGTGTGTGTGTGTTCCATTATAAAAAATTTCAGTTAGTCCAGTGAACAATGAAATCTAGAAAGCAAATATATAATATTAATTTTCAAGAGCTTAAATTTTACTTTTTATATTTATCAGATATATACAATTAGAAATATTTGTTATGTTAATAGTAAAACATAACTCATTAATTAGTTTTAAATCATTTCTGGTCCATTTTTACTTTTTTGTTGATTTAAGAAATACAGAAAATATAAATTAAATTCTCAGGAGAACTTAGCAAAGTGTCCTGTAAGATATACATCACATACACACCCAAGAGAAATTCAAAAAGCCTGTAAAGAAACTAGATGTTTTGAATTAACTTGAAATTAATATTTCACTAGCAGCCATGTACTTTTGAAATGTGTTAGGTCCCCAATGTCTTAACTTGGACATTTATGTGAATGTTTATTGTTTTAGACTTATCTCTTTTGTCTCCTATTTCTCTCTCTGTTAAGAGCTATATCCAGAACTCTCTAGGGGATGACAGCCCAGTGTAAAAGAAGAACTCTCTCCATATGTAACATGCACACACAGAAGCATACATTTGAGCAGCTACTGCACAATTCCATTTCTGAAATATTGTTTGCCCTCTTTTGTTCTTCACTTAAATTCTAACTTCTGTGAGATAAATTCAAAATCACAGAACAGATTAGGTAGCCACAGAGGTTAGCTATTCTTTTCAGTACTTTTTAAAAACATTGTTGTTCAAGTACAATTGTCTCCATTTTTATCCACCAACCCCCCCACCCCACCCATCCCTACTGCCCACCTCCAAACATACACCCCTTGGCCTTGTCCATGTGTCCTTCATACATGTTCCCTGATGGCCCCTCCCTATTATCCTTCTCTTCCCCACCCCCAATTACTGTCAGATTGTTCTTAATTTCAGTACTCCTGGTTGTATTTTGCTTGCTTGTTTGTTTTGTTGATTGAATTCCACTTAAAGGTGAGATCATATGGTATTTCTCTTTCACTACCTGGCTTGTTTCACTTAACATAATGCTTTCCAATTCCATCCATGTTGTCTCGAAGGGTAGGAGTTCCTTCTTTCTGCTGTGTAGTATTCCATTGCGTAAATGTACCACAGCTTTTTGCCCCAATCATTTACTGATGGGCACTTAGACTGTTTCCAGCACTTGGCCATTGTAAATTGTGCTGCTATGAACACTGCGGTGCATAGGTTCTTTTGAACTGATGTTTCAGGATCCTTAAGGTATAATCCAAACAGTGGCATTGCTGGGTCTAAAGACAGTTCCATTTTTAGTTTTCTGAGGAAATTCTGTACTGTTTTACACAGTGGTCCCACCAGTTTGCATTCCCACTGACAACGTGCTAGGCTTCCCTTTTCTCCACATCCTCTCCAACACTTGTTGTTCATTAATTTGTTTATGATGGCCATTATCACAAGCATGAAGTGGTATCTCATTTTGGTTTTAATTTGAATCTCTCTGAAGGCTAGCGATATTGAGCATCTTTTCATGTGTCTCTGGGCCCTGTGTATGTCCTCTTTGGAGAAATATCTTTTCAGTAATCTTTTCAATAGAAGACATGATGTCTGGGGAGTAGTGACAGAGACTGACAACTTATGATTACTAACAGCTTACATTATGATTCAACTTTTTATGATGTTGGGATTCATAGCATGAAAAGTGTTTTATCTACAGTTGTTTTGAATCATCATTTTAAAAAATTATTTCCTTAGGCAAAAAGATAAACCATGTGTACCCAAGGTTTGCCAAGTTCAAGTGAACAACTAAAGAAGAAAGAATTTCATTGCATAGGTTTAAGACTAATTTTTAAAATTTTGGGTTAAATTCTTTCTGCAAACTCAATGTATTTATTTACCAATAGAATGTGTGAGAAGGATAAAAAAACCCACTTATCTAGATTTTCCAGTATCTGCTTTGAAAAAATTATAGGCAATTTACTTTCCCACCCCAAATGGTCCTGGGGGAAGTTGTTGATATCTTCTTATGTATCTGTTGCAAATACAACTAACAGAACACATTGTGGATGAACTTTTAAGTGGGCATTGAAATTATTAGGAATTTATATCTGCTATTTAAGCATCTATTAGGCATAAGGTAATAAATAATATATGTTTCATTGACAATGTTATATGTTATATGTTTCATTGTTACAATGTTATAGGTGAGATCATATGGTCTCTTTCACTGCCTGGCTTGTTTCACTCAACATAATGCTTTCTCACCTATTATTACAATGTTATAATAGAGGTAATTTTCTGAAATTTTAAGAATGATTAGATGTTATACACAAAATAATTTGACCAATTATTGTGACATCTCTTAATGCCTAGAACAGTGGCAGAGCTAAACCTCAATAGATATTAAATAAGTAAGTACAGGGATAGCATATTTATTTCCTATGTGTATATTTGCAGGCAAGAAGTACATTTAAACTTTTAATCAATTTAAAAGAAGGAAAAAAATAAAATCATTACATTTAAGAATAAACTAGTACTTCCAGTATAATGATATAACAAACAGAACAACAGATTATTTGTACCTAATTCAATAATACTTCTTAGAGCAAAACAATAATGAAATTTCCACAACTAAATGAATAACAGATACCCTGGACTTTAAAATATAGCAAAATATATCCAACAATTCAAAGAAGAAAACTACACAAGACTAATAAATTACTTCAGAAAATTTCTGTGGAAGAAGAAAAAATAACAATTGTTTAGTTTTTCTACACTGCAAATGTTGAAGACTATTAGTATGGAAGACGAATGTAGTAAACGGGCTTTAGTAAGTTTGGGGATTAGAGATATAATAATTAGAGATATCAGAAGGAAAAGTATGAGTGCTAATTTGACTTTTTTTCCAAGTTGGCAATAAAAAACCTTGAAATCACTTCAAGTTTGATGATGCAAAGTTGTCAGGTGTCTTGAAAAAATATACTTCTGGGAAAATGGTAATATGAATAAGTATTTTCTTTTCCAACACTGATAATAATAAATAACAATTTAAAATATGCTAGGGGATAGACACGCATATTTTGGTCTTTAAGAAAAATGAAGTGGATTCTCTGTGCATATAAATAACATCCTAGAAAGGATCTTTGGAAGTTGCTTTAACTCACTGAACTCACAATTCACTGAACTCATGGGAACTCCCTTCACGATCTCCCTTCCACCGAACTCAGCTCCCCAAGGAGCCCGTGATAACTGGGACAACTTGCTTGCTTGTGACATAGGCCCTGGGTAATCCTATTTTATCTAAGAAAACAGAGCAAATAAATGTATAAGTAAATACATACATATAATTTCATCTAATTAATGTTGTCATTTATGTTTTTTTAAAAACAGCCTTATCCTACTTTAAATACTGAACTTGAATCACAGCTAATGTTTTATGAGCACGACTAAAGTGTTCATTAGGGAAAACAAAGAGAGATAGATGACGGAGCAATTTTAAGAACTGTAAAAAATGGTCCCCAGACACCTCTCCACCAAAAGAAGTCAGAAACAGTCTGTGTTGCCATAAATAATCAAAGGAAAACCAACAGAATCTCTTTGGATCTGTAATTGATATGAGGCAAAGCAGAGGGTGGGGAACCCTTTCAGAAGAAAAACTTTAAATCACCCATTTTTGTCCCATGTTTGCAATTATTTCAATTTTTTAAATTCTAAGCTCCTAAAAAATGACACATCAAAATGAATACTAGTTTTATATTTGGATTTCAGTAATTCAAAAGATTTATAGAAATCATTCACTCAACAAATCAAACAAAATTGGTTTCCTTTCCATCACACCAGACTTTTACAAAACAATATAGATGAGTTCTCTTTCCCATAATAGATGTTTTTCAAATTGGAATGCTAGCAACTCTTGCCATCCCTGAGAAAAATAGTAAAGCATGAATTTTTGTGATCAGAGCTGCTTGACAGTCTGAGTTTATTCTCATTACAGAATAGCCTCACGGTTCAGCTGAAATAGCTGCGATGTTTGAGTCGCACTTAGGGTTAGTGAAAAATGAAAACCAGAACAAAAGAAAGAAATGGAGGCAGAGAGCAAACATTTAAAAGGGCCATTGTATGAGATAACCCGCTGATAGGTTTTAAATGTTTTCACGATTAGTTCACTTGCAGAATTAGTGAACTGAAACAATATCGAGACTTTCTGTCATTCTCAGTGTCTAAGAGTCATTAAATATTTTCTTAAATATTAGAAATCAGCATCCCAATATGTAAAAATCTGTAATTGTCTCTTTTAACAACAAAAATTTTTTTTAAAGTCATTACAATTGTTTCTTTCATTCTGGAGTTAAAGGTATAAAAATAATCCATTGGAGGAATAACTGAAATAGAATAAAATACCAAAACATTTTTTTGAGAACTCCCAAAAGTAAAATATTTCTAATGTGTATTATGTGTAAATGACAAAACTACAAAAGGATTTTAAAAATGAAAAAAGAAACCCCTCTGAAACCATTCCTGCTTTAAGTATTTTTAATTTAGTTATGAGATTCTTGTCGTTTTTTAGATATGTTTCACACACATTGATGAATTTACCATTGCTATCAGTGAAGATATTCTTTTAACCCTGGTATGAGAAGAATTGCCTACATCTCTGGTAATAAAAATGTCACTGTGAATTTATGAATTATTTTTTGAAACAAAGTAGGCCTTTACCATTCTGTATAACTCTGAATTAACGGCGTTAGCAATATTAAAGCATTCTGGTAGGGCCTGTTTGCTTTAATTTAACAATTTAATTATACATTTCTTAGTAATATGTACACTTATTTGTTCAGTCTGTTAAGATTCATTTTGAGGCAAATCAATTTATATGTATTCTATGGTGATACACTTAGGCAAAATGCTTATTTGTTTTATTTCTGCCTATACAATTTTTAAAGTAATAATTCATGTAGTTAACATATGAGCATTTGTTTTCAAGTTAAAAAAAGGGATTATTCATTAATTTAATTTTATTTTTTTACTTCTCAAACAATTGTAAAATTGCATTGCTAAGTCTGAGGATTGCTGACGATTGTGTTTAATAAACTGGCCATTTATTTTCGTTAAGTGGATTTATTGATTGTTTTTCCTTGAACTGACCACTTACTTCACCGATCTAATTTGATCAAATGTTTGTGTCACCAAACTTGCAAACTCAGTCATTTATTCCAAGTTCAAAACATACAGTGAGTACTTACTCTTTATCAGCCACTGGAACAAAAGGTAATGATACGGTCTCTATCTTCAAGCAGATTAAAATCCAATTCTACTCCTACCTTTTCTAACAATCATTAGGTAACAACAAATTACTATTTTTATTTGACTCTGAGATTCATCAGCATTGCAACATTGTGATTAATCCATTTTTCACCTTTGATAATGGGGTAGAAATATTGAGTAGGCCAAAAAAAATTGTTTATTTTCCATAAGATGACTCTAGTAGCACTTAGTTGTCTTTAACCTCATTTGAAATGATTCTGTTAGATTGTATTTTGACAGCTGTCATGCCAGTGTGCATTAACAAAAGCTCAAAATTGGTGAACTTTTTCTAGGCATTTTAATATCTAAGATGGAAGAAGGTAAACATTTTGGCACATTATGCTTTATTATTAATTATCATCATTAATTATTTCAGGAAAGATAAGAATGCAACTGAATGCAAAACATGATTTGTTCAGTGTATGGAGATGTTGTGACTGATCAAGCATGTCAAAAGTGGTATGTGAAGTTTTATGCTGGAGATTTCTCATTGGATGATGCTCTATGGTCGGGTAGACCACTTGAAGTTGACAGCGATCAAACCAAGATGTTAGTTGAAAACAATCAATATTCTACCACACAAGAGATAGCCAACTCACTCAAAATATCCAAATAAAAAATTTATTGGTGAAAATGAAAAATGTGTCTTTTTATTTTACAGAAAAACTATATGGACTTTTGGCCAACCCAACATATTTATCAAAAAGACTGACTAGAACTTCTGTTTAGGCTGAGAACTGTCCCTTTATGGGAATGGAGAATACATTGGTAAGACACTTGAGGTAGGAAGTAAGTCCAAGGCAACTTGAAATTTTAAAAGAAACCGAAGCTATACTGCTCAGCAGGAGACAAAAGGAGAAATTTCTTTATTTCTACTGGTTGGTGTGGCTCAGTGGATTGAGCACTGGCCTGTGAACCAAAGGGTCACAGGTTCAATTCCCAGCCAGGGCACATGCCTGGGTTACAGGCCAGGTTCCCAATTGGGGTGCATGAGATGCAATCACATATTGATGTTTCTTTCCCCCTTTCTCTCTCCCTTCCCCTCTATTTAAAAATAAATAAATAAAATCTTAAAAACAAAGTAGTTAGAAAATGAAAAAAAAAAAAAACAAAGGAGGAAGAGGAAAGGAAAACAAGAGCAGAGAAGAGAGTGGGATGGGAAGCACAGACAGTGTAAGATCAGAGGAAAGGTAAGCAGCAATTCCCCTGTTGAAGATAGCCAGAAGGTATTTTAAAACAGGATTATAGATGCCATATATTTCATTTGAAAATGTGTTGTTGCTGCTGGGCTTCTTTTTTACATTTTTGTGATATAATGTCTTCTACTTGACTCTGAAACTTCAGTCAATTCTACAACTTTACAGACTTTACTCATGCTTTGAGTGAGTGCACTGTTGTGGAAATCATGGTCAAGACTGGGTTTTACAACTGTTTTGGCTTGTAGAAACACATGTGGTACTTCCTTGAAGAACCAAGAACCCAAAAAAACACAAATGTGGCCCTCAGAACATAACTCCTTCCCACATCCTGACCTCTGGAATTTATGAATGTATTGGAAGGAGATTTATACTTCCATACCACGTGGGAACCAGAGTTCAAACTAATACACCTTGCATTTCTAGAAGCCAAGAGGCTTCTGCTGACCCAAGTGCTTTTGCACCCCAGAATCTGAAAAGCGACTTTCTTGCTAGGTTCTCAGATCTGTATCCAAGGTCTTAGTTTCTTAATCAATTTTGTTAATTGGTCTTGAACTTTTGGGACATGAGTCCTGTCTTCCCCTTTTCAATCTTACTATATCATTCAACTATTCATTCAATTCCTTCACTCTTAGTTATCAAACATTTTTGGAGACAAAAACGCATGACTGGCAATGAAGTACTTGCTAAAGACACAAAGGTGAACAAGACTCATTTTCTGAAGATACCCATAGTCTGGTATTGCAATCAGACACAAATACAAAGCAGTTACAATAGAGAACAATGAAGGCTAAAGATTTCGGAAACAGAAGCATGTAAGAAAAAAATTTGTTTCTGTCTAGCTCTTGAATCTCTATTAGGATGACAAATTACCCTGGTCTGCTGAGAACTATCTGGCTTTAGAACTGAAAACCTAATGTTCTGGAAAAGAGCTCAGGCTGATGTGAACTGGGACAGCTGGTCACCTTAGTTTTCAGGTAAGACCTGGGTTCCTATTGTTCTCAAAAATCTTCAGATAACATTTGTTCTATGGGGGTTATTTATGTTTCAACTTAACCATGACATTTCCATACATATAGCAGGTAAGATTTCTTCATATTTGAAATTTTATTTAAATTTGCCACAGAAAAATAGGGACAGTTATGAAACAGAATGATATGTTCAAAGAAGAAAAAGTAGCTCAGTATGGCTGGAGTACAGCATTCCTTTTCATTATTGTTAGGAGACAGGTAGGCAGGAGCCAGACCACAAACAACCTTGATATCATTCAGTGGAGTCTGCATTATATCCAGGAAGGTTTAGGGAAGCACTGAATGGTTTTAAGCAGGAAACTAAGTTTTATTTTAGACAGGTTACTCTGGAAAAATATAATGTATTGAATAGAAGTTGACAAGGACTTTGGGAAGAAAACTACTAGTGAACAGAGTATTATAATATGTGAAGTGAGAGAAGGAGACATTTTAAAATTAAGAAACCTGGCCCTGGCTGGATAGCTCAGTTGGTTAGAGCATTACCTCGGTACACTAAGGTTGTGGGTTTGATTTCCGGTCAGCGCACATATAAGAATCAACCAAAGAATGCATAAATAAGTGGAAAACAAATCAATTCTCTCTCTCTTTCAATATCAATAAATAAAATTTTTCTAGATAAATAAATTAATAAACTAGTGGTAATGATAGAGAGCAGGACTCACATTCTACAAACTGCCAGGGGGGAAACCAGCATGAGTCTGTGATCAGTTGAATGATAGTAAGAATCAGTAGGAAAGTAAAACCAAGTCCCTGAGAGAGATCCAAGAGTTAATGAAGAAAGAAAAAATACATATGATCAAATTAAGAGGCAGGAGTTAAACCATAAGTAAGAGATAAAGAGCAGATCAGAAGCAAATACAACTCAGGAGCAACTCAAGACAGGACATTCAGGGAAGGAGGTGAAATAGTGGCCAGATACGTGTGGTTTATCTTTGCGGGGAGGCAGAGCACTGGGTGTGTTAGTCCGGATTAGACATTCATTATGGACATGGACAATTCTCTGGAACTGTCATTTTAGTAAATGGCAATTTACTACAGGACAATTTACTTTTCTGGCTTTCTTCTAAGTCCACTGCTTATCCTGTATTTAAAGTAGGTGCTAATCCTCATTTTTTTTTTTTTACCTTAAAAGCAAATGACATCAATATTTGCTACATAAACTATTGCTTGTAACTGGAGAATTGTTCACATCTCTTCCATTGCTATTCATTTCATTTGCTACCAGAGCAAAAGGAGAGTTCCCTGTACAATGAGCACAGGGAACATTTGTTTTTAAAGAGTTTAAGGCTTACCACGTTATAAGGTTATTAAGAGAAGAAAAAAATCAAACCAAGAACATATTCAATGCCAACCTCAAATCATCCAGTTTTGCTTTTTCTGTCATACAGAAGGTCATTTAAATAAATTGCATTTCAAAATAAATACATATAATTTCCCTGTTGAGCCATTTTCTTAGATCTAATCAAGATGGTCGCTTTTCAAAAGAATTCAACTAAAACCCCAACTGCTATCTTGTATGTATTCCGCAGATTTCTATGCTAACACTCATGTATAAGTTTTCATAATGTTCCCAGTGCATAAATTACTTTCTGGGAGCAGAGGGATTTGTTGCTGTTGTTGTTGTTGTTTAAACACATTAACTCCTTAAGGCCACCAGGGTTTAGTTTTCATTATATTGAAGTCATTATTTTTCAAATGATTCACCACAGGATCTACTTCCCATGATTTTAGCATATATGATGTCAATTGTGTATTTATGTAATCACTTCATTTCAGGATGAATTATCCTGAGAAATCAACTAACATGTTTCTGCTTGTTATAGCCAGTTAATTTCTTAAGGTAACAGTACAGGTTTCCCAACTCAGACTGCTAAGGAATAATGCTTTTGTTGTTGTTGTTTCTGCTGTCTGCTTGTTTGTTTTACTACACATAAAAAAGAGTTAATTCGCTAAGATGAGTGTTAGTATATAATAACTGTTACCGACTACTAACATAATTAGGTGGAAAGCCACATTTCAATTTAGCACTGAAAACTGAGGAAGGATGGAGCTATACTTAAAATATTCTAGATTTTGAAAACACTTTGTAAGTTAATATTTTTTACATTTTAATTGGGATGTTGAATGTTGATAGAAATATCCTTCCTAGTGAGTTGTCTTACTTGAAATAAAAGCAGAACTTATTTTCAAAGCAATGGATATGGAAAATATTTCATAAATTATCTTTGCATTAAAGCAACTTGGTAGTGAAAAAAAATTAATGTTAGGAAAATTAGTACCTTCTGAAGTCTTGCTCCTGTCATCTCATGGAGGCACATGTATATTTCACGTACATTTGACTTGCAGGTATTTTTTCTCTCCAGGCATAGGTTTCTCTTTATCTAAAACTGATGGTGGTGTAAATCTTTTTGAAAAGACTGATAAAAATTGTTCCTCTTCACAATGCCTTGGGTGTTTCATAACAGTCAGGCTAGAAAGCTGTTTTACATTCAACATCTTTTACTGTGGTGTAATGAAACCTGCCACACAGTTCTGTTGACAATAATAAATGATTAACAATTTTGATAAAAGATTCCTTTCTGAAAATTAAATACTATCTACAAATCCATTAATTCTGTATCAGTGTTAGCATTTATCTTGACATATCGGATATAATTCTGTGCCATAACCAACTTGTTAGCTGAGCTCTGTCGTTTTTCCTTCAGTAGAATGTCAGGGGAAGAGGACACAGTGTTCAGTGATGTCATGAACTCAGTAAAATAAGAAATGAGACGAGTCTTCAGTGGTAATTTCTATTCCAAATAACATTTTTTGTGATGACTTTTTCTTTTTACATTTTCTTTCAATCAAATAAACCTAATGTAATCTTTTGCCTTTTTTAACTATTAAAAAATCTTGATTATTAAAAAAACAGAAGTTGGAATTATAGATTATTTTGCATCTGTTCTCCCATCCCCCAACTTTTCTACATTAAAATATACATTTTTTCTATAAATATTTATTTTAAAAGTATTTTTGAATCACCATAAAATCACATTAATCATGTACTTATCAAAATGATCAAGTTATATTAAAAAACATAACAATAAATGTTAGACAGCAAAGGCCAAAGAAATGACTAAGACAAATACATCGGTCAGCACCAACGAGTTATAAAAATGCTACCGGGACATGTGCTAGCCACTGCTAAAGGAAATACGGAAAATGCCTTCCAGGAGCTGCAGAAGGTCTCTCCAATGAGGCACCTGACCTATCCCTTCTAGTGCTGAGTGCACGAGGGAAACTACTTATTTGCAATTTTGTCTACTGTAGGGCTTACACGTAAATGTTTTCCAATGATTGAATGAATAAATATATTTCCTTGTCTGATATTTGTAAGTGATTTTCCATAAAGAATGCATGTACATCCACATTTAATTAACATCTGACTGTTACTATTTCTGCTTTTAGTGACCAGAGCAATCTGTGTTCTAAAACTCAATGGCTAAAGGCACTGAACGTGTTATTATATTTCTCTGGCTCATAGTTGCAGTTCCATTGCATGAAAAATAGAGATGATAACAACTTTGTATGATTGTGAAAGGAAAATAATATAAAGAGAGCCCTAGGACCCGGAAAAATAAATCCCTTTACTACTACTGCTAGTACAACTACTATAGTACAATTACTAGTACCGTTACTACTGCTGCAGGTGCTAATTTTATTATTGTTAAATTGTTATTAGAACACTACCTCCTCAGTACGTTTGAGGATAGTTAAGTAGTTGAATTATGACACTGCTAAGAGCAAACAAAATAAGCTCAATTATTACAAGTACTGTGAATTAAATTTTGAATTACTTTAAAACTATCTGTGTTTTTTCACTTTTGACTAGAGCAGCAAATTTCAACCTGCATGACTTAAGAATTTTTAAAACATGCAATACTTGGCTAGTCAGAAACACTGACCTCTTTCCCCTTAGACTGTCAAATAAAAGAAATGACAACAGTCAACAAAACAGTAGTCGTACAGTGTAAATTAATCAAAATTATACCTATTTTTTGTCAGATAGGCAAAATATATATTTTTGGGTATGCCACAGAATTTTAGTAATTAGTTTGTGTGCCCTGAGATGAACAAAGTTGAAAATTGCTGGACTAGAGTGCTGTCATTAGCTGAATTGTCACCCTCAAATTTTGTATGTTGAAGCCCTCACCCCCAGTATGTCAGAATGTGACTATATTTAGAAATAGGTCTTTAAAGGATGTGAGCGAGTTAAAATAAGGCCATTAGCATGGGCTCTACTCCAGTCTGACTGGTGCCCTTAAAAGAAGAGGAAATTGGGAAACACAGAGAGACATGGTCACAGCTCTAAGGTGACCATATTTACGAGCCAAGGAGAGGGGCCTCAGGAGAAAACGAACCTGTCGTGATCTTAGACATCTAGCCTCCAGACCTGTAAGAAAATACTTTTCTGTTTAAGCCACCCAGTATGTAGTATTTTGTTATGACAGCTTTAGCAAATTAATGCAAGGTTATTAGACCTAGACTATACATTTTCAATAAAATTTGTGTTATGTTCAACTGCTCCATTAATTTTTATTTTCTTCATTGTTTCCATAGATTTATTAAAACATGTAAGTACTTTAGAAGAAATTTTGTAATATATTTTAGAAAACAAGCTTGTGTCATGTCTCAAAAGGAAACATTTAAAATTATTATTTATTGGTAAATTTTAAAGCTGCTTTAATGACTTAGACTTGTGTTGCCAAGCACTATTTTGGAAATTGTCTTAAAATACCTGATTCTTTAGTTTCTTTAACCAGCAAATACTGTTACTACAATTCTTCTGTTAATGAAAAGAAGCCTCCTGATGGAAGGTGTGCTTTGGGGGTGGATACATGATTATTAATGAAGTAAGACAGAAAGTAAAAACATTTTATAAATATATAAAATTTATATTATATGTTCCTTATATAAAAATTACTATAGCTAACACCTGTTGACTACCTAAATACTTACTGAGAGTTGAAGATGTATGTGATACTTCCTCTTTTCTTTCTCTTCTCCTGCTTTGCAAACAGTGACTAGATACGAAGAAAATCATCCCACCTTTGATTGGGCCTACAATGTCTTGGCTAAAAGGAGCTTTATTCTCAGTAGATGGTTAATCAAGTTACTTCCATACTTCTTGCAATGTGGATTAGTTTATAGGTCAGTGGTTTTCAACCTTTTTCATCTCATACCACACAGAAACTAATTACTAAAATTCTGCAGCACATCATAAAATACATTTTTGCCAAGCTCACAAAAAAATAGGTATAATTTTTATTCATTCACACTGGATGGCTATTGTGTTGACTATTGTCATTTTTTAATGTGACAATCTAAAGGAAAAGAGGTCAGTGCCCCTGACTAAATAGTCAGGTATTGTATGTTTTAAAAATTCTTGAGGCACACCAGTGTGCCTCTAGTGACACACCACTTGAAAATTGCTTTTCTAGGTTAAAAAGAAGACTTCGCTATTTAATTTGACATTTACATTATTCTGCTTGATGAATTTAACTGAATCTTATTCAAAGACACAAATAATGTCTGTATATACAGCTTAGTTTGACAACTGTTATTGCCAAGATGTTCCAGCCATTTAAAACTACTGAAAACATAACAAAAAACCTATATAAAATAAAAATAAATTATGCATTAAATCAAATTATGCACTTGTATTCCTAAATTCATTGGAACCACTGATATTTAGTAAATAATACAGGCAGTTATTTGCATACACTCCATAGGAAATGCATAGACACACTCTCATATTCTTCTCAATTGTTTCAGAGATATATTCATAAATCATACAAATTATATTTTTGCATGTATTTGGCAGACCTTTTTCCACATCTGGGATCCTTGAACCATGTCCAATATTCCATGCTGAGCTATTAGACCTATTTCCTGTACTTTATACATTGAAATATTCTTATATGTGTCAATATCACAAGATGTACATACGGAAAACATTTTCAGTTAATTTCCTGATTATGATGTCTTCATGTTCATTTAAACTGTTTTGTTTCACATTTAAAGAGCCTGTTTTATAAAATGTACTTGTTAATATCTTTCTTCATTATTTTAAAATGCTAGCTAACATGTATTAAAAACACTATTTTAAGGCATTTTAGTCTATTTACATATGTGTATACTCATATATAAGTTTTGTATACATATATAACATAACTGAATAGTAAATCCTGAATTGAAACTTAATATTAAAATGCAAAACTGAAAAAACATGTCAATTAAAACAAGAACTCTACTCATTTGTTTCATTAAATTTTTTTCAGTTTTATTAAGGCATAACTGACAATAAAAATTTTAGTTAAAATAGCTTTTTCAACAAATGGTGTTGGGAGACCTAGACAATTACATGCAAAAAAAATGAAACTCAACCACCAACTTACACCATACACCAGAATAAACTCAAAATGGATAAAAGACTTAAACATACGATGCAACATCATAAAAGTCCTAGAGGAGAACCTAGACAGGAAAATTTCAGTTATCCCACACAGCAATATTTCCACCCATACAAACTCTATGGCAAGGGAAATAAAGGAAAGAATAAACAAGTGGGGCTCCAGCAAATTAAAAAGCTTCTGCACAGCTAAAGAAAACATCAGCAAAATGAAAAGGGAATCAATCATATGGGAAAATATATTTGCCAAAGATACCTTGGACAAGGGTTTGATCATCAAAATATATTAAAAACTCACATGACTCCACTCCAGGAAGACAAACAATCCAATTAAAAAGGGATCTGAACAGACACTTCTCCAAGGAGGACATAGCACAGGTTCCAGAGTCATATGAAAGGATGAACAGTATCACTAGCCATCAGAGAGGTGCAAATTAAAACCACAATGAGTTACCACTTCACACCTGCCCAGAATGGCCATCATAAACAAATCGACAAACAAGTGCTGGCGAGGTTGTGGAGAAAAGGGAACCCTAGTACATTGTTGGTAGGAATGCAGACTGGTGCAGCCACTGTGGAAAAACAGTATGGAATTTCCTCAGAAAACTAAAAATGGAACTGCCTTTTGACCCAGCAATTTCACTGCTGGGATTATACCCTAAGAAACCTGAAACATCAGTTCAAAAGAACCTATGCACCCCAATGTTTATAGCAGCACAATTTACAATAGTCAAGTGCTGGATACAGTCTAAATGCCCATCAGTAGATAAGTGGATCAAAAAACTGTGATACATTTACACAATGAAATACTACAAGGCAGAAAGAAAGAAGGAACTCCTATCTACCCTTCTCAATTAGCATGGATGGAACTGGAGAGCCTTATGCTAAGCTAAATAAGTCAGGCGATGAAAGACAAGTACCATGTGACCTCACGTATAAGTAAAACCTAATGAACAAAACAAACAAATGAGCAAAACAGCACCAGAGGCATGGAAACAAGAACAGACTGACAGGTACCAGAGGGGTTGGGGGAGGGCAATAAGGGAGGAAAGAAGAGGAAGGGCCTACTTAAAGAACAAGTATAAATAATATATGGACAACAGCATGGAGACTGATTGTGGGAGCATGGTGGGGGGACTGGGGAGATCAATGAGAAAAAATTGGCACAACTACAGTAGAAGAACAATAAAAAATTGTGTATATTTCAAACATGCAATATTATATTTTAATATATGTGTACATTGTGAAAGATTACCATAATCAAGATACTAATGTACCTGTTTCCACATACATTTTTTTTGTGTTGGGGGGGTAAGATCACTTAAGTAACTTTAGTCATCATGCTGTATGTTAGATCTCCAGAATTACACATCTTACAACAAATAGGTTATACTGCTTGAGCAACTTGTCCTCATTATCCTATCCCTCAGGCCCTGCTAACCACCATTCTAATCTCTGTTACTACAAATTCGACTTTCTATATTCCACATAGAAATGAGATCATATAGTCTTTGTCTTTCTCTGTCCGGCTTATTTCACTTAGCAAAATGTTGTTCAGGTTGTTGGAAAGGATAAGACTTCATTCTTTTTATGGCTGAATAATATTCTACTATATTTATATCTGTATAGATAGAGACATACCTATCAAATTTTCTTTATCCATTTATCTGTTGATTAACATTTAAGGTGCTTCCACCTCTAACTACTGGGAATAATGCTGCAATAATCATGAGAGTGCAGACACCTCTTTGAGATTTTGACTTCAATTCCTTTGAATATATACTCAGAAGTGAGATTACTGAATCATATGGTAATTACTATTTTTAACTTTCTGTGGAACATCCTACTGTTTTCCATAACAGCTCTAGCAATGTACATCCCCACTAATTATGCATAAAGCTTCCCTTTTTTCCATATCCTTGCCAACAGTTATCTTTTGACTTTTTGATAATATCCATCCAAACAAGTGTAAAGCGACACCTCATTGTGGTGATGATTAGTGATATTGAGTACCTTTTCCTGTACCTGTGGCCATTTGTAAGAAATGTCTATTCAGGTCCTTCACCTAATTTTAAAATTAGGTTATTATTATTGTTATTGTTTTTTGCTATTGAGTTGTATGAGTTTCCTACTCATATATATATTTATCAGTCCTTTATTGGGTATATGTGGTTTGCAAATATTTCTCCCTTTCAGTAGTTTTTTCATTTTGTGGATTATTTCCTTTTAGTTTTATGTAGTTATACTTACCTATTTTTGCTGTTGTTGCTTCTCCTTTTTGTGTCAGATAAAAAAAATCATTGCAAAAATCAATGTCAGAGAGGTTTTCCCACATGTTTTCTTCTAAGAGTTTTATGGTTTCAGATCTTACACTGATATCTTTAATCCATTTTGAGGGGTGTGTGTGTGTGTGTGTGTGTGTGTGTGTGTGTGGTGTAAGATAAAAATCCAATTTCATTCTTTGGTATGTGGATATCCAGTTTTCCCAACTGCATTTATTGAAGAGACTATTAGCCTTTCCTCTTTGTGTATTCTTGGAGCCTTTGCCAATCATTAATTGATCAAATAAACCTATACATAAGTTTATTTCTGGACTCTCATTTGTGTTCCATGGGTGTGTCTTTTTTTTAATGCCAGTATCACACTCTTTTGAACACTATAGCCTTGTAGTGTATTCAAAACCAAAAAATGTGATGTCTCCAGCTTTGTTCTTCTTTCTCAAGATTGCTTTGGCTAGTTGAGGTCTCTTCAGGTTCCACACTAATTTTATTATTATTTTGTTTTGTTTCTGTGGAAAAAATGTCATTGAGATTATAAGGGGTATTAAATTGAATCTGTAGATTGTTTTGGGTTGTATAAACTTTAACAATATTAATTCTTTTAATCCATGAATAGGATATCTTTCCATTCATGTCTTCCATTTTTTCTATTAACAGTTATAGTTTTCACTCTATAGATCTTCTGCCTTCTTGAAAATTTTTTCCTAACCATTTTATTGCTTTTGATTTTTTAAAAAAATAGCATTGTCTTAATTTTTTCATGAATATGTTGTTAGCATATAGAATCACCACTGATTTTTGTGTACTGATTTTTGTATTCTGTAATTTTACTTATTAGTTCTAATTTTTACTTAAAATTAGTTCTAAATTTTACTTAATTTATTAGTTCTAATAGTTTCTTGGTAGAGTAATAAATTTTAAATTATATCAATATTATAAAAGTGTACCTTTATAATTTTGATATGAACTACTGAAAAAGGATGTAAAGAAAATACAATTATAAACCAACTTCGGCCCTACCCTGTATATATTTAACATTATACCAAAGTTTTACCTTGCTGAAATATTCTATTTTCACATTTTAAGTATATTTTATTGATTATGCTATTACAATTGTCCCAATTTTCCCCCTTTGCCTCCCTCTATCCAGTACCCTCCTTTCCTCCAGCCATCCACCCATACCAGTTCATGCTTATGGGTCATGCATATAAGTTCTTTGGCTTCTCCATTTTCTATACTATTCTAAACATCCCCTGTCTATTTTATACCTACCAATTATGCTTCTAATTCCTATACCTTCTCCTCTATTCTCCCCCTTCTCTCTTCCAGCTGATAAACCCTCTGAATGCTCTCCATGTCTAAGATTCTGTTCCTGTTCTAGTTGTTTGCATAATTTGTTTTTGTTTTTTTAGAATCAGTTGGTGATAGCTGTGTTTGTTGTCATTTTAATGTTCATAGTTTTGATCTTTTTCTTTTTTCTTAAGTAAGTCCCTTTAACATTTCATGTAATAATGGCTTAGAGATGATGAACTCCTTCAGCTTTACCTTGTCTGGAAAGCACTTTACCTGCCCATGCATTCTAAATGAAAGCATTGCTGGATAGAGTAAACTTGGTTGCAGGTGCTTGCTTTTCATCACTTTGAATACTTCTTGCCTTCTGTCCCTTCTTGCCTGCAAAGTTTCTTTTGAGAAATCACCTGACAGTCTTATAGGAACTCCTTTGTAGGAAACTCTGTGCTTTTCTCTTGCTGCTTTTAAGATTCTCTCTTCATCTTTAACCTTTGGCATTTTAATTATGATGTGTCTTCATGTGGTCCTCTTTGGGTGCAACTTCTTTGGGACTCTCTGTGTTTCCTGGACTTGTATGTCTATTTCCTTCACCAAATTAGGAAAGTTTTCTTTCATTACTTTTTCAAATAAATTTTCAATTTCTTGCTCTTCTTCTTCTCCTTCTGGCATCCCTATGATTCAGATGTTGGCACTTTTGGAGATGTCCAAGAGTCTTCTTATACACTCCTCATTTGGGTTTTTTTTTTTTTTTTTTGAATTCTTGTTTCATCATTGTGTTCTGGTTGAATGTTTATTTCTTCCTTATGTTCCAAATCATTGATTTGAGTCCTAGCTTCTTCCTCTTCACTGTTGGTTCCCTGTGATTTTTTTTCTTTATTTCACTTAGTGTAGTCTTCATTTCTTCCCTTATATTTTTGCCATGTTTAGTGATTTCTCCAAGCACCCTTTTAAAAAAAATACTGTTTTTTTATTTATTTTTAGAGAGGAGAAGGGAGAAAGAGAGGAAAAGAAAGTTCCTTACCACCAGTGTTTTCAACTCTGCATCTGATAAATTGGCTATCTCTGTTTCGCTTAGTTGTTTTTCTGTGGGTTTTTTCTGTTTTTTCATTTGGGCCATATTTCTTTGTCTCCCCAACTTGGCAGTCTCCCTGTGCTTGTTTCTCTGTATTAGGTAGAGCTGCTTTGACTCCTTGTCTTAGCACACCAATTAAGTTGTAAGGGGCAGAATCTTAGGCACTCACCGGGGTGGGGAAACCTGCTTCAGCCTTTGTGATGCTGTGTGGTTGGGTGGGGTTGGAGAGGGTCAATGTCACTGCCTGGCCTCTGGAGGCTTGTCTCATACTTGCCCCATTTCCAGTCACTTGACACGCTTCCTGTATGTGACTGGCACCCTTCTATCTGCTGCCTTGGTGATAATTTCCAGAGTGGGTAGGTTTGTGTACGTTCTAGGACAGTCAAGGCCCTTTAAACAGACTATACTGAAAAATTGGCAGTTTCTTCTGCCTCCCCATCCCCTACTGGGTTTTACAGTTGGAACTTGTGAGGCTTTATCATCCTGGTGCTGGCATCTTGAGCTGTATAGTCTGGCCTGGGGCTGGGATCATTTGCTCCCAAGGTATGCCTCCCAATTTTTATGGGTCACACGTGAATGTGGGACTGCCCATTCGACCATGGCCACCATCTCTCTGAGCTGCACTGTGTCCTCTCCAGCTGCCTCCCTACCTCTGCCCCTCCTACTTGTATGGATGAATACAACTTCCTTAAATCCCTGGTTGTCAGACTTACATACAGTTCAATTTTCTAGCAGTTTTGGGTGATTTTGTTTTGAGGTGAGCTGTGATTCTTCTTGTGGTTGTGTGAGGAGGTGAAGCATGTCTACCCATGCCTCCATCTTGACTAAAAGTTCTATTTTCACATTTTTAGAACTATATACAAATTTTTTTACTAACCTCTCCATAGAATCACCATGCTGATAATAACATGCAAAAGACCGTTGCCCATGTGATATATTTCATAATCCTGAAATTACCAAAATGATATATCTGTGCCTAAAAATGTAGATACCTTCCATAATCAACTCTAAAATAATCTTTGTTTTTCTTTACCTAATGATATACATAATTGAATATAAGCAATAATATAGACCCTAATATAAAAGTTTTCACAAACCTTTTTCTGATTTTATGGTCAATTTATTGAGTACATTGAATTAATTTTTTTTGTCAGACACTAAAGTTTTGCTAAATGAGTAAATGAAATAAATGAAGCATGGTGATCAAAGAACACTCAGTCTGGATTATTTGATGGAATATTAGGAATTATGCTTCCAAGAAATGGTGATTTATACTACTCATATTATAAGGGGGGACACACGAAAACTGGAAATTATCTTCCAGAGGGGGAGCCTCTTGTAATACAGGCTTCCCTCACTAGGTGAGTATTCTGGGAACCCATCTGTATCAGTGAACCAGCTGGTGTTGTCGTGAGAGTCTGTGTTTTGCTTCAGTGAATTTTTTTTGAAGACTCTTTCAATGTGTTTGCCCATTTCATGATGGGTGATTTATGAGTGCACCTGCCCACACCACCCCAAACAAACTATTTTTGTTTCCTGGAAGAAAAAAGTCCTCAAAAGAAACATTTTGCTGATATGGAAGAGATGAAACAAAAAAAACTATGGAAGCACTAAAAGATATCAAAATTGACAAGTTAAAAAATTGTTTTAAGCAGTGGAAAAAAGTCTCAATAGGCATATTGCTTCAAATGAAGAGTACTTTGAAGGTGACTGAAGTTTAAGCATGTAAGAATACATAATTTTTATAAATAAATTCTGGATCTTTGGGGCAGTACCTCCTCATATATTAGTGTTGAGAAAACTTAAAGACTGTTACATTAAAAAAATGAAACTCTTCTTGGAAACCATTTAATATCATGGTTAGCCATATTGGTAGATAAAATTAAACATACATGTACATGCTTACCCTTTAAAGCAAAGATTGAATGTCGACTAACATTGAGCCTTACTATAAATAAATCTCCAATATGCCTCACTTTGTTTTCACTAAAAACAGAAGATACAGCCCCACTAAAAACAAGAGGGGAAACCACAGCTGTGCATAAAATCAAATATGAGTAATGACACTTTTTTTTTAACTTGACCTCTTTGAGAATCCACATTCTGAGTTCTTTATGTGTTCACACACATGTGTGGTGAACTTAGAGGTAAATATGAAAATTAGTTTTTGATTTTAATGTATTATAATCCCAGGCAATTTTCCAATTAAATTGTAGGCCTTAAAAATGATATAAAAATGTAAATGCTTAGATATTTTGGCTTTTAATAGTATAATGGCAAGTTTAGTAGAAAGAACATTGGAGGGCAATATTCTAATACGAGAATTTATGAAGTTTGGTGGTAGTAAATAATTATTTTTCCTCTTTGAGCCTGTGAAAGCTTAAATGCTTGATTCTCCAACTAAGTTTTAGCTGTCGTACCCTGTGGTTTTGGACTGGAAAATTAAACTGTAATGTTTATATGATGATTTGTTTAGATGACTCACATGTAGAAATGCAGACTTCCACATTAATACCCAGCCTTTTGTGAGTTCTTAGTTTTTTGATATAGTTGATTTTTATATCTCTCTCAAAATGTCAGTCATAAGGAGTCTGATTCAGCAAAGCAAAAAGTGGGCAGGGGTGATACAGAAGGGGAAGAAAATGCTCCCATAAATGTCTCCCTAGAGCAGGTCCTCAGATCACTCAGCACAGAACCATAGTGCGTGAGTGACTGGGGGGTGGGGGTGGAGATGAGGTTGCTATAAGAGGAATGAATACGTGTGTTCTTTACTTGGTGATGCATTTACCTTCTTTGTCACTTGTAAAGTGTTGTGTAAATAAATTTGTTATAAAGCTCATTGCAATGCCGAAATTTCTGATTGTTATAAGATCTGACATTTAACATCAACAATTGAATTTTGTGATAAAGTGATATAATTGCTTTTCCAAGCTTATTTGCATAAGCCAGTATCTTTATGGTAGAGATAATGGTTTGATTCACTAATTACACTCCCCAAAGCAAAATAAAAAAATAGAAAATTATACAACCTTTATTTTCAAGAAGACAAAAAAATTTACATATTTTAATGAGAAAACCCAGGACTTCAAAACATGATCTGCAAACAAATAAAAAGGATTACTTTGAATCTTCCCTAAAAGACAGTCATAAACGAGACTATCAGTAGTCAATATAGAGACAATTTGGTCAAAATCAGTCACTTGACATAACAGACTCATGAATTTATCCGCTTTGAGTGAGGCTGAAGTAGACTTCTTGCTGTTGTAGAGTCTCAGAAACTTTGCAAACAAGTTATCACGTGAATTTTTCGGCATTAGGACCCTCTGTGAGAAGTATCAGCACTGCCACAGGAGGAAGCATTGAAACAACCATTCCCCTCAAAACCGTTGGTTCTTTTTGTTCTGGGTCATCAAGACAACTCCAGAGTAAGACTACTCCTCTGAAACTGAGGTGCAATGATATTTAACCAAATGTCAAAGATGTCTTTTCACTGTCACACTTGGCATTTCTTTTACATTGCCCTGAGAACAATTTCCACACATTAATCCATGAAGTACACAGGGAGCTTGTATTTTTAAATGTATTATTTAAAACATTTTTTCTCAATGGGGTGCGTGGCTTTGCATCTAAAATGTGTTTTCTGATAATTCATATACTTTTTTAAAAAACCCTCATTTTAGAACACACTTAGGCACATAATCCCCACAAATACTTTTCCTTCTCTCAAATTTCGGGCAACAAGGTGTGCCAGAAGATTTGGAATTTGTACAATCCCAAACTGTGTTTTCCTAACTAATCTTGGCAAGGCTAAAACCCTGGAAAGTTACAATTCATGGCCCAGGCGATCAAACTGGACAGCTCAGCAGCAGAAAAGCAGAACAGGATATCCAGCTATTGAACAAGGCCACCGGCCCAGGTGGCCAGCTGTGCAGCTGCAGAGAACATCCTACCAGGAGGGATGCACTGGGCTGCGGGAAGACACTTCCTCTCCTCCGTCTGTTTTCAGCTACAGAGGAAAGCAGTCTGCACTCCCCAAACACTGCCTGCCAACACAGCACTTTTCAGCAATGGTGAAAAGAAGGTACTTCTCTAACAATAGATGTCAGAAGAGGAACAAATCATTTGTGAGATTCAGGAGGCCCCAACTCAAGCAGATAGTTGACTACTGAAAAACAGCTTTGGTTTTATTATTGTACTGAATGAGACATAACATCATAGATGTGAGGTCATTTAAGACCAATTGTTTTTGTATCTAAATTGTAGAGAATAAAAGAACTATGGGTTAAAAGGTTACAGTTAATTACAGGTTCTCTGGCCTTGTGTTAAGAATTGCATGGAAGGAACTTTCATCATTAGTAAGGACAAAGTCTTCTTCCTGACACAGTTTTTCTATTTTTGTATTTTGCCTTAAAAATAAAAAAGAAAAGAGTAATTTTTATTCAGTTTAGAAATTCTCAGGTCATTCCTCCTCTAAAGTTGGTCTGTATTTATGGAAAATGTTTTTTGCCAATTACATCGAGATATAATTGACATATAGTATTATATACACTTAAGGTATGTACCTAGTATTGAAAGAGTTTATATATGTACATGAACTTCTAGTAAGTATTTTTATAGAGAGGGGCAAAGTACAGACTCTTTTGAGAGAAAATTTAGTACGTTTTTCAAATCTAAAAGACTTTTTAGTCTAGCCTCATAAAATACAATTTCAAAAATGAACATTTTGTATGTAATTGTATTTCCCATTAGTAGGGTTGTGGTTTTGTGCATTTATTTATATTCCTAACATCAATATATTATATATATATGCACATATATTTTATATAATAAATAGTGATAAATGGTAGAGACAAGATGGATAGAACAGAGAAATAGATGTTATATCTGAAGAGCAGAGGGATCAGAGACCAAAAATAGTATTCAATTTAGCTGTATTTTATGTATATGCAAATTAAAAAAAACCTAAACATTATTTTTCAGTCTTCTGTTATCCTACAAGAATATTGATTAAAATCTAAATTATTGTGAAAAAGTATTCTGAAACTATGAAACCAAAAAATTTACAATTGTAATATATAATCAAGATCGCTCACATAAGGATGCAATTAACAAAGGTACATCAGAGACTTTGTCAGTAACTGAAATAATGTGTAATATCATTGCTTTCCAAAGTTAAAAAAGTCATTTTGAGAATATAAAATTGTTTTTAATTTTCCATGCAAGGATTGTTAGTCGTTTAAAGAAATGCATCTATTGTTGGTGAACAAAGTTGTAGATGAATACTGCTCACAGTCTATACATTGGGAACACGAGCAGAATTAATCATCCAAAAAATAAAGAACTGACCCACTTCGCTATTGTCTGTGAAAGTACATTTCACCTTGATGTGGGTTTCTCATTTTATTAAACAAATGACTGTTTAGTCAGAAACATGCATTCTTTTACTCTCAATAGTCTTCTTATAAATTAATAAAGAGACATACAATGTAGTGCCCATCACTACAGGTAAATTACATCAACTCTTACTTTGATTGTATCTAAGAGCAAATTTACCAGGTATTAAATTGTTTCAAAATCCAGAAGAATTTTTTTCTATCTGCAAAAATCTGGTAGTAACTCCATATCCCTTACTAAATTTGAAAAGCATATACTAGACTCTTTTTTAACTTTAATTTTTAGTTAAATATTCTCAACCAAGAATAGTTAGAAATTTAGAGAAGCAGGAAAAAAAAATCCAGATGCACTACTTGAAAAAAAACATTGTTAATATGTTAGAATCTATGTATTCAAAATTTTCTATGAACCAACTTGGTTTAACAAAAAAAGTTGACATACTTTTTTTATATTATTAAAAAAAAGCAGTTGGTATACATACTGCTTAAGTCTTTTGATTTTCAGTTATTACATTGTGATTATATTTTCTATTAATCCATATACATTTGTACTGTTATAGGTAAAATTTGTACCACATTCTATTTTATAAATGAGTGCTAACTTATTTAACCAAACTAATGTTAGACATTTACTTTGTTTCTGATTTTGTACCATTCTAAAGATGCTATAATTACTATATCATCAAGTCTTTGTTAAATCTAAGATAAATTCCTGAACCAAAGTCAATATCCATTTTTAGGGCTTAAGATTAATATTGACAGATTTGCCTCCTGAAAAGCTTATAACATGAGCCTTTTACTCTCCCATGAACAGTGTATATAAATAACTGTTCACTTATATATTACTGTCGTTGAACATTATTAAAAATAACTTTAAAACTCTGGATCAATTATTTTCTTTTTAAAATTTTAAAAGATTTAAAATCTTATTTATTCTATTACAGTTGTCCCAATTTTCCCCCTTTGCCCCCATCCTGCCCCACCCCCCACTCTCGCAGTCCATCCCCACACTGTTGTCCATGTCCATGTGTCATTCACACATGTTCTTTGACTAATTCCTTCCCCTTCTTCTCACCCTTCCCCCACCCCTTTTATCTGGCAGCTATCAGTCTGTCCCTTGTTTCCATGTCTATGGTTCTGCTTTGCTCATTAGTTTATTTTGTTCATTAGATTCTTCTTACAAGTGATATCATATGGCATTTGTCTTTCACTGACTGGCTTATTTCACTTAGCATAATAGTCTCCAGTTCCATCCATGCTGTTGAAAAAGGTAGGAATTCCTCCTTCCTTCTTTCCGCTGTGTAGTATTCCATTGTTTAGATGAACCACAGTTTTCTAATCCATTCATCTACTGAAGGGCACTTAGGGTGCTTCCAATACTTGGCTATTGTAAATAGTGCTGCTATGAACATCGGGGTTCTTTTGAATTGCTGTTTCAGAATTCTTAGGGTATACACCAAAATAAACTCAAAATGGATAAAAGACTTAAATATAAGTCATGACACCATAAAAGTCCTAGAGGAAATCATAGGCAGTAAGATTTCAGATATCCCACAGAGCAATATTTTTGACAATATATCTCCTAAGGCAAGGGAAAGAAAGGAAAAAAATAAATTAATGGGACTACATCAAATTAAAAAGCTTCTGCACAGGTAAAGAAACCATCATTGAAAAGAAAAGGAAACCAACTGTATGGAAGAACATATTTGCCAATGATACATCAGACAAGGGTTTAATCTCCAAAATACATGAAGAATTCACTTGACCCAACACCAGGAAGACAAATAACTCAATAAAAAAGGTCAGAGGACATGAATAGACAACTTTCCAAGGAGGACATCGAGAGGGTCTATAGACATACAAAAAAATACTCAACATCATTAGCCATCAGAGAAATGCAAATTAAAACCACAATGAGATATCAATTATTTTCTTAAGATATGATACCTCATTGGTTGCTGTTTGCATTGCTTTCAATCTCTTCATATTTTAATTTAAAATTTTCTTTCTTGACTTATAATTATTTTCTTTGCTTATTTCCTGTTGCTCATTTCATATATTCTGTACATTTTTCCATCCTCTGCACTTTATTTTTGCTATTTTATTTTTCTACTTGAAAGTTATTAAGCATTTGATTGTTACAAATGAAGCAAATATTTTTCCAGATGGCTGTTTGCACAAAAGCTTTTAAGCAGGCCAGATATGGGGTAGGCAAGCTTGGGTTTCAAGTATGAATTCTATCATTTGTCAACTATGTGACCTTGGATAAGCCACTATGGCTTACTAAGTCTCATTTTTACCACATATAGAAAGCAAATGGTAAAACATACTATGGACATAAATACAAAGAAATATGTTTAGGAAACACCAAGTACAAAATTAATGAAAGCTATTATTATCATTATTTGTAGTGATGTAGACATTCAAGTACTATTCAAGTTGGTAAAACCAAATCTCTATCTTTACAGTTTCTAAAAGAGTTATAAAAGTTGTTAAGAATTCAGACTTAGGAAACAGTCTTGAGTTGGAAACTGAGCTCTGGATTTTAGTAGTTATTTTATTTTAAGCAAGTTATTTAACTTTTCTGAATTTTAATTTTCTCATATGAAAAATAAATGGATATTAGTACCTGTCTTACAAAAGTGTTGAGACAAAAAATGAAGTATTTCTCATAAAGCTGTTAATATAGAAAATAATACAATAATTAATAAATAATAATACAGGAATTAACTCTGTGTTTTGCATATTCATGACTGTAAACCTACTTTCACCCCACCCTGTACTTTATGTATCTAGCATACTGCCCAGCACATAAAAAAATTCCCAATTAACTTTAGCTTTTGTAACTGTGAGGCTGAAAACTGTCTTTCTGCCTTTACATATTGCTTCATCATTTAGGGTTTTCTTAATTGTGAAAATGGCATAAGAAGAATTCTCTAGGTTTCACAATATGACATAATCCACATTATTTCCATAGAGGCTTTCTTCGCTGCATTCCAATGCTGAAGGTTCCAGTGAAATCCCTCATCCTGGCTAGGAAATTTTTTCTGTGGAGTACTGCTGATTAAATGGGAGGGCTTAAGAAAACTATTAACATATTTAATGATGCTATACATGATATCTGGTATCATAACACTTTTACTTGCACTTTTAGCCTCATTGAAACATGTAGTCTTTTTACTCTTCTTTTTGTATTCCCCAAATAGGCCCCTAAACAGGCCCCTAAACAATTCTGGGCCTGTTTAGAAAGGGACACGGTTAACTTCATGTGGACAGAACTAATCCCCACTCTTGGTAATGGATAAACCAGACTGATGGAAGGGGGTGCATTCACACAGGGTGGCCAAGGGGAGCCAGGTAAGAGAAAGCAGCCCTTGCCTACTAGATCATGTGGTTCAACCAAAATAAGATTTCCAAGGCCCATTCTGATCTTCTAACTGGAGGAGGTCCATATAATTTCTTGCTTGGATGTTGGAACAATGAATGCATGTGGATGGGATCCCCTCTCTGGATGTAACTGTCACCACAAAACAGGATTTTTCCCCTGCTTAAGGACCAAGCAAGATGGCTCCCTGTACCACATGCATTCTTTTTTCACAGTTTAATTGGTCTCTGGAACAAAATATTTACAAGTCACAATAACTTTAATATGCAAATTATGTCAAGATTTGTTTCCTTTGAAGGAGGCCTTAATTTCCACTGATCATATTCCTAAATAACTCATTTTCCTTCAACTTCCATGGGCTGGATTCTTATTGGGTAGCTTTTCGACACACCCTGAATTTGTCCCACGTGTACTATGTAGTTGTGCTCTAGAGATGCTACTTTCACTCTCTGCTTACTGAACTTTCCATCAGTCAGCCATGAATTTATTCAGAGCAGCACTGAAGCCTCCAACATAAATGTGACAGTTTGAGAAGTAATCTTGTTCTCACTAATCTCTGACACTTGAGCTGACCCATGGTCTTCTTCCTGCTGATGTCCCCTCAGCTCCTGAGTCTCAGTGCTACCGTGAAACTTTATCCACTGTACTTTAGACAGAAGGTGTGATCCTTTCTTCAAAGCACAATTTTCACTTATCTTAAAATGCATGTAGATTTTAATATTAGCTATACTTGAATTAGGGTTCACAGCCACTTTTCATTGCAGGAGAGAAAATAATATTCTTATTCAGTAGTGGACACAATAACCCTTGTTCAGAGTCAGTATGTTTCACATTTTCTCTCACCAAATATCCATTTCCTATCTGCAGAAAAGAATTTTTAAGAATTGCAGATTCTACTCCATAGTCTTTTACTGATATAAAGGTCTTATTAAATGTCATTGTTGAAGATGAGTCTATGTGTTATGTAGTGTTTACCGCGTAACTCCATTAAATTCAAGTCAAATGTCTTTGTGCTACTCATCTCTGGGGAAAAAAACACAAAAATCTCGGCACTACCATTTATGTGAAAGAAACAATTTGAAAAGGAAATGTTTTTCCTTCGCAATATTTAATTTTATCAAATAATGAATGGAAAAAATAGGACTTGATCTACTTTATGGAGAAAAATACTATCCTTTGAGAAAAGCTTCTCATTTTGTTAAGTGGTCCCAAGAGACAGCTGGCATATTCGAGATACAACAACCACTCGGGAGAGCAATGAATACAAACACATACAACAAAATCTGTCACTCAACGACTAATATTCATGAATTATAAGCAGAGAAATCAAGTTCATAATGCAGGCAGAAAACCTATTTCCTCAGTGTGTTTCTGATAAAACATACAACATAAACAAATTTTGAAAAGCCTAATCATAGCAGGCCGGTGGGGGATTCTGCTGCTGTCCATAATTCAATTAGGCAATACCACAGGCACAGCAGAGAGCACAATTATAATCTGCAACAATGCTGTGTACTATAGGGACACTCTTCCCCAGATTTTTGTGGAAGACATTGTTATGCCATAAATAAATAAAAAGGCAAGATGCAAGTAAATTGTGTTTGTTATTTTTTTTGCTGGGGTTATTTAAAGACAATGTCAGCTCCAAGCTAAAACTCTTAGCTGAGTCTGGTAAAGATGTGCTTTTATGTCTTTCCTTATTATGAATCCCTGGCTCCTCATTCTCCTCATGGCACTAACAAATTCAAGTGGTATCATCCTCATCAATTCATATCCACTTAGCATGCACTAGAGGCTCAGTCTTGTGATTAGCAGAAATAATTACCAAAAGGGTCACCCCAGTATCAGATAGAACTGACTCAACTGCAGGAGACAAACCTACTTCATCACAAGTTATTAAAATGCAAACTTTTACTGCATAATGGATTTGCTTTATTTAAATAAACACATCAGTATAATTCTCTAAAAAACACTGGCAGTTAAATTCAAGCTTTATTTTATTCTATTATTGATATTATAAGAACCTTTCCAAATAATTCCAGAAGCAGATTTGCAATGTCCAATGCTGTTTGTCATTCTGCTCAATGTGCTACCGGCCCTTTGGATGAATTGAAGATAAAAATTAAAGTCATCCTTTTAACTGATGGTAATATAGTATTCAAATGAATGGATAATGAAATTTCACCTTGTTTCATTAGCGTGGCAAGTCTTATGTAAACACGTTCCCATTAAATGCACATTTTGTGCCCTGACTAGTGCAGCTCGGTGGGGTGGGTGTTGGCCTGCAAAGCACAGGTTGCCAGTTCTAGTTCTAGTCAAGGCATGCGCCTGGGTTGCACGTGCCTGGGTTGCAGGCCAAGTCCCTAGCTGGGAGCACGTAAGCGATAACCGATGGATCAATGTTTCTCTTTCTCCCTCCCATCTTCTCTCTCTAAAAATAAATAAGTAAAATTTTTTTTAAATGCACCTTGTGCTAATATGATATTTTGCATGGATTAGATCAAGTTCATGGTTTCTTTGATCTTGGGGAGCCTGGTTCATAAAAGTTTACCTTAACATGGCAAGCATGAGTACTTTTGATGGCAAGTGCTGCCTCCTTTCTTATCTGTGTGTGCCCTTTTTCCATGGATCCCCCCAAAATTCTGTTCCTTTTAAAATGTTGAAAGAAGAGCAAAATGCAGAGTGGGGCAGCAGAATATTCACCCGCGGCTGGTGGCCGATGCCATCCAACTCTGCCTGGTTCTTGCCCCGCCCACGCCTTGTGCAGGGGATGAAGCACTGCTCTGGCGCCTGGGTGTTCATCAGGGAAAGAGCACATGTACTTCAGAAAGGCCCAGAAAAGCTTGGCCTAATAGTAGTGCACACTTTTACATGAATTATAAATAATGTGAAGTTAATCTGAGATTCTTCTGGGAAAAATGCAAAGATGGCTTTCACAGGAAAGAGCAAAATAGGTATCAAACCACAAGGGCTTTGTGAAGATTTTAAGAACGCCAACACTGTAAAAAAATCATGGTGCCCACTCCTTACCATCCATCTATATAAATTATACTGAACCAAACAATATAAACAATACTGAACCAAAAAATAAGTTTAAGAACATCCAACAAAGTTCTGCTTTTTTCTTTTGATAGTAATTTTAATGTCAACATAAAAGTCTGCCATCTCTCCCCAAAAATACTTCTGAGGCCATATGTTACGATGTCCTGTAAATGTGTGTAATCTCTCAATTGTTCAATCCAGCCAGGATAATAGCTTTATTTTATATTTTACATTATATTTTTATTTTATTTTAATTATTTTATTTTATTTTATTTTATTTTATTTTATTCATTAGAAGTGACTGAATAATCTTGGTCAAATCACTTCATTTCCTCAGGCTTCACTTTCTCTGACCAGTGAAAGAACTGTGTCGGAACCAAGTAAACTTCCTAATGTTCTCTATTATAAGGAATTGTGGGCAAAATAAAAAAAGTATAGTAGTATATTTTTCACAGATCAAAAAACAGATTCAGAATTCTGATGCATAATTTATTATACTCTTTTTTTGATGAGTTCTTTTTTTTTTTTAATCAGAGCTGTTTTGTCATACTCTTAAAAAGAGTAACATAAAACATTAAAAAGGCGAGTGGAGAGAAATTCTTCTCAAATTTTCCTCATATCTGTGCCACTTCTACCAAATGCAAGCACTACAATTCGGCCTCCTCCTTGTCCTCATCAAGTTCTACCTCATCTACAAAGCTTTCCCAGGCTTTCCCAGGGTCAGAGCTTTCACTAAACTTTGCTAAAATCCTACAGAACTTTATTACATATCATTAAGTAGCATTTGTTATCTGCTTACAACTTGAATCCCAAGACATAGTGTATTTCTTGAAAGTAAGGATTATGTTTTGTATTTAACTGTGCCTCTCACATAATTTAGAAAGTTGTTCAGTATATAGGGGAAGGTAATAAAAATTAGTTGTTAATGTCTTTGCCAGTCCTTGACTAAAAAGGTACTAATTTGCACATAGAAAACAATACAAAGTACAAAGTTCAATATCTTCATACCTGACCTGATCACATCCTCTCCTTCAACAACTGTTCTCATTGGCCTAGAATGGCATTTTCTCTATTAACAAATATTTGACCCAGCTATGAGTTATCAGTACAATGCTATTTGTAGTTTAATGGTAGAAAATTCTGCAAAATGCTTTCTGATCAGACATGGAATTGTTTAAAATACTCTGTTATATATACTGCGGAAAGAATAATATACTGATTTTTTAAAAAGTGATAATGGACAACAATGTGGGAATTAACTATGGGAGCAGGGGTTGGGATGGGAGAAGGTGGGCAAAGGGAGAAAATTGGGACAACTGTAATAGAATAACAATAAAAAAAATTAAAAAATGATCATATTGCTCCAATAATTTGTATCGTTGTTCACTTAATGTAATTGAGATTTTATAATTTTTTATAATACATTCATTTCTATATAATACTATAGTTTTCCTTTCCACTGCTACCAATTTCTTTTAATTTTCACACAGAATTCCTCCATCTATGAATATTTAAAAGAATGTATTACAAACTATTATCATATTGCTTTCTTTGGGGATGCCTAATAAGAGCAACCCTCCCTTACTGTACTTGCAATAGGGACAGATGCATTTTATGTGATAGACACATTATTTGATGTCTAGGAACAAGTGGGAAAAAAATGGTCACTCTTTTTGCCATCACGCATCTTACTACTCTCCACTCAGTTGGGCTAATGAACAATAGCATAACAGTATTTTACTATACCGATTATCCCTTTTCTGTTAGATAACATAAACACATAGGTAATTTTTAATGATCCCATACCAGGATTTATTTACCCAAAAAAGTATCTTGCACTAACAATAGAAACTAGATGTGTCAAATACTCAATTTTACTGTGATAAAAAGTTCATGCAGATAACAAATGATTTTCCACAGGCTTACTGTGTGAACTGTCACCTGATAGTTTCCTCCCACTAGTGGAGGAAAGGACTGCTTACAGGCTTTGCTTTTTTCGGCAGAAATTGTGGAGGATGATGGCTCCAACTCTACTTTGGCAACATAGCCCTTAGAGGAAGATGTCTAAGTTACTAGATCAAGAACCTCACAATCAGAGCTGGGAGTTGAAAGGGACAGCAATAATTACCTAGACCAGAAGTTGAAAACTTGAATGCCCGCATGAGTCAGACAGATAATGTAAAGTAGCTCTCTGCAGACTGTGCATTCGTCCAATGTGAACAGCAGCTATATACCCTCAGACATCGGCCGTCACTGCCTCAATGCAGGCCCACAGTGCCACTGTTCAGAAGAAGCCAGTAATGCTGACTTTTCATAGGAGATGTTCTAACATAATTTACTTCCCAAATGCTCAGTGTAACTTTAGTCTCTTCAACTATCTAATAATCAGTTTCTTGAGAGTAGGAGCCAAGACTGTATTTTGCCATGTGTAATACATACTTTTTTTACCCAAAATTTTCAGGGAAAAATAAGGATGTGCATTATACATGGGTAGCACCTGAAATACCTTGTATCTGTTCTTACGCTTTGTAATTATTTGTTCAGAGTATTTCTAATACCATAATATGTTAAAAAATAAATGCTAAAATTCCTTTATAATACAAAAACCAAGTATCTGAATATAAATAAATAAATAATTGAATTTAAAAATTAAAACAAAAGATTTTTTTTCCTGAAATTTTGGGCCAAAAATGTGGGTGCTCATTATGGATGGAAAAATACAGTAATTTAAAACATTAGCTGAGAGCCGAGCCCAAAGAAAGCAAATACTGGATATTGCTGACTGACTGACAGACATGACCAACTGCTTATATCCTTTCCAGGAAGGAGTAGCTCATGATCTACAGAATTAAAATTCAAAACTCATTTTAAGTATACAAATCATTAGAATTGAAAGGGTCTCTAAGATACTTAGAAAAAGTGGCGCCATGGTAAAGGAGCTGGATGGGCAGCAATGAGAGAGTGCTTTTGAACAAAATCTAATCCGACAACACAGAGGGTGATCATTAGTTATACTGGAAACACAGACATGCACACATGTAAGGAAGAAAGATTACACATATAAAAAGATAAATTCCTCTTAAGCTTAACTTTTTCACAACGAATACTGCAGAGCACTCTGGAGGGAAACAAAAGTGACATCCAACAGTCAGCCATAAATTCAAAGTTGTATTTTTTAGGGGAAAAGGAAATTTTAAATTTTAAATTTTCTTTTTACAAATTATATGCTCCTAGCTGGTCACATATGTAGGAAATACAATGAATTTGCTGGAATAGCACTGTTGCAAGGAAAATGGAATGTGAGTTACATGTGTAATTTAAAATTTTTTGCAGCCACATTTTTAAAAGTAGGGTTGAAACAGGGAAAATTAATTTTAATAATAAATAACATTTAATGCAATATATCAAAATATTATCATTCAACATGTAATCTGTATAAAATTTATGTACAATATAATGAACAATTTTTGTTCCCAGTATTTGAAATCCATTGTCCTTTTTATATTTTAGAACATTCAATTCCAACTAGTCATATTTCAAGTACTCAGGAGCCACATGTGCTGCACAGATATGGAGAAAACTGTGCTTTCTCTATGATGTTGGATAAAATCTGACATTGTCAATGTTATCGCCATGAATGGTAACTGTCAAGAAAACATAGTTCAAGTTTCTGGGAAAATGGTGACAAGAATTACTTAAAATAGCTTTAAACTGACCTTTTTAATCTTTACAATGCTGTTAGCATCAATGACAGAATTGTTTTTTCCAGTATTTGTGTTATCTTAGTGAATTATAAGTCAAACATAAACCCACAAAACATTTTGTCACAGAAGTTGTTAGGAAGCCAGTCTCTTTTCAAACATACTATGGTGACTATGAGCATTACTGTCTATTCTTTCCCCAGAAGGTTAATGCTGCCTTACTTAACTATCTTTTAGGAGGGCCAATGTAGTAAGCAAATCCCAAGTAAATAGTTAAGAAATAATTAAAATTTGTATTTTAATCAGTAGCTTAAAAGTACTACCTTTCTTCTGAGAATTAGCAAATTGGAATAAATTTATACATTACAAAGTTGAATTGCCACTTTTAATACAAAGGGGACACGTTTGCAAAACAATAAATATTTGATGCAATAGACAAGTAAATACTTTCACTGTACATTTACATAGGATTGGAATTACTTCTCTTCATATCAGCAGACTTCAGGTTATTCTTACACTTATGGGGAAGAAGAAGAAATTCACATTTCTTTTATACCTCTCTGCCTGATTTTAGATAATCCATTTGCAACCTGAAAAGTTGGTATCACTGTGAGGGGGGTGTGTGTGTGTGTGTGCGCGCGCGCGCGTACGTGTTGGTTTTGTGTCTGTACCCTCCTTAGGTTTGTGGGGGCTGGAAGCAAGAGGAAGGCGGCTTGTGAAAAAGAAGGGGCAGAATTGAGGAAACTGGGAGTGAACTCTTGCGTTAACAATGAAGGCCACAGGCTCTTTTTGTGACAACATAGAAAGACTAATTTCATTAAGAGCCCAGCACAGGCCTCCACAAGTGCTTATCACTGCTCTTCAGAGAGGAAGTGGTCATTTTTGTTGTTGTAAAACAAACAGTGCTTGTTTTTGTAGCCCTGACCTAAGATCTCTCCCACTGTATCTCTGTGTTTGCAAACCTCCTCCCTGGGTCCAGTAGCAGGTGTGAGGGAATTGAAAACAAAACGTTTAAGCTGAGCATTCCCTTTCCCACTGAAAGAACTCTGTTACCATTTGAGTTCTTGGAAAGGCACAGCTGAGGTCAACACCATGATTACATGGAGCAGCTGCTGCCAACTGGCAGACATTTTCCAAGGTCATAGAGAGTCTAAAAAGTGAAATATATTTCTAGTCTTTTATTTTGGAAGCTTAATATTTGCATTTGTTTATATAAGTTGAATCTTGTCAAATAGAAGTTTCCATCTGGAAAAAGAGGAGACCAAAAAACAGAAGTACAAGTTTTAGTGTAACTGAAATATTTGAAGTTGAAGGAAAAAGAATCCCTCTATCAGAAATCTAGAGGTGTTACACTACCAAAATATACCTGTTTAAGGGGAGGGATTTGGCAATCAAAAACCTGTCCATTCCAGAACATTAAGACTTGTTGGGAACACACTTCCTTAAGCTCCTTTCTTTGGATAAATCAACTACAGCAAGTAGAACTGACAACTTCATTTGAACATTACAGAATCCACACGCACAAGCTGGGCCTTTAAATACGTGATTAGGGGCATTCTGCAGTTGTATAAAGGGTTTCCGAGTCTGCTTCATTTTAATGTGGTCATTCTTGTTCAGTTTATGAGGAAGTTCCACACTAGGCCCTTGGAGAATTGAGTCATTTGGTTGTTGGTATTGAATGAAGTTGCAGATGACATGTGTTTGACCCCACGGGAATGGTAAATATGAAGAAAAAGGAAAAAGGCCTGTACAATACACATTTATAAGTACGAATAAACTTATTTTTCAAATCACAATTCATTTGAGATACCCTAGTGAATACTGACATTTTCTCACATGCTAAGTCAATTATATTATCCATTAGGGGTCATGGCAACACAGGTTTCTCAAGGATGATGAAAGAACCTTCCTCTGTCCTTTCTCAGCCCCTGACTGCAATGAGTGACACACACACTGCACACACTCATACACTACAAATATAAACATGCACATAGACACCACACAAACATACACGCAAACACACACACTCCATCACCTGTGAACATTTGACACTGTTTTGCTCAATGGTTGTTTCTTCCCATGAAAAACCATCTTCATCATGTACCTAACTAGTTAGGTAATTTACTAATATTTCTAAGAATCCATTTCCCAATACAAAATAAGGATAATACTCATAATCATAACACTCATCATATAGAATGATGAGAATTAAAGTAAAATGTATGAAGTACAGTCATACCTTGGTACTCGTCACCTTCAGAACTCGTGAAACCCTGTATGCATGGCATTTTGATGAGCAAGAAAAGTTTCAGTACTTGGCGCTTGCTCAGGACTTGTCACACTTGCTAGAACTTGTATGAGCCACGATGCCACTGCACAACAGAAAACACTTCATTGTTCGGTACTCACTGGTTTCAGCACTTGTCAAGAGTTCTGGAACGAATTAACAGTGAGTGCCGAGGTACCACTGCATGTGATGAAGTGACTGATACATGACAAGGATGTGGTAAATGCCATAAACTATCACTACAGCATTATAACTCTACAACTATGTTTGCCCTTCTCATAGTTCTGTTTTGCTTCTGAAAGAGCTTTGGAGGTACAATATCCTGAACACAAAGTACAATTCAAGCTACTAATTATTACAGGATTTTAATTTTGCGCTATACAATTTTTCACGGTCAACTCTTCAGAAATCTTCCCTATTTCCACAGTCTACATGATAATCTAGTCTTAATTCTGTTGGCCATTTGAGAAGCCATTAGTGGCTGGGAGGGGAGTTGTCTTCTCAGAGATATGTAAGGAATAAGTAATGTATTTACATAGATACAGACATATTTATGTAAATAAATGCAAAATGATTACAGAACAAGAAAGTTTATCAATGTGAGTGGGTAAGACTTTGTACAGATGTTCAGTGACCCCACGGATGAAAATGTCAATATACTGTCACATGGACTAAGCTTATGCCAAAGAAGAGCAAGACCAAAGCTCAAAGAGATATTTAACAGCCATGCTAAAAGTAATAATTTGCCAAGCAACAGAAATGTATTTTTGGAGTTGTTTTTATTTTCAGTCAAGCTCCTTTATAATACTGTCAAACACTAAGCTGGTACTGAATAGACCAACTGGCCCAAAGTACTCTCAGCTTTGTAATTTTCACTTCTAAGACTTTGGCTTTTCAACCTATGAATTTCTCCAGGCTAGTTCAACCAGGCTGTACATCAGACTCAGTGAAAATGATTATCTACACTGCAGGCTACTTAATAAAGAGCCAACGGAAGACAGTGGTTAGCTCTTCAGGGGGCTTGTCCATTAGTAAATAAGAGAGCCTGCGATTAGCAAAATACACCTTATTATATGCAGTGTATTCCTCACAAATCCAGAAAATCCCTATTTAGCGTGTATTTTCCATGGAGTATAATGACTGTAATTTAAAGGAAAGATCTTTCCTAAGAATCAGGCAGCATTTTCCTTATTCTTTGATTTTAGCTAATGTGGAGAACACACACGTAAATTAACTTCCCACTGATTTGATTTGATATGTGAGTTGCTGTAGGGCAGACTCTTTGGCACCAACTGCACTTTGCCCTGCAAATATCTTTAAGCCACCCAAGCATCACTAGATGAAGATGAGTGTGGCGAAGGAGACCTCTGTTTATAACATCTCCCCCTACTAGTCTTTCTTCCCCCAAAACAGCATTCACGTTGCTGCCATTTTGGTCTTTTTTAAATGAAAACATGGCCATATTACTGTGTTATATAAGATTTCTGCTCCTCGATTCCCCATTATGTACATGACAAAGTCCAACTCCTAGGCCCAGCCCTTGGGAAATCACTGCTGTCTAATGATAGAGCCTCACTTCTAGGGACTTAGCCACCACTTGCTTTTAGGGGCCTCCCATTCAGAACCACCGGTTCTACCTCAAACAACTAGTGGTTTTTCTTCTGTACTTCCTCCAAGATTTTGCTAATCTATATTAATTTTCCAGGGCTTCCATGACAAAGCACCACCAACTGGATGGTTAAACAACAGAAATGTATTGCCTCACAGTTCTAGAGGAGAGAAAGTCTGAGATCAAGATGTTGGCAGATGTGGCTCCTTCTGAGAGCTGTGGGGGAAATTCTAGATGTTATCACCTGCTCTCTCCCTGATGGTCACATGGCATTCTCTCTGTGTGCTAGACTGTTTCCAAATTTCCCCCTTTTATAAGGACACTGATCAAAGGATATTAGACCCCAGCCTAATCACCTCATTTTAACTTGGCAAAGACCTAAACTTGTTAAAAATACAAGGTCATATTCTGATACCATTCAAGGCATGACACCATTGCTTGGCTTGGATCACCCCCACCCCTTCTCCCTATCAACTCTTCTTTGTTGGGTAAATTACTCACCTGTCAAAAACCTGGTCAGATAAATCCTCCTCAGAAAACCTGACTGCATCATGCTCACCTCTCCTCTGGGCCGCCTCTGCACCTTGTATGTATTTGCATTTATTCCACGGACTTATAATTTATTATTTTATATCTACACATATTTAGAGTAGTAAATGTTTTCTCTCTTGATTTAGAAACCTCTGTGAGGCCAGGGTTTTCTTCATATGCATGCCTAGCACATGGTATGAGTTCCATAAAAATTTATTAAATTAAATTGAAAGAAAGATAAATATCAAACACTGCTTTGAGTCTTTCAGATAAATGTCATAAAGAGAAACATTTTACCTATACAGGTTATAAGTGCTATAAAATGAGTGAATATGGTGGGATCTCACCAGAAAACAATATTTTTAATTTATTCTTAGATACTTTAAAAATAACTATATCAAATATAGTTTTTAAGAAAAACAGGAGATGTTCTGAGCTATTTGTTGCCCTCTGCCAGACTTTTACATGACCAGTTAATTTTCTTATAAAAAATAATCTATCATCTCTGAAAGACACGCTTAGGTTTTGGAAAAATAATCGCAAACATTGTTTTAAATGACTAGGTCATGTTTTGCAAGAATCTGAGATGCGTTTAGTAGTCATGTGCGGTGACAGCAAAGTGCAGCAGTTGCGGGGGCCTTCTCAATGGGGTAAGCAGGCTCCCCAACACGTAGATTTCCTTCCCCCATTTCATCATCTCACTGTTTGTACAATCAGGGACTGAAAGAGATGGTCCCCTCCCTTCCTCTAAGGCACACACAAGGCAACAGGGCAGACCTTCAGAATATTTGCGTCCACAGGAAACAATAGCTGTCTGGGACCCTGAGGAAGCAGGAAGCGGGTAAAGAAACTTCCCACCAGTTCTCTAAAGGACAGCCACACAAACAACATCTAATCGGCAAAATCATCCTTCTCTGAGGATAGCGAACACTTAACAGCTTTAAGCATCTTAAATAAGAAAACACAACCTTGGAAGGCAAAAACAATGGTTATTTTTAAGTTTAGAACCAACTTGTAATGGATGCTTGATGACTGCAAGTGTCCTGAAATTTGCACAATTCACTATCACATTGTACACTTGGTCTGCTAATTTTCAGACATTTTAAAACTCTTTTTACACCACTTAGAGAAAGGCAATCAGTCTCAAGCTCCTTAAGAGATCTTTGGTAGCTTCGTCTACACAGAGCCGCTCCTGGAGTTTTCACTGCTTAATATTCTCAAATAAAAGTGCTTTGAAAAGAAGTTGTTGCTATGATAATAGAGGTAAGGAGAAAGGTGGAAGAGATAGGTTAAATGTATATTTAATAGACACACATAAATTACAAAATAAACAACATCATAGCAGTTCAGGCAATAAGACCTACTTCCAGACAAGGGGGAAAAGGAATAGAAGGTTGAATGCATTATTTAAGCAGATGTCTCTGGAGAAAAGAAAAATAATCAAGTTCAAATATCTTTGTATTTTCTAAGAACTGATTCTTAAAGTTCACATAAATATTTGCTTATTATTTCACATTATTGTTCAACTCTACATTATACATTCTTTTGATTGTTAGATTGCAGAAGAAAAACACCTAATTCAAATATGTCCATCATAGATGACACTAGCCTGAATTTTCTATGTAACCATTGTATTTTGTTCATTTCCAGTTTAAGCTTTCAACTGACTGTAATTTCTTGGAGATATATTCCTTTTCTTGCAGCTTCTTCAAATTTTCTGTTGACGGATCAAACATTCACAATGACCTTCATGGCTTAAAACACATTTCACTTGTCATGTGTGTTAAACCCCATGCCTTCCTGTTCTCTGATTTAACCACTTTCTTTGTTCTTGCACCAATATATGTACACTTATATTCATAGAGAGGCACAAGGTATATTTATATATATTCTAAGACATGACTGTGTACATACTAAGATATGTGAGATTCTAGGGAAGGCAGCATGGTGTTACCAAGAGTACTGGGCTGGGAGTCAGGAGCCCTAAGTGGGTTCTCTGGATCTGCCACATGGGTGAGAGCCCTTGACTGAGTCACAGTACCCACGTCTCTGTCCTCCACAGTCTCAACTTTGAAATACACAGTCTGAGCTCTTGCATTAAAAATATGGATGTAGTGGGACTTGTCTATACTTAGAATATAATCAAACATGTTATAGAACTCTAAAGACTGGCTTCAAGATATTAGTAAATACTAGAAACAAAGGCTGACTTTGACCCTGTTTTCTTCTTGATAAAGCAAAGAATAGATGCATTTCCAGTGTCTTGACCACTTAGCTCATTTATTAATCTTATTTATATGTCCTTAAAATTGACAGGAAAACAACTTATTTATTACAACACAAAATATTTGCAAGTGATGTTCTTCTTTAGCTGTTTGCTTTGTTTTAGTTTTATTTTATAAGGAGATTGAAAAGGATATAAAATTGGGGATGGATCAGAAGTAAAATGAGGTAAAGATATTTAAAAATAATAGCCATGACATTGTAAATTCCAGAACAAAACAAACTGAATAAATGTGAAAGGAACCATATGAAGTCCTCGTGTGAACTACATTCCACACTGAGTGATCACGTGAGAGGGCAACAGCAATGAACTGCATGGGGTGATCACATCTCCTCCTTCAACTCAGTTAAAGGAAGATATCTAAGCTTCATAATAAATTACTTTATGAAAAATCAGAGATTCTGGCATAGTGAAAACACCATGCATACGCAGCATCAGATTTTGCTATGAACAACAAGATAAGGAAGCAAGAACATTAATTTTTATTTCTCATTGCCATGAAACACAGAGATTGCACAAAGCAATTTTATGAGATACTTGTTAATATAAATTTTGTTTTATGTTTCAGAAGGGAATTCCTTTCCATTTTAATCAGAACACCAGTTTGAAATTGTATAATCCTGGCATTTAAAGAAAAATCCTCTACCAAATTTCACATTCCTCTTTGATCATATCCTGAATATGGTTAAATCTGTCACCACCATTTTAGCAATTTACTTTTAATTGTAAAACGCATTTCTGAAAACACTGAGGCAACATCCTTCTGGGTGGGACATGTTTTTCTTCAGTCCGCTTTACCTAACCAGGGACCAATTCTTTCCCTGAACACAAGAATAGCTTACATTTGAGAGAATTGGGGATGGCAGCTGTGGCTACCAGAGTAAAATCATTTGTCTAGAAAACCCAGGAAATAGTAAGCATTTGAACATAAAATGACCACTGAGAAATGAAAGCTAAAATTTTAAGGTTTGTGTGGTTTTTTAGAAATAAAACTTTGTAGTGAGTGCCCTTGAACTTAAAAAAAAAGTTTTAGTTATTAGTATCATCTGCAGATTTGTCCTACCAATATGTTTAAACTTTGTCCCAACACTAAAATCCAAGTGTTGCAGTTAACAGTATTACTGTTGATGCCTATAAACTATCACTTCTTTGGGGGTGGAGGGGTAAAGGAAAATAACCAGAACTTTGTTCAAAGTCAGTACACTTTCTAAATATAAGGATATTCAGAGACTAAGAAAAAGCGTCTTGCTGTTTATTCTCAGTGGTATCTTTGACTACAAAAAGTCTTCAGAAAAATCTCCTATTCCAAATACAAGATCATCCCAAACAGTAAAAAGCTCTAAGAACTATAAATACCTATTACTTGAGAGATAGCATTGAGTTCCATGATGTCATTTGTTTAAATAATAGAGAACTGCAATGTTTACTTCTCTTATTCTCTATTTAAAAAATACATTGAGAAAGGACTGTAATCAGATTTCTTAGATTAAATTTACGTTACTCTCAACTGACTTTAGGCAAATGCTCAGCTTCCTTAGTCCTCAGTTATCTCACCTGTGAAAGGGGTCACGTATATCTCCTTTATGTGGTGACTTGTGAACATTAAATGAGACTCAGCATGTAATCAGATTGGTATACTGTGCAGCACTTACTAAATATGTGATCACAAACAAGTTATAAACATTGTCCTAGATTAGAAACCCTAATGTAGGTTTCTAATCTGGCCATTCCTTTTTCTTTAACTATTCTTTACCAACATAGTGGAAAAGCTATATCCTAATCATTACAAATGATATCTTTCAGCCATTACTACTACTCTGGAAATAATGTTCATTCATCACATATACATAAAAATCTTATTTCATAATAAATTTCTATACATGCTGGAAAATAATGGTAGTTTAAATGAGGCTAATTTAGACTTCTACACCATCTACTCCTACAGACAAAAGAGGTGAAAGGAAAGATTATCAGCCCTTTCTGGTGAGGCTCAGGCATTCGGCTGGAGTGCAAAGCAAAGGGTCACTGGTTTGATTCTCATTCAGGGCACATGCTTGGGTTGTAGGCTGGGGCCCTCAATTGGGGGCATGTGAGAGGCAACAACACATTGGTGTTTTTCTCCCTCCCTTCCCCTCTCTATAAAAATAAATAAATAAAAATCTTAAAAAAATTATAAAACAGAAATAAGGCAAAATGAGTAGAATTTGAAAATGGAAGCTGTTTTCATAAATTTACAGCAATTCTGAAATCCCATTAAGGTTCAATTTTGCAATCCAATCAGTAGTAATTTGATAACAGCACATTTTCAACCCAAGTGTAATTAACATTGAAAAAAATTATTTCACAACCTTTAGAATTTTTGTAAGACTGATCCATAATATATGAATTCTTTAGATTACATGTGGAAGATTATTTAGTCTCTTAATGTCTGCCTTTTCTGAAAGTAACACTAATGACATACAAGTTCTTTTCCATTTCCCCAGAACATTTAAGGCATACCAAATTGTAATTAATTTGACATTTACATATAGCTTTTTAAAATTAACTCTTAATAATAATTAGTATCTTCAATATTCTGCACATCACTTTATTACATCCTCAAGAGTCCCTCTCTTAATTCTTCCTTTCAATTTTAGATATTATTATTTTTGGTCATTTTTTCTCTGACACATATGTTAATCAAAATCTTTTAGTCCTATATAGGTTTTTTTCTAGTAACATGTTATCAGAATATCTCAAATATCTATCTTAAAAAGCTGTATGCAATTTTCTCACAGGAAGTATTAATTAAATATAATTTTAAACATCATGACTCTTTAATAGATTACTAAATTATCCACATCATATACTCTATTGATGGATTTTTGAGAAAGTATGCATTTAAAAATTCTAGTGTCACTGGTTTTCATTAACCTAAAAAAAGACAGAATCAAAATAAAAATAAGGGGATGTAAATCCAAAGACAATACATGTAAGGAAATAATGAGGGCAGAAATTAATAAAACATAGATCTTACAGGGAAAAAAGCCAAAAGCTGTTTCTTTGAAACAACTAATAAAATTAATAAACCCCAGATGAGACTAAAATAGAGAAAAAGAGAGAGGAATAAAACACAAAGGACTAACATCAGAATACAAAGCGGGGGTCACTACAGATACTAGACGCATTAAATTGACAATGAGTATTATAAACAACTGACCCCAATAATTTTTAGAAATAGATGAAATGGACATATTCTTAGGAAAACACAAATAACATCATATAAGAAGGAATAAAACATCTGAGTAGTGGTATATCAATTTTTAAAAATCAAATTTATAATCAATAACCTTTAAATAAAGAAATTTTCAGATCCAGATGCTATTATTTTCACCTCTATCAAACATTTAAAGAAAGTATAAATCCAATCTCACACACGATTTTGTGGAGATCAGAAAAAGAGGAAATATTTAGTGACTCCTTTTTTTTCTGAGACCAAAAAAATTTGATACGAAAATATGACATAGATATTTTAAGGAAAGAAAATTACCAATCAACAGATAAGTCACTTTCATAAACTTATATGTGAAAAGCATAAATGAAGTATTAGCAAAATCTAGCAATATGTAGAAATAATCATGCCCAAAATGGGTTTAAGAATGCAATATTAATTGCACATATGAAAATCAATGCATTTAATTCACCACATTAAAAGGATAAGATAGAAAAAAACATGATAATTTTAGATGCAAAAAATCCATTAATAAATTTCAATATCCAATAAGATTTTTAACATCATCATTTAACATCAAAATGTCCATACTACCTAAAGCAATTTATAGATTCAATTCAATCCTATTAAAGTACCAATGACATATTTCACAGACTTAGAACAAACATTTCAAAAATTTATATGGAACCATAAATGACCTTGAATAACTGCAGCAATTTTGAAAAAGAAGAGCGAAGTAGGAGGGATCATAATACTTGATATCAAACTGTATTACAAGTCCACTGCAATCAAAACAGCCTGGTACTGGCATAAGAACAGACACACAGACCAGTGGAATAGAACAGAGAGCCCAGAAATAAACCCAAGTCTCTATGGTTAATTAATATTTGACAACAGGGGCAGAAGTCTAAAATGGAGTAAAAATAGCCTCTTCAACAAATGCCGTTGGGAGAACTGAACAGCTACATGCAAAAAAAATGAAACTCGATCATCAACTTAACACTATACACAAAAATAAATTCAAGGTGGATAAAAGACTTAAATATAAGTCGTGACACCATAAAAGTGCTAGATAAAACCATTGGCAGGAAAATCGCAGGCATTCCATGCAGCAATACTTTCACCGATATGTCCCCTAGAGCAAGGGACATAAAGGAAAGAATAAACAAATGGGATCTCATCAAAATAAAAAGCTTTTTCAAGGCTAAAGAAAACATCATTACAATGAAAAGAGAACCAATTATATGAGAAAACATGTTTGCCAATGATACCTCAGGAAAGGGTTTATCTCCAAAATATATAAAGAACTCAGACAACTGCAAAATCAATGCAAACAAACAATCCAATTAAAAAATGGGCAACAGACACTTCTCTGAAGAGGACGCACAGAGGCCCAGAGACACATGAAAAGATGCTCAGCATCACTAGCCATCAGAGAGATGCAAATTAAAAGCCACAATGAGATACCACTTCACCATGGTGAGAATGGCCATCATAAACAAAGCAACACACAACAAGTGCTGGAGAGGATGTGGAGAAAAGGGGACCCTGGTGCACTGTTGGTGGTGCCACTGGTGCAAACTCGTGCAGCCGCTGTGGAAAACAGCGTGGACTGTCCTCAGAAAACTAAATTCTAATTTTAAGTTCTAAAATGAATTCTAAATTTTATGTAATTAACATAAAGTCCAAGAAAGCAGGATTACAAATATTCTAAAATTTAAATAAAAATTTAAAAGTCAACTTAGAAATGGAGAGAGAAGGCAAAGAATGAAGTTCTAAGACACGGACATAGTCATTCCGCAAAGCCCAGGAGGTTAACTCTACAATGCAGGCCACGGTCCCAGGACCCAGCCATACACAAAGAGCTTCCAATCAGCCTCTCCCCAGCACTGTACTCCTGTGTAAGCACCAACACTTACAGATAATCACCAGATATTTCACAAAGATGTTCAATGTAAGTACTAGTCCAAAAGAGAAGAGCAAAATGTAGGAAAGAGACTGGGTAAGGAGGATGAAGTAATTTAAAAAACTATATATATTTTTAGAGGTAAGTGAAGACACTGCAAACATGAAATACAATGTTATAAAAAGGAGCATATTTACAACTCACGAGAGCAGAGACTCAAGCGCAGAAACAGCCCTGAAAAAAAGGAAAACATTTACAGGTTACCAGGGCTGACTCGGGTGTGGCGACAGCCCTGCGAAGGGTGGTGGGCTAGGAGAACGAACAGTAAATGGCTACCTGCCGAGGTTCAGTGTGCATAACTCTTAGCGTTCAACACTCCAGAAAGACCCAGTCATAGCGGGCACCTCGACAATACTGTGAATTTTACCTCGGGGATCTCAACCAGGCACTCACGATAAATAGCCAGAAAAATCCTTTTGGGCTCCCGTAGTGGGAGGGGAAAGGAACCATTCTGAGACACACCAGAGCACTTTGTTGTTCTTAATGAGGCCTCAGAAGAAACTAATGAACAGAGATTAACTTGCTGCCTATAATCAGAGCCTAACTCGCCATGGAAAAGGGCTTCAGTTATCTATAACCATCCTGTTCCCCCTAACTACGAGGGTGGGGGTGGGGGCTGTGAAGGGAGAATCGAAAAACTCTTGTGAAGTTCTCTGTCCAGACGCACAAGCTCACCAAGCCAGAACATAGAGGCCCTACCTCGGATGTATTGTGGGTCCCAGACCCCCGCAATAAAGTGATTACAATAAAGAGTTGTAATCTTTTTGCCTCCCATTTGTAAAAAACGCAACATCTATAAAGTGCAATGAAATGAAACACAATGAAAACCGGTGTTCTTGTATGAAAAAAAAGATGGGACAGAGGTGCCCTTGGATGTTGAAAAGGTGGTAGAAGAACTATCCAGTTGAAGGTTTAGGTAAACATGAAGAAATCTTCCAGAAGGTACAACAACAACAACAAAAATCAGCAGAAAATAAAAGATGAAAAATTAGCAACTCTGTCCATTAGGGGTACATACAAATAAAAGTTCCAGAAAAGAATAATGAAATAAATAGAAAGAAGATTACCAAAGAAGTAATTTCAGAAACTTTCCCAGAACTAAAGAGCATGGATTTCAAGATAGGAATGACCCACCAAGTTCCAAGCACCAATTAACTACCAAAATAAAATGAAATGATACTCAGATTTCCCATATATTTAAATTTTAAATACAACAGACCCTCATAATTTCACTTTTAACACAAAAATGTCAACAAGGAAATTTCCTGAAATATAATTTTGTATTTTTATATTTGTAATATTTTTATAATTTTAATTTATATATATTTGTTTATATTTTTAAGATTTTTTTGTATTGCTAACAAAGAAAACAAAATGTGTGCTTCTGTGTGTGGAAGTTTTAGCCCTGTTTTGAACTAGTGCTAAATCAGTCAAATGTGTAATTAAAGTGGACTTTGGTGAGGTAACCCACAACATAAAAATGTTATACAACAGAAGCACTATACAAATGCATATATTTCATCTAAATTAAACAAAACTTCTTAATATAATGTTTATCTTGACCACCTGCAACACACTCTAGTCTGTCCTGTCCCGTTTTCCTGAACAGATGAACCCTGCGATCGAGCCCTGCTAGAGTGATTTCACGATGCTCTGGGACCGTTAGTTTAGGAAACACTGCCATTTTTATACTTATGCATAATGAAACTGACTTCGAAGTTTATTTTTACTGATTTTGTTCTAATAGTAGTGAATTATGGCATTGTTATAGATTATTACTTAAAGGGTTTTGTGACCATTGAAAAGGTTTGAGAAGGAATAGTCTTAGAAGGAGTATAAAATAAATTTATTCTGTTTTCAACTATATGGTTTGCTTAGCTGAAATCACAGGCAGTAGTTCCAATTTACTACTTTCTGGAATTTAGTGATGGTCTTTAAGAATATTACCCATTTTTATGGTATTGTTGTGGGGTTGATTCACTGGTAGAGTGGTCATCAGGCCTACCACCTGGTTTAGCAGATGTAGCTGAATCAATATTATTCTCAGTCTAGAGATTACAAAAGAGAGAACGCTATTAACTTTTTTAAAGGAACCTAATGACCCTTACTAAACATGTTTGCCAGTTATCAACATCTTAAATTGTACCACTTCAGAGATCATTTAATAAAGGAATGAGGGGATGAGGGAAGAAGTAATATATATCAAATCAACATATATTAAACTTAAAACTTAAACAGTAGATTTACTGTTTAAGACTTAAACAGTATAAACTTAAAGCCCATAAAACTTAAAACAGTATATTTTTTCTTTCTCAATTAATAAGGATAATATTTTCCTGCTACTTCCTTTCTTCATGCTTCTGAATGAATTCATATGCACACCCACCCTCGACTTAGTTTTATGCACCGCTTAGGATAATACTTCTCTGGACATTACTGCAGCAGCACAACAAAGTCCTTTCATCTAGTGACATTCTAGAATTGTCTTAGGGAACACCAATCATCTTTGTCTGATAAAAGAAAACAATCAGAGAACAATGAGCAATGAATGACAAGACTGTAAAAGGTTAATATTTGAAGCGATAATAATCTCAAGACAAAATAAAACTCAGGGTGAGATGGAAGTTCATCTAATGAACGCCCAGAATCCCTACAATAGCCTGCGTACCGTTGCCTTCACCTCGGCTTGTAGTTCCAGTGTGCATCAGTTTGTGTATCTGTTCTGGTGTTTCTGTTTTCTCTGCTTTTTTGTCTCTTGTCATAAATTCTTCTTCCACGTTCCTTCAGTTATAAAATAAAAGTCATTACCTGTTCTGTATTTCTCAAAGGAAAAGGAATAATTTTCGTTGCTTTTAGGTGTTATGCCAATTGTCCCAGACAGGCAAAACTTTGTGATGCACAGCCTACTGTCAAATAAAGTAACACTACTCACTGTTACTTAAATTCAATTTCATGCTTAAACTAATTACACTAAAAAGAGATTAAAATTGAGGGTTTTCAGTTACACTAACCATGTTCCATGTGCTCAAAAACAATTTGACCAGTGGCTAGTGTGCTGGACAGCAGTGATAGGAACATTTCCTTTAGTGGAAGAAGTCCAGTTGGGGGGCAATACTACACCCTAATCTTGCAGTTTACCAAGAGGGACAGGGAGGCCATACAGCTACCTTTAAACAGGAATTAAAGACTAGGGATCCTTCAAGACCTGAAAATACAATTCAGTAATCTCTCAAGAAGCCATTAAATTCTTAAAAAGTAAAAACTGGAAAACAAAAGCAAAGTAAGTTTTCTGAAATGTACTGCAAACAGCTTGATTTTTTTTTTCAGCTCTATGTATTGAATCAACTTAGCAAACTGGCTCGTGGAATGAGTAGAGGTCTGCTGTAGGCTCTGTGTGACATGTGTAGCACCAGGGACAGGAAGTTCTGAGAGAGATGTGAGAGGGAAGCGATATGTACCCGTTTCAATGAGAAAATCACAAGTAATCTTTTGATGTTCCCCTCTACGAGTCATGCTTAGGGAATTGTTTTCAGACTTCAAAAGAATTTAAGCTTCATATGCCACCTTGTCCCTTATAAACAAATTATTCTCACCATATAAAAAAGGCTTTGGCATATTTATTAGCTCAATTTTACTCAATGCAAATTTATTAAGTACTTCATATGAGCAATTCTCTCTGCAAAGAATAGTGAGCATAAAAACATCCTTTTGATGAGAATCATGGTCCCAGAGAAGTACCCTCAGGTTAAATAACTGCAAAAGCAAGTGATCCAGGAGAAGCACATGTAAAGAGGTTCATTAATACTCAGAGTCAAAAAAGAGCAAACCATTTCTAGATTCAGAAGAGGAGTGTGGCAGGAATGGCTTCCTAAGGATTCTGGAGCAGGCCTTGACAACGAGGGGGTTCCATGTAGCATCCCAGGCAGAGAAAACTGCCTGAGCAGAAAGCATGATGCAGGACCTACAAGAAGAGCTCCTCTGGCCAGAGCCCTGAGTCCTGCTCACACAGAGCACCTGTGAAAGGTCATTGGGGACAGGTGAATCAGGGATGTCTTGGAGAGCCTTGAATGAAATGGTAGCATGTATCATCTTTGTTTTGTTTGTGTTGATGAACAGGACTGAGAGGGGCAAATCAAAACTAAAGAGGTAAAGGAAAATCCTGTGAGCTTTCAGTATCTCATCAGTCCTGTAAGTGTGTGCCACAGACAAACATCAACATAGCAAATGAGGTTGCCCAGCGCTTCACAGCCTGCGGAGTGCTTTCCTGTTCATGAACCCAGGAAAGAAACCCTTCCAAAACCACGTGAAATGGGCCTTATTATCTCTACTTTATAAATGATGTGACTACCGCTCAGAGTTATATAACCTACCCCAACTCACAAAATAATGAGCAGAAGTTACTACAGAAAAGGTTTCAGTTGCCAAATGCTCTTGTCTTTCTACCCCAGTGGTTCTCACACTGGTTTGGTCTCCGCACGTTTGTCACTTTTCAAAACTACCCAAGGCCCCAGTGAGCTTTTGTTTCCATGCACTGCCTCTCTCAGGGCTTATCCTATAACTGAACATGTTATAAAATATTTTATTAATTCATTTGAGTCAATAATAATAAACACATCACATGCTAACATCGATAACACATTTTTTACCAAAAATAACTTTATTTTCAAAATAAAAAAATGTTCTAGCAAGAGTGACACATTGTTTTACATGTTTGCCAAATCTCTCTAAGGTCTGGCATAACAGAAGACAGCTGGATTCTCAGATCAGATTCGGCTCAATCTGTCAAAATATAGTGTTTTGGTTTAAGCATATGAAGAAAATTCAGCTCATACCAACATGCAAATGGATAAGGAAGAAATATGTCGATAGCATTCTAAGACATTGTATATATTCATCTTTGACATTATGCCAAAAGCTCAATTAGAGGGAGTTTCTTAAAGGTTAGTGCCAATGAATTTGAAACTATAAGAATGAATTTTTTTGTGTGCTGTCAATTTGAAGTCCGCTGGCCTGTGTTGCTTGCTGAATGAGGCCTGTATTCACGAAGATGTGTGTAGGACCAAGCATGGTTCATATGAAAATATCGCTTCCTCTAGTTATGCAGCTTCTAAATGTGGGCATATTTCTTTACATAATATAATAAAAAAAGAATTACATGTTCACAACACTGAAGTCTTTTAAGTATTTTCAAGCCATAGTGGTAAATACAAGTTTTCCAAAATTCACATTTCCCCCTGAAAGCTCAAATTTCATCATGGGAAACAAATTCTGTCAGTTATTTTCCTTGAAGTGACAGGTTCACTTCATTACTTTTCAGGAAAATGTCTGCCAAATACCCTAGTGTGAATAACTGTAATTTGTTTGTCAACTGTTCTTTCAAGTATAAATGGTGTTTTATGGAAAAAAAAAAAAAAAAGGTGGCCAGTTCAGTTTACAGCTCAAACCACTGTACGAATGCTTCTGCCCAGGATTACCATCAATTACCACATTTTGGTATGCAGCAAGTACTTTAAGCAGACTTCTCGTTCTGACACAGAAAACATTAAAGAGATAGATACTCACGGGTAAAAATTTAATAAAAGTTATACATTTTACTTTTTCATCAAGGATGACATTCAGTGAAATCTGCATATAGATACCACATAAATACATATGTATGTGTGTACACACACACTCACATATCCATCACAGCATTGAATAATGCCAGCTTTTCCTGATAAAGGACAATGGCAGGGAATTTTTTGGCTATGTATGATCTTGAAAAGATAACCCTTATTTGAAGGAAGATGTTGCCAATATTAGTTTTTGCCTTAAAGCTCATACAGCAACTTTAAAGAATCAGCGACAGACCACACCTCTACCTCAAAGAAAAAGAGCAGCTCACTCCCTTCTACTGGTTCAACTACTGCTGGTTTTGTCTCTATTTCAACAATTTATGCTTTTATTTTTACAATTTCAGGTATGCGTGTACAGGTGTTCACAATGATGGCACAAAAGTGTGGGGGTAAAATGATTGGCACATTCACGTGAATCAAGGCAGAGGCACCAAAGGGCACGAGGGGTATAATGCCGTGATTACAAGTGTGGTTTGCTGTTACTGCCTCAGTTTCGGTTAAGGTGTCAGTAATTTTACCCCCACCACTTTTGTAGCATCAGTGTGCAAGTCATGGAAAGGGCAAATAGCAAGTAGGCATTGTTCTGAGAATAGGTTTGACTTTGTCAAAAAGGTCTTAGGGCCCACAGGTGTCCGTGAAATGTACCTTGAACGTGGCCGTGCTGCATATACAGCTTGCTTCTCCTGATTTATCCCTAGTAGTGGGCTACAAAATGAGAAAAGATACTCACTAAATAACATCTTGCTGAAAATACTATTTAGTATATTAGGAATCACTGACCAGAAGATAAAAGATTAAGTTTATTAAGTTCTTTATGTGTAACAAAAATCAGGTTGGCCTCATATGAACTGAATGTTTTTGTACTCTCAGATTCACGTGTTGAAGCTGCAAATCCCAGTGTGGCTCTGTCTGGAGATGGACCCTCTAATAAGTAATTAAGATTAAAGGAAGTCATAAGGATGCAGCCATGATTTGATAGGATTAGTGTCTTTATAATAAGAGACACCAGAGAGCTGCTTCTTCTCTTTTTTTTCTCCGCCATGTGAGGACGCAGCAAGAAGTTGGCCAGCTGCAAGCCAGGAATACAGTCCTCATGAGAAAGTGACCGTGTTGGACCTTGATCTGGGACTTCCAGCATCCATAACTGTGACAAAATAAATTTCTGTTATTTAGCCACCCAGTGTTTTATTGTGTGTTTTTTTTTCCATGGTATTTGATATCTGGTCTATGGTATTTTGTAATGGCAACTTGAGCAGATTAACACACATACTTCACAATTCATAAAAACCCAGTCCAAGCCCTGAAATTTTACTTTACAAAAACACATATGGTAGTGGACTTGAATGCAAAATTGGCTTTTAAAAATGCTAAATATCAAATGCCTAAAGTAATAAGACATACTAACTTTGCATATTGGTTCAGCTCTAATCTTGGGAAATTCTCATTAGATGATTACTTTCCCTAATGCCCATACATGCCAAGAGCTTGAAGAGTCTGGATATATTCTCCAGAATCAATACTTGCTCTTTCGCAGTGACACAGTAGCAGACAATTGCATAATGAAGCTGTCTGTCTTTATTTATACAATGTATTTTTGTATTCACTAGGCCAGAAAGAATAGTTCTGTGTAGCAGCTGTCATTGTATTTTTTTTTGCTTATCTCTGTCCTGTCTGCCAGTGTTATAATTCACCAGCTGACACTCGCTTTGGCAGAAACCAAGGGCAGTGATTTCACGTCAAAGCAACAACGGGGCTCTGAACTCTGACACAATTCATCTTAGTTCTAGTTAGTAAAGGGGGATTCTTTGAGTTTTTTCTCCTTCTGTTGAAGCATTTCGCTGCTGGAAGGGGAGAGAGAGAGGGAGGGAGACAGAGGGGTAGTGGTGGTATGATGGAAATGAACACAGAAACAGTTATGGCTCTGTCTGGTGCAGGGGAACAGGGTCACAGGAAGACAAGGACAGTTGTGAGGGATAAAGGCTGAACGCCCAGATAATGAAATTCCTGCTTGTTTGATTTTGCAGAGTTGGAAGGATATGAGAGTACATTTGGTGTCCAAAAATACACTTCTGTTCAGCTTCACACTATTTGGAGGTTCAAAGTGTAATTTCTGGCACTTTCTGATTTAGGAAGCTTAGACTCGGGCATGAAGGACCTTGATTGTAGTCAATAAAAATAGTCTATTTGGACTGTGAATGCTAAATAAAATACAAAATACACTTGCTGAAGTTATTTCTACACATTAATGTTCATAGCACATATAAGCCTTATTCTGCAGGCAGAATAATGACCGACAGGCTTCAGAATGCAGGCTGTGTGGAACCTGAGAAGTACTGGTCAGATAATCATAATTTTGTAAAAGTCTTTTCTTTTTATAGTTAAAAAAGTGCATGTGCCCATTCTAATAATCCCCTAGATTTCCCACAATACATCTAAAATAGGAACCGTACTTTCCATTCTATTTTTTGATACAAAGTGTATCACAATGTGTAAGGTAAAATGCAGAAATGAGAAAACAAACTAGATAATTGAGGTTTTTGAATATCACCCAGGCATCAATTATCTTAATTTATCAGCCAACACATTTTTAAAGCTAGAAATACTAACCTCAGAACCTTAGTTCCTGCTTTTCCTTTCCAAATATAGATATAATCTGATTAAGAAAGTTTGTAAAAGGTAAAAGATTCATAGGCTCTGAAAAGAAATCACAGTGTTGATTAAGAAAGTTTGTAACAAGAGGATTGCCTTAAAAGTAACCTGATTTCCTACTGTACAAAAGTCTGACATTTGTGGGCAAGCTATTGGCCAATTCTGATGGATTGTGTAGGGTATACCCCTGAATTAGTGTAGGGTATATCTGAGTTGTTTCTGATTGTGATCTTCGTGCTGTGTTATTGGCATAAGCCCAAATGTGGAGGGAAACCTTATGTGTCAATATTATAACTTACTAGGGATAACAAAAGCAGAGGAAATAATAATTCATAAAATCTTATAAATAAAACAACATCGGATCTTATAGCTATAGTCCCATAATGGGTCAACAATCACTGAATACAAAGAAGATGATTAGTTTCATATGTTCTGCTCACTACAAAGTTGACATCACAGCATTGAATGATGCCAGGTTTTCCCGATAAAGGACAATTTGCGGGGAATGTTTTGGCTATGAATGCTGTCAAAAAGATAATACTTATTTAAAGAAAGATGTTTGCAGATATTGGTTTTTCCCTTAAAGCCCATACAGTAACTTTCAAGTATCAGTGCAAGACCACACCTACCCTAAAGGAAAAGAACAGCTCACTCTCATCTATTGGTTCTGTTATTTTGTTGGCGTATGTTTCTGTTTCATCAATTTATATTTTTATTTTCACTATTTCCTGTGTTTTAGTTCTTGAGTTGTTTCTAGTTCTTGAATGCTTATATGTTATTTTCCAAATTCATTAATTTTTTAATAATCTAAATTAAAGTTATAAATCTTTTTCTAAGATCTAGATTCATGGCACAGAGGGATTCTCTGGACCACAAGTACATCCCATGATATTTTATATAATATTTTAATTTCTTTTAGTTCTTGGTGCTTTCTGATTCCCAGAAAGACTGCTTAATCCATAAATTATTTAATTTTATTGTTTTCTTTTTTGGAAGTATTGATAAAACCGCCCATTTTACATATTAATTCCTGATTTAATTAAATTGTGGTAAAAAGAAACTGTATGTTATGTAATTTTTGGAACTTTTGAGTATATGGTCTTATAAAGGGTCAATTTTTAAGTCTATTCGAGCTTTAAAAATAATATATATAATATAATAATATAGAAATATATATTCCATTTAGTAATTTTATTGTTTAAATCTTCTAAGACTTACTGAATTTTTGTCATTTAAATCTATTGGTTTCTAAAACATATTAAAATCTATTATAACCATTGTTTGGTAATTTCTCCTAGAAATTAGACAATTTGAAGTCATAGTGCTATATACAAAAACTAAATGATTACATCTTGCTAGAAATTTACTTATATTTATAAGTATCTTCCATCTTTAGCTGGCTATTAGCTGTTTTCCCTACATTTTAAAAAATATATTTTATTGACTATGCTATTACAGTTGTCCCATTTCCTTCTTCATTCCCCTCCACCCTGCCCACCCTCTCCTACCCACATTCCCCTCCTTTAGTTCATGTCTATGTGTCATAAGTTCTTTAGCTTCTACATTTCCCGTACTATTCTTGCCCTCCCCCTGTCTATTTTCTACCTACCATCTATGCTACTTATTCTCTGTATCTTTTACCCCTCTCTCCTCTTCCAAATCTGGTGTTGATAACCCTCCATGTGATCTCTATTTCTGTGGTTCTGTTCCTGTTCTAGTTGTTTGCTTAGTTTATTTTTGGGTTTTTTTGTTTGTTTGTTTTAGGTGTGGTTGTTAATAATTATGAGTTTGCTTTCATTTTAATATACATTTTTTTAATCTTTTTTTTCTTAAATAAGTTCCTTTAACATTTCATAAAATAAGGGCTTGGTGATGATGAACTGCTTTAACTTGACCTTATCTGAGAAGCACTTTCTCTGCCCTTCCATTCTAAATGAAAGCTCTGCTGGATAGAGCAAAGCTTTATCTTGGATATAGGTCCTTGCCTTTCATGAGTTGGAATACTTCTTTCTAGCCCCTTCTTGCCTGCAAGGTCTCTTTCGAGAAATCAGCTGACAGTCTAATTGGAACTCCTTTGTAAATTACTGTCTCCTTATCTCTTGCTGCTTCTGGGATTCTCCAGGACATCTTTAAACGTTCCAACATCCGAATTATAGGGGTACCAGAAGGGGAAGGGGAAGAGAAAGAGCAACAAATGGAAAAGTTATTTGAATCTATAATAAAGGAGAACTCCAAATTGGCAAAGGAAATAGACTTCCAGGAAGTCCATGAAGCTCAGATAATCCCAAAGAAGTTGAACCCAAGAAGGAACACACCAGGACACATCATAATTACATTACCCGAGATAAAAATGAAAGAGAGAATCCTAAATTTTATTTTGATTGATATTAATATCACTGTATCCACTTAACTTGGGTTAGAATTGTATGCTATATCTTTTCCAAATCTCTATTTTTAGCATTTCTGAGTCACTTGGCTTAAGTATTCCTTTTGTCAGTAATATGTGACAGTCTTTTTTGTCTGCTTATTTGTTTTGAAGTACCAATAAACTTTTCTTTACTAGTAGGTATAATTCATTTACATTTATTGAAATTAATGTAATTTAGGCTATTTCTACCATCCTTTCCTGTTTTACATGCATTTAGTCATCCTCCTCACTTTTTGATCTTCTGAGAGTTTAGAAGCTATAATTCCATATAAATAAATGAAAAAATAAATAAAATCTATAATTATATATGTATGTGTTTATATATATAAATCTTGAATATTGACCACACCCCTATATATGCACATACAAATATACATATTTCTTTTATTGTTGTTTAGAATTATACATTCTTTTTAAAAATTATATTTATAGTCAATTACATTAATCAGTAGCTTATAAGTTTACTACTATTATAACTGCAGAACATACTCTATTACTCTTTTTGAGTACATTTTTTAGTACATTCTTTAGCAGTGTTTTAGTGAAAATCTATGAGCTACATAATCTCATAGCCTCATATATATTTGAAGATGTTTTTTTTTCACACATAGTTTTTGAAGATAGTTAAGGTGGGTAGAAATACTAGCCTGTTTTATTCTCATATGTTTTTTAGGATATCATTTCTGCTTCTCTGACTTTTCAATCTTGATGAGAAATAAATTGTTAGTTTAATTATTGTATCTTGTGATCTTATCAGTCAAATGTCTGCTTCAATAATCCACATAACAAAAATAAACTGCAAAACCTCAGTGACTTAAAACAGCACTCATTTATTTTATACTCACAGGTCTACAGTTGGATCGTCATTCCGCTGGTCTTGGCCAGGCTCACATGGACCAGCCGGGCTCTGAGCTTTCAGTTATATTCTGTTTCTCCTGTCTCTGCCCATGGTTAAAATATGATGCCCTTCATGAAACAGTTCAAACTCAAGAGGGCTTAATACTTAGAGTTTGTACATTGTTATTTATACCCATATTCCACTGGCTAAGTCCAAAATTAAGGAGCTGGGAAAACACATACCACTAGCCCTGGCACAGGTGGGGAGAAAAGAGAGATCTGTCAGCAAATAACATAAACTGCCACAGCAGTAAACTATCTTCTCCCTTGTAGCTTTGATTATTTCTTTTTTTACCCCTCATCTATGACAATCACAATTTATTTTTTATTTAATCTGTTTGACAGTAGGTGTGAACCTTTTAATTTAGAGCTAATATCTTTCTTCAGTTCTAAAAAATATGCATTATCTTTTTCAATATTGTTTACAGGCTATTCCTTTTATTAACTTCTTCCATAATTTCTTTTAAACATCTGTGGGCCTGTTCATTCTACCTTCCATGTGTCTTAGCTTCCTTTAAAACATAAACTCTCTCTTTCCGTTACATTCTGGACAAACTACAGCATTATCTAGAGGGTTTCAATTTACATCCACTTTGGAGCAGTCCATCTATTGACATTTTTCAGTTAGCATATTTATCATTTTAATACTTCTAATTGGTGTTCTTTGGCCACAGTTTATTTTATTTCTGCCTATTTCAGTTCTTTTTTTGTTTTGTTTGCTATTTTCCTTCAACTATAAGCTTATCTGCATCTTCTCCCATTCTTACCTCATTTTTTTCCATATCAGTAAAAGAGGAATCTTTTCTTCTATCCAAATTTAATTTTTTAACTGTCTCTAGATCCAATTCTCCCTGGTCTCAGGGCCTTCTGTTTATTATTAGAAACAGTTCTCTAAGCTGTTTCTACAATGTATCAGCCCTCCAGCCTTTAAGAATATTCAAGTCTAGCTGATCTTTAGAAATCAAACAATTGTTACATCCCTCTAGCTGTTAACCTTCCTTTTCTCTTCATCATGGATAATATTTCTAAAAAATAGCATCTTCCCTCAGGCTTCAGCTAGTCCATCAATGCCTTTGTAAAAATCACCTTGTATCAGGGCACATGACTCATTCAGTGGACCAAGTAGTTATGTCTACCCCATACTCACCTACTTTCCTGGGAGTTCTCATGCAAGACACCCTGCATAACTGTACTCAGTGACCCTTTAAAATCCAATCCAATCCATCCTCAAGGTCCTAAAGTCTGGCTATTGTCTCTACTATATATTGAAAGAGCTACTCAAGGGCCACCAAAGACCAACAGAATGCTGAATCTCAATAACTCTTTAATTCTCCTATTGCCCAATCCCTGGGCAGAACTTGATGTCAGTGATGTTCACTCACATCTGAAATTCCCTTACCTCTTGGTTTTTAGGGATCTAATCTTCTGGATGTATATCTAACTTTTACTGCAGTCTCTCTTTCCTCTGCCTACTCATTAAATGTTAGTGTTTCCGAGATCTATAATTTTTAGCCCACCTTCTATACATTTTTCTGGTTTATCTCATCTACTTTCATAGCTTTAGTTGAGGCCCGGTAAATCTCAGATCTTCCTCTTTAGCCACATCTGTGTTAAGCCCTCACCCAGCTGCACATGATGTGTCTGATCTTAAATAAAGTACCAGTATTTTCATTAGATATGTCCAAAAATAAACTCACCATCGTCCATGTAAAATTTCATCTTCTTGAATTTCTTGTGCTGGCTTTTGGCACCCCTATACACCCCATTGCCAAAGCCAGATTTTGGGACTCTCTTCCCTTACTCTTCACATCCAAAAGTCACTGAGTCATGTCTATCATTTCTACCTCTTAAATAGTATTTGAATCTGCCCCCTTTTTCTCATCTCAGTTGCCATTGCCTTGTTTGGGCCTTATCCTGGATTACAACAAACCCTCATACCTGGCCTCCTCATTTGCACTTTTGCCTGTTTCCAATGCAATTTCTACACTTCAGCCAAGTAGTGCCTGTACTATGATAATTTACACAACTAATTTACTTTAAATTTCTCCTATGGTCCCACACTGTACTAAAGACTAAAAGCCTTACCATGAGCTATGGGGCCTTTCATGCCTGGTCTCCCTATAAACCTTTTCTTGCAGTATTCTCCACATTGCACCCTATGTTCTAGTTATACTGATATACTTGTAAGTACATAGCTCCTCCAACTTAGCATGTGGTGGTCTCCCACCTCCACTTGCTCTGGATGATGATCATCTACTCTTGAAGACTGAACAAAAGGGTCATCTCTCCTGGGGAGCCTTATCTCACACCATTGCATAATCTGTCAGAGCAACCTGCTTACATCTATCCCAATACAAATAACAGCATATTATTTTCATATCCTGCTTTCCTAACTCTACTGTGAGCTCTCTCTTATTCATCAATTTTTAATGTCAAAAAAACCTTAGCACATCATACATGCTCACTAATTTGAATTAATAGGTAATTATAATAACAATGCAATACAGCATGTAAAAGTTCTTGATATCTATCAGATATACAAATAATTTATTAGCATGTAAAACAAGTGTGGAGGCTAAAGGGACGGATTTAACAAGAAGTCTTGGAGGTGACCAAAAATATTTTCCTGCCATTATACCACAGTGTTCCTGAAGGCATCAAAGACACTTTCTTCAAGTCTCATTTGTTCATTTCTGTAAAAATTCCTTGTGCATGAAAGGCAATGATATTCAAGAGGTATTTTTTTGTTTTATGTTTTATTTTTCAGGCAGGTAAGAGAAATGTGTATGAGGACTTTGATGATATAGTAACTGAGGTGAGAATTTTGTTAAATTCCTTTTTTGTAACTGATAAGAATTTACAAACAGCGAGAATTTACATATGTTTCCCTTCTTCTTCATCATGTGAGGAGAGTTCTAGTTGTCTACCTGTCAGAAACATAGTAGGTTCGAATGTGTCCTCCTTTGGAAAAAGTAAATCTGTCTTCTCCAGTAGGTGATCAGCCCTGTACCACACCAAAATCACCCAAACTTCACTCATGGAACAGTCTTCATAGTAAACAGTACTTAGAGTTGGGAAACAACATGATTCCTATACATTTCAAGTACATTTATCCTGCACTGCTGCCATAGGAGCAGACGGCCAGACACACAATTCAGGACTGTCTGGAACCTCCCTGTCCTTTGTAAGGAGCTAAGAGGAAGAGTGCAGAGAGAGTTTATCCATTCAAGTGGAATTTTATTTTGAATATGTGATTTTCTTTCATAGACCCAAAAATGTTATACCAGATTTATAAATTAATAAAAATAAAAACTAGAAGAGCTTTAAACATCTTTGTATGGTAAGATAAGGTTTTTAAAAAAAAAATCTTGGTGTCACCCTGGCTGGCGTAGCTCAGTGGATTGAGCGCGGGCTGCGAACCAGGCATCGCAGGTTCGATTCCCAGTCATGGCACATGCCTAGGTTGCAGGCCATGTCCCCCAGCAACCATACATTGATGTTTCTCTCTCTCTCTCTCTCTCCCCCTCACTTCCCTCTCCAAAAATAAATAAATAAAATCTTAAAACAAAAATCTTGGCGTTTGGAGTTTCTCCTCCTCTCCATTCAAGCAGGCTACTCTACGTGTTCACTGTGTCAGAGATGAATGTGGCAGAGTGGAGAATTGAGAAATGGGGAAATTTATGGAGTTTATTTCTAAAACCCTAAGGCCTTAGGAACCTGGAGAAGACTTAGGGCACGGTCAGATTTGGGAAAGAAACAGCTGGTGTGAGAGGATGAAGTCTCTTCTCAACGGAGAGGAGTATGGCAAGAGCAAAACTTTTTTCCAGTTTTATTGAGAAATAATTGAGATGCATTGCTGAGTAAGTTAAGCTGTATAGCATGGCAGTTTGCTGCAGAGATGTTGAGGGGTGGTGTAGATGGAGAAATCTAAAGGAGAGAGGGACAGAGGAATGAGCGACATTTCTGTTGCAGGCCTTCCTCTCGACTTTTCAGCAATATGGGAGCTGAATCTGCACCAGTTCACTGCTTGATCGCCAGTGCTCTGAGGCTGCCTAGGAGCTAAGTGATCACATGTAAATTGTCCAGCTCTCACTTGTTCCCTGTGAACTGAGGTCAACAAGGTTGAAAACCATTCTTTCCAATTTCTTGTTGTTTGTCTGGCAGAACATTTTCTTCTCTGCCATCATTTTCCTCAGTCTGCGTACATGTGAGTGGTGCTGTGCATCACCTGAACATTTCCTTGAATGACTGCTCTGACTTTCATCACATTCTAGGACAACCATAACCCAAAAAGCATATTTCACTAGACATTGAGCAAGGAAGTGGGCCCTGAAGATGTAAAGGCCCTTCCCCTGCATTGGTGGGAGTCAGGGTAAGGAAGTGGGTGGTGTAGAATGGAATCAGTTCCCAGAACTAGGAGATTCTTCAATGGTAATGGTAGGGAGAAGGAGAAGTTCTTCTTTCCTTAAAGCATTTCTCCCAAATATATTCTCTAGGTGTGTGTTTTACACTTATATTTATTTTATAGACATTTTATATTGTTATTAAATGAAGTTGGTAAGTCCTATGGTATAGTACTTTCTTTCTAGATATAATATACCCTCTGTTTTACAAAAGCATTTGCATACTGGGCATCCATAAACTTATTTCTTTGGCTCATGTGTTTTCATTAGAATTAGTTAGCAGAATGTATGTATTTGGGGATTTCAAATGAAAATCCAGGCTTATGACTACTGTTGTAAACCTGGATGACTCCACAACTGGACTCTTCTTGCATATCAGTGACTGACTACAGGTGAGTAGATGCTGGTGCCTTCAGAAAAGGTAAATCCTCTCCAGCCACCATGCCCACACACTATTCTATGCATTTCCTTTTCCTCTGGAATCTTAAACATTTGAGTCTAAATGCTTGCGTGAGAAAGTTTAACATACTCTCCAAGAATTATGTAGTCTTTCAATTTCAAAATGAAATATGGTACGCTAATAAATTCTTGCTACAGACACATACATGCTTAAATAAAAATGAAAATTATACATACAATGAGGTCTGTCCAGAAAGAAGCCAGCCATGCAATATGAAAAATACAGACATTTATTGAAGAAGACATAAGACACAAAAAACATTGTACATAGGATAATGACCCTTCAATTCCCTTCAAAGGAGGCATCTTGGGACCTCACACAGTTCTTCAAATCGCCATCAGCTGCCCTGTTGTACTTTTATGAATCTCATCAACAGTCTGAAATCTCTTTCCTTTCAAAGTTGATTTTAGTTTTGAAAAAAGCCAGGAGTAACAGGGTGCCAAATCTGGGCTGTAGGGGGGCTAAGTTACTTGAGTGACTTGATGTTTCACCAAAGAAGCTTTGCACAAGATGTGCTGCATGAATTAGTGTGTTGTTGTGATAAAGCTGCCAATCACCCATTGCTCATAGCTGCAGCCTTCTGTATCATCTGAATAGTTAACAGGCAGGAATGTTCAAGCTTAATGCAAAATTTGATGCAGATTCCTTGTTCTGTTCACATAGTTGTTTTGAATGCAATAGCCACACAGTACACATGCTCACTAAATGGTGACTACTGCCCCCACTGACTAGTACAGTGAAGTCATCACTATTCATGCATGCAAATTCAAGTCCACTCTTCTTGGCTGCCAGGTTACATTGATGTTGGGCAAACCACTTTCATTATATTAACAATGGCTGGATTTTTTCCAGACAGACCTCATATACTATAAATCAAACCACCCCCAGGTCTGAATTTTTAAATGCTTCCTGTATTGAAAGAAAGCCCTCTAGTATTAAAATACAAAGAATACATAGGGAGAGTGAACAGTATATGAGGAGCTGGAATATAATGTACCAGTCAAAGAAGACATTTTATACAGATTCTAAAATAGTCATCTTTCCACTTAAAAAAAGAATCTTGCCTATGTAGAGCATAGGGAAGGTTCCACAAAACAGAATAAGGACAAGAGTCCATCTTTGAATTAGAAAACCTGTGACCACTTGTTAATACTTCATTTAAAAATTAGATCTTAATTTATGAAATTTTCTAAGAGAAGGGTTGAAAAGATCCTTTTCTAGGAAGAACATCTCCTTGCTAAATTAGTAAGAACTCTAGTCATTTGAGCAATAATGAATTATGGACACTGCTACCTCTGTTCCCCCTTAAAAAAATATAAAAGAGAACTCACAACATCTCTTTGGCTCAGACAACTCAGAATTAAGAGAATTACTTAAATACACTTGAACCTCGGTGACAAGCCTTTCTTTAGCTTATCATCTGTCATCATCATGCTTTTGCAATACTTTACAAAGTCTTTTAGCAAGCATACAGCAAGTAAAATGTGCTGGCAAAAGAAATGTTAATTAATATAACTTGCAAGTACTGAAAATACTGGATAAATGGCAAAATGTCAGATTTATCTCTTTCCTGTTCTACTAAAATCCTTTAACTTTAAAGAGAACATGGCATGTCAAGACATTAACAAAGTTCTGTGCAGTATTTCTTTTCAAGACCTTTTTAAATTTTTATTTATTTGTTATTAGTTAATATATTCATTAAAAAAATCTTTCATATTTTGAAAAAATATCTTTGAAGGAGGAGAGCTGGTAAGGCATTGTCTTCCTTAAGAGACTTCCTATTTTATTTCTTATTGACCATTGTTTATTTTGAAGTTCACTAAGATTTCCAAAGTGCTTAATAAGTACTTACTAAATCTGAAGATTATGAAGGTTCATGCATTTTGGCCTGTGTCTTGTGACTTTAGTCTGCCCAAATCTAAAAAAAAATTTACGAAGCCGTTAGCTACTTGAACATAAGGCTTTGTTTTTCAGGTTGCCTATTTGGCTCATGAATCAGAAATTTTAAATGCAGCAGAAAAACATCTTGGAAAAAAAATTAGGCATTTGTAGCATGATGGAAATGTTCTAAAGGGCTTTGAGGGAAGTCCATTCAATTTTACTGACATTCATAAATGATGACTAATGCATTCAAATAGAATGAGTAATTTACCAAATTACAGACATTTGGATGGGCTCAGAATGAAGATCTTGTTTGTTTGGATATGCCCTGAAGTGAATCTCAATGAGGTTTACTTCATTAAGGCTGACTCTACAAATAGGCTTCAGTCACAATCTGAACAAAAGCCCTGACTTATAAATAAATGTGCAAATCATGGCCAGCTACGTCACTCTTTTTGTCCCCAGCCCACTCAGGAAGAGTCAACCCCATCAAAAACATCAGTTACAAATAGATGGCACTATTGTACTTATCACACAAGTGCCAACAAAAGGCTTTTCTTGGCACGATGATGCGGTTACAACCACCTTCCCTTTGACCACACGAGCTGGGCACACATATCATAAGTTTCCTCCTCTATAGAAACTTATATGGACCCTCCTGCAAACACTGGTCCCCAACATTGCTCCCACCACACTCACACACTAGTGACTCCCACATGACTGACACCTCCCACAGCACACCACAAGAAAGGCTCTGAAACCCAAAGGGCTTCAGTTAAAGGGTTTCCACCCTCTGGTAGAAACCAGAGACGAGGAGCAGCAACAAACCCAATTTCCAGTGGCGGTAACGGTCCCTGTTCAGTAACACTAGCGTTGTGCCCAAATTCTGTACACATTTTGGCTGTTTCTGTAAGGATGATAAAATCTACATGAAAAAATAAAATCACTCTTTGTAGAATTGTTTCATCTACATCCCCAAATAAATCAGATCTAGCATATGTCTAGTTCAACAAATCCTAAACGTTTGATGAATTTGACTGAGAATATAAAAAATTAACCTTTGTCTCTGAGAATCTGAATTGATTAGTAGCACCACATTTTTCCATATGTAATTACTATTTCAACTTCAGTAACACATATCTACCGAATTGGGTTTTACTTATGACTGAAAAATTTGCTAACACCATAACCAAAGCAGTTCTATAGATGTCTGTTTTTCTGCAAGAAGTCATGATCCTGCCTGCTGTTAAGCAGTTCATCCTGATGCTTCACTTGAGCACATGCACAGCAGTAAATACATGATGGGTAAAAGCACATATGGCATAGGAAGGGCAGCAAGCACCATGAATCCATGGGGGTTAAATCTTGCAGAGAAAACATATATTGAGCCTATGATTGGGGAGTGATATGGGTTATAAAGAAGAAGTAAAATACTCTGTGAAAAATTATACAGAGGGACCTAACCTAGTCTTAGGGACCAAGGATGGCTTTTTTAAGGAGTGAATTTTAAAAATTTGTTTCATTGCTCAAGTACAGTTGTCTGCATTTACCCCCTACAACTCCCCCCAACCCCAGCCATTCCCACCTCCCTCCCCTGATTCCACCCCTCCTTGGTTTTGTCCATGAGTCCTTTATAGTTGTTCCTGAAAATCCTTCACCCTTTCCCCCTCATTATCTCCTCCCATCTCCCCTCTGGTTACTGTCAGATTGTTCTTAATTTCAATGTCTCTGGTTATATTTTACTTGCTTGTTTGTTTTATTGATTTGGTTTCACTTATAGGTGAAACTGTATGGTATTTGTCTTTCACCGCCTGGCTATTTCCCTTAGCATAATGCTCTCCAGTTCCAGCCATGCTGTTGCAAAGTGTAGGAACTCCTTTCTTTCCGCTGTGTAGTATTCCATTGTGTAAATGTACCATAGTTTTTTGATCCATTCACAAGGAGTGATATTTAAGTTGAGACTTGAAGAATGAGGGGCTGACTAGGTGAATGTGTAGCATGAACAGGTAGAAACATTCCGACAGAAGGAACAGCACATATAAAAGTTTAAGAACAAGAAATATAATAGCATATTCAATGAACTGCACGAAAGCCAGTATGGCTGGAGCGAAGAGAGGGGCAGAGAGAGGCCCAGGGTGAGGTGGAAGAGTGAAGCATGAACCGTATCATCCTGGGCCTTAGAAACCACATGAGACTCTATGAACTTTGTCCTAGAGACATTTGAGAGTCATTGTAAGGTGCATTAGTTTGCTATGGCTGCCATAACAATGGATCAACCAAGAAAGTTATTTTCTCACACTTCCAGAGGATTGAAGTCCAAGATCAAGGTGGTGGCAAATCTTCTGCTGAGGACTCTTTTCTTAGCTTGTGCATGGCTATCTTTTTCCTGTGTTCCCCTGTAGTCTTTCCTCTATGTGAGTTTGTGTCCTGTCTTATAAGGACATCAGGTGTATTAGATTAGGTGCCACCCTAATGACCTCATTTTAACTTAGGTACCTCTTTAAAAATTCTATCTCCGGATGCAATCACACTCAGAAGTGCTAGGGTTTAAGGCTTCAATGTGTGAATTTTGTGGGGGTGGGGATCAAAAATTCAGCCTGTAACAGAAGGTTTAGCACAGGGCAGTGACATGAGCCCAGTTACACTTTACATATTTAGTCTAATTGCAATTTGGAAGGAGTTAAGGGCTGAGGGAAAGTCTGGGCTGTTATGGAGAAGGCCTCTGATATAACTCAGGGCAGGGCCCAGCTTTGTTTTATTAGGACTGTGGCTGTGAGGAGTAAATCCACAGGAGAGGTAACTTAGAGAAGGAATACTTCCTACTTTGTGACAGGAGGGGGAGAAAAGGAAAGAGGTAAATTGAGGTAGATTTGTAGATATGATGGCAGGAAGTTGAGGTGGTGTGCTTGCATGGTTTCTATTTTAATTTTCTGTGAAGTAAGACATCTGCTAAGAACAAGAAGAAAGCAAACTGCAGATGTTATTTGAGTGGAAAATGTTTTAAATTGCCCTTCCAGAGAGTGGGGAACAAGCTAAAGAAAAATCTCACTAGAATTTCTATGACGTGTTAAAAGCCCCATTATGATGGGTGACCACAGACTTAAAATTTCACAGATTCACCAAGTTTCATGTTGTTTCTTCTATGCTTGATTCTGTAGGCACAGATGTGGAGGTACAGAGTTGGATTCTTCCAGGATTGGGCCAGAGACTGTGCTCCCAGGTTTGCTGGAGGAGTTCTGGGCCACAACTTTCAAACTAAACTCCTGGGAACTTCCTAAGTGCTTGGAATTTGAGGTTATCACTTAGCAGTAGAGGATGGAGTACTAGGTGTCTGCTTACAGTGCTGCTGAAATAGCCTCCCGGGAGCATTTTCCTTTGTGGTGCAGCTCTGGGAATTGTCCCCTTGTTCATTTGAAATGAACACTACAAGCTGTGGTAGGTAGTCAGGCATGAACGGAGCAGGACAATAGGCCAGGTACAGAAAGTCACCAGGGCAGGTAGCCCCGGGTTCCTAGCAATGGGAAAAACTGGGAAAACAAGGACCTCATCCTCAGGGTAACATTTCCTCCCCTAGCATATCTCTGGTCATGTGGTTTAGACCCTCTGACCTTTCCTCCCTAAAGATAACATCTAGACTTCAGTTGTATTTCAGCTCTAGGCCCAGAAAAGCTGCCAAATCAGATGAATGAGACCATGGCTGCCTCAGGACCAGCTGCATCGACTAGCCTAGGGCCAACCAGTCAGTGGCGAACACAACCCTGACAGAACACACCTGGAGAACTGATAAATATTCTGTTGAGATCCTACTCCTGAGATCTCCCCTAAGATTCCCACTGGCAAGAGAGAGATAAAAACCCTCAAGACGAAGGACCCAGCGTGCGCTCTTCTTCTGGGAGCACACCTACACCATTCTCTTTCCCCTCTTCTTCCCCTGCAGGCATGCATCTCCTAAACTCTAAGGGTCTCCACAAGATCTGCAGCCAAGGGAGCAATAGGCAGTGGCAGCTCCTTCCAGGCTAACCCCCTAAACCTGTCTCCAAAGCTCCCTTTCCTCTGACTTCTCAGTGAGCTAGTGAGTAAAAGCAGCCCAGCCCCAGCTGTCCCATTGCTTCTTCTATGCAAAACCTTTCCTTGTTTCACTGTCCTAGTGCATTTTTGCTGCAGCCCATGTATTCTTGCTTGCTTTGCTGCACTTTGTCACTTAACTGAATTCTTTCCTTCAAGAAGACAAGAACCGAGGTCTCATCATTTGGCTAACCAATAAAGCCATGGTTGCACATATTGGGACAAGATAGATACACTGAATCTTTGTGTCTGCTTGGCTGCACATTTCCCTGGATGGGAAGCATGCTTAGAATTTAATAAAACAAGTATTATGATCACGTCACATAGCATATATTAAAACCCAAGGAATGATGAAGAGCTTCTGCCTAGACGCCCTCTTCCTGCTCTACCTGCTCAAGTTCCACTGGGCCTTTGCATCATTCTGGCTGCCTCAGAAATTGAAAAAAAAAAATTTCTCCACTGAAAATTTATGGTACTCTCTAGTAGGAGTTCAAATGCAGAGAAGAGGTGCCTCGGAATGCCCAGGAATTTAATGCTTCACTTCCACCAGCTCATGTGTCATGAGAATTCCTCCATTCCAAACTGTTTCATTGCCTTTACACCCACTCCCCAACACACACACACACACACACACACACAGTCACAGTCTCAAGTTCCTCAAAACCATAGGAGCTCATATTTCACATATCTCAAAGGAAAGGAATTTTAGGATATAAATTCCACAACACAAATTGTTTTTACATATGCTACTACTTACTGTGTTTTGTAGCAGGATATGGGATCTTGGTGTGAAATAACACTAATGACAAGGGATTTGCCAATAAAAAGAAGTTGGATACAGAACAATATTTTCCAAGCAAAGGGTGGCTCTAAGATAATGCCTAGACATTTTAAAGCACAGTATGCTTTTCTGAAACCTCCAGTTGAGGCAGACACTGAATTTTCTGAAGAACTGCATGATTTCTGAGTTAGAATTCATGATATAAGCTACAATACTAGGAATGGAAGCTTTAGAAAGTATCTACAGTATGTTCATCCTAGAATATAAAAACATAATATCTTTCTTAAAAATATAAGTGATTCCATGACCTAGGTTGTGACTATAAACAGAAGCAGTTAGAGAATACCAGATGACCAATGGGAAAGAACACTGTTGAATTTAGTTGCTCTCAGTAATTGGAGACCTGAATTGGTACAGAAGGAAAAGATGGAAATAACAGAACACGTCTGTATGGTATTTTTATTAGACAGTATCCTCAAAGAATCACTTATTATGTGGCATTGCAAAGATAATGAATAGGACCCCCAAGTTAAAGATCCCACTGAGCCAGAATTAGGACAGCTGGCCCCCTTGGAATGATGGCAACCAAATGTCTATGTTCAGTGTCTTTCATTAATTTAGATATTTGTTCTACAATCTAGTGCATTGTTAGTTTCATGTCATTTTTATATGTGTGTGTTACATATATACATTTATACATACATATTATATATATTCTACAATTATTTTTACTCTATATAGAATTCTTCAGAGAAAAGGGGGAGAAACATATTCCATATCCCAGCTAGAAATCTCTCTTACTGGCTCATGTGGTCTTCCAATTAACAGCAAATCCTCCTTCATATGCCTCACCATCACCTATCTCATAACCTCCTTAAGTCTACAGAAAACATACTTTATATTTTGTAGAAAGTAAGTAAATTTACCTGAAAGAATAAAATAGTCATTATCCCCTTAAACTTGGGGAAGTCTTACATTGACTCTTTCTTGGATTTATTTCTTTTTTACTGCAGAAACAATTCAGATGTTGTCTGTTTCAGATATGTTCTATGACATATCAGGATCTTATTTTATTTCTGAAAATTAATGGTCTCAAAAGGGCAAGCAAAAAAACCTGAAAGAGTGATAGCTACACAAAGCTATCTCACCAAAATCAAATGAGTATATATAAAAAAAAAAAAACATGTGGCAAACAGACCTCGGAGTTGTTTCTAAATTAGAAGTGTGGCACCTTCCAGCTCTCTGTTAAAAACCAGAATTGCTTCCTTCTGGCTGAGGTCGAAGAGAATCATGTTAAAGTGGTGCACAGACTATTTGCTGTACTTTTTTTTCAATTCCATGGACTTGTACAATCTGTGATACTGTGAAATTCTTCTCAGATTTTCCAACATAATATTTTTCTTCCTTTCCTAGTCCCTTCCTCCTGCATAGGAATTTGTAACTACTGATATCTAAAATACAATGAGCATCTTTGCCCTCCTAGTGTACCACACCTGTGCCTTTTAGGTGAATTTTCATGAACACAGCTTCTGCTATTCCTCAAAATACCAGAAGCTGAGTCTCCTCGGGATACATACACTCCATGCCCTGGTAGCCCAAGTAGTGCATTTGTCTTATGAAACTTCCTTTTTCTCCACAGCTCCTTGGACCCTGGGGCCAGGATTGAGTGTGTGACCAAGACGGGAGTTGGGGTATCATGCTCCCTATGACTAAACTTCTCTGCACTGCTCTAGTCTGCTGTGGTTGAAATGACCAACATGGTGGTGTATGAACAAATCCTGAAAATGAGCGATCTCTTTCAACAATTTTTCAATTGTTTGGTGCCATCTTTCCCTCAGCGTTTACATTCTTGCTTCTCTTCCAATCCCCTCCTCTCAAAGCTGACTCTCAGGTGGGGGCGTGCAGAACCTTCACCTGAATCTGCAGACCATTTAACGTGATCAAGTGATTTCAATATTAGGGATCACTGAACTTTACAACAAACACAAATTTGTTTTTGTGATTTTACTATTTTATTTTTTTAAATTTTATGTTTCAATCATAGTTTATAGTGAGTATTATTATGTATCAGTTTCAGGGGCACAGCATAGTGACGAGACAATCATATCCTTTACAAAGTGATCCCCCGATATTTCCAGTACCCACCTGGCATGGTATATAATTATTATAATATTATTGACTACATTTCCTATGCTGTAGCCAACACAAATACTTAAAGTCAGAAATTTTCAGAATTTCAGGCTTGAACAAGTATGCAGAAACATTCATTTGAAGGGTTACCACAGAGGTTACCCTAGGTAGTCATTCACCTACTCCGACTTCATTTTTTCATTGTTACATTGGTTGCCCACAGGATATCAGAAAACACTTGTAATCTATTGTAGTAGAGAAAGAGACTCCCCTAAAGAAGAAAAGTCATTTAAACATAAAAAAAAGAGCACAGAAAACAGAAGTAAATTTACCTTAGTGAATCAGTAAAAGCTTCAGGGAAGAGGTGATGCGTTGGGTCTTAAAATGTGAGAATTTTTTTAGGTAAACAAAGGAGTGCAAGGCCATCTGGCATTTAGAAATCGCTGTAAAGCAATACCCCTGAAACGGGATGAATTTGGAAAATATGAATTATTGGAGCAAGCCACGTAATGGAATGAGAAGCACTGCTTGGGGAAGAGAGGAAGCTGGAGGGAACTGTGGCTTTGCGTGCTTTGCCAGGGTGGTGCCTGGACCTTATTCTGTGCACCCACACCGCTCGAAGTTTGGCATTTGCCTTCAGTGGAACATGAGCTAGTTTTAGGTGGGGTTTTCTTTCTTTTTTTTTTTTTTTTGATATTTTGATTATTTTTACCTAAACATTTTGGGGAAAAAATCTTTTTAAAATGAGGTTCTTTTATGAAGCCCATGAAATACTGGTTTTTATCTGCAGAAGTAACACAAAATGCTATTAATAAATGTATTAATTATTTTATGAAATAAATTAAAATATACATTAAAAATAATGATACATGTGGTACGTAGACATGGCAAAAATCATAGAAGTGGTACACAGACCACAGTAGTTGGAGAAATGTTAAAGCAGGCGGTAGGAAGCTGTCGTGATGGCCCATGAGGGAGGGACACCACCAGCCTGGAGCTCCCTCGTACGCCTACCACCAGTGTGCAGTTGGCCCCATTCTGAGTTTCTACCTGAGGGCCCCCTCCCCAGGCTTCTTCTTGCCTATGGAACTACCAGGTGTCAGTTTAGCAGGCTTACGATATGAAGAAAAAGATTTGAGGAGTATTCAGTGAATGACATCCTTATCCATTTTAATGCAATAGATAGTCAAGCATTTGAGTTGAGCACGAAGCAGTGAATTTTACTTCCCCTTTGGGCACATGAGTGCACACTTAGAGCACACATAGACATACACAGAACAAAGCAGGGACATCTCTTTCTGGATTCAGTCACAAATGATTCTTTTCCATTCCAATGGAGGTCACATTCCAGAAATCACCCAAGGAGACAAAATCAGAGGGATTCGTGTCTATGCATTAAAAATAATTTTAGGGTCAATGACCTGAGCCATCTTTGTGTTTATTAATTACATGGGTATTTTAGTTTCCACTTGTTTTCTGTCCTAGTAAAAGCAACTGATGAGTTGCTCTTGGCTAATCAACTGAATCAACTATTTCTAAACTCCCCTAAAGTAAATGGGATGTTGTGGGCGATTTCACCTGATGTTTACAGTCATCAATTAACCACTCAGGGCTTAGTAACATATCAACTTAATTGCTTACTAATTACTTTGTCAATGTTAGTCTACTCTGTCCAACAGGATTGTAGTTTCTGTAAGGATTAATGATCATCTATTCCATCCAACCAGACTGAAGTTTCTGTGAGGAGACAGTGGTTTGTTTCATTCCTGTATCTCTCAGAGCCTCCTGCACAGGGATAGGCACATAGTGAGTGCTAGAGAAATATGTGTTCATTCATGATACAGCATGTAGCCTGTAATTTCTTACTAGGGGATGGAAGGAATATGGGAGGTGAATAAAAAAATTGTGAGGATAATAGAGGACTTAGAAAATCTGAATTGAGCAAAACTAAATTATTCTTGCACATAGGCTGTACTTAGTAGGTAAGAGAGAGGAAAGGTGACAATCCTTTAACAGAAACTATGCTAAGCTTTTACATTTTAACACACGTAAGCCCCACGACAAAGTAAAACAGGTGTTACTTCCCCCATTTTACAAATGGGAAACTGAGATGGATAAAGCATTTTAAAAAATATTTTATCTTTCATCTAAATTTTCTTTATTTCTATTTCATTTAAAAAGTATTTTTAGAGGCTTAGCATGCATGCATATAATGAATAGTTTAACCTAAAATGAACATAGGGTGAGGACCCCTAAAATCTAAAACATATGTAGAGAAACAAAGTCACATAAAAAGTGCGGATAGATCAGCCTCACAGGAAAACCTTACATGGTTGTGAGTGTAGGGCTCCAAATGTGACTGCGGCAAAAAGGAAGACAACTAATTCTTTTTAAATTTTATTTTAACTACAGTTCACATTCAATATTACTTTTGTATTAGTTTCAGGTGTGCAGCTCAATAATTAGACAATCATGTTACAAGGTTTATTTCCAGTACCCATACGGCACCATAATTCTTTGTTATTCATTGTCAGAAAAAAAAACACTCCACTTCCTCATCTTTCCTCCCAGACCAGAAAAAACCCAAGTCACCTATCTCATAATCATGGGACCTCAGAAAGAGTCCCAAATCTGTCTGACTGATTATAATGATTTTTTAATAAAATGTACTGCTCTTGAAGCTCTTTGGTTCAAAATGGCTGATTTCACCAAACAGCAAGGTAAATTTTTCTGCTACTAAGCACTGCATACAGTTCTAATTTTCTGGTCTCACTACAGAAATCTAGGAGCTATGTTTTTCTAAACCTAGTTGTCCAACTTCTGGCTTATTATTAGTCAAACAGACTACAGTATGTATCGTAAGAAACTATCATTACTGATTATTCTAGGGCATCTCAAATGTGAGGTTGCAAACTCTCAGGAATTCTCAGAATCTGAAACTGCCTTTATAAGAATTTTTTGTTATTGTTTCACAGTTTTAATATTTTTAAAAATCCCTATTCTAACTTTTGAAATAGTTTAAACTCATTGAAAATGAAAATACAACTCACTGAAAGTTGTGGAATGCAGTTTTTAAGGGAAAATTTACAAGAATAATGCTTTCATTAGAAAACAAGAAAAATATAAAATAGTAACTTGCATTTTACCTTTAGCATCTAAAAAAGAAGAAGAATTTAAGCTTAAAACAAGCAGAAAATATAAATAAGAATTAGAGCAGAAACTAATTAAACTGGAAAATAATAGAAAAATAATAGCTGGTTCTTTGAAATCATCAAGACAAGTGATAAATACTAGCAAGATTAACAAGGAAAAAAAGGAAAGGACAATTGATTGGTATATGGAATAAAACCTGAAGATATTCACTCAGACACTGTAGACATTAAAATAATAATAAGCAAATACTGCAAACAGCTCTTTCCACATACATTTGACAAAAAAAAAAGCAATGCCTCAGAACAAACAAAACTACAACAATGTACACAAATAGAAATATATAGCCCAAGTAGCTCTACAGTTTTTAAGGACATTGAATTCATAATTTAAAAACTCCTCAAAACAAAATCATATCTGGCTAGCTAAGTCATAAAGAAAGAAGACACAATTTACCAAAATTAGAAATGAAAAAGGTGTCATCACTTATGACATCTTTTTAATAAATGATAAGAAATGAATACTATACTCCATGCCCATGAATTTGATAACTTAGATGAAATGGACCACTTCCTTGAAGGACATAAACTACCAAAGTCACACAAGAGGAAACAGATAATATAGCCTATGAAGTAAAGTTGACTCATTAATTAATAATCTTGCACACAGTTTTAATCACACATACTCTCAGATAATTAGACATAGTGACGGATTACATTTAGCTATGAGTAGCATGAAGCATCCACTCTCTCCCTCACACGAGGACCGTGTTTCTCTGCATGTGGGAGGGCTGTGTCAGAGCAGCCCTCCACTGCACCGCTGAGCAGAACTTGGGTTCTCCATAGTCTCTTCCAAAAAGCAGAAGCAGAAAGATTGCTTTCTGTCTTATGACTCATTTTATGACCGGCATTACTGCAATGCCAAAGCCAGATAAAGACATCACAAGAAAGGAAAGCTACAGACAAAGATCTCACATGAACATAGACACAAATGTCTTCCAGAAAATGTTACAAATTTAATCCAATAATATATTAAAATAATTACACACTATGACCAAGTGTGATTTATTCTAGGTGTGCAAGACTCATTCAACACTCCAAAATCAATTAATATAATCTACATATCCATCAGCAAAAGAAGAAAAACCATGTGCTCATATCAATTGATGCATAAAAAGCAATTGACAAACACTAATAATAATTTATGATTTTAAAAAAATATCAGCAAATGAAAAATATGGTCAGTTAATATTAGACCAAAGAGGTAAGAACGTAGAATGAAGTAAAGAAAGTCTATACAATAAATGGTGTTGGGAAAATTGGACAGATAAGTGCAAAAAAATGAGACTAGACCACCTTTTTATGCCATGTACAAGAATAAACTCAAGATGGATTAAAGTCTTAAATGTAAGACTCAATATCACAAAAAACCCTAGAAACAGAAGCAGTAAAATCTCAGACATTTCTCTTAGGAATATTTTATACGATGTATCTCCTCAGGCAAGGGAAACAAAAGAAAAATAATGAAATGGGACTATATCCAATTAAAATTTTTTTTGCACAGTAAAGAAAACCATCAACAAAATGAAAAGACAACCCACTGAATGGAAGAACATATTTACCAATGATACATCTGGTAAGGGGTTAATATCCAAAATTTATAAAAAATTTATGAAACAACACACACACACAAAAACAATCCATTTAAAAAATAGACAAAGGTCCTAAATAGACAATTCTCTAAGAAGGACATGCAATGGCAAATAGACATATGGAAAGGCACTCAGTGTCACTAGTCATCAGAGAGACACAAATTAAAACCACAATGAGGTATCACTTCACACCTGTCAGAATGTCTGTCAGCAATAAATCCACAAGAACAAATGTTGGCAAGGATGTGGAGAAAAGGGAACCCTAATACACTGTTTGTGGGAATGTAGACTGGTGCAGTCATTGTGCAAAACAGTTTGGAGTTTCCTCAAAAAATTAAAAATAAAACTGCGTTATGACCTGGTGATTCCACTTCTGAGTATATATCCAAAGAAACCCAAAACACTCATTTGAAAGACTATGTGTACCTCTCTGTTCATTGCTGCATTATTTACAATAGCCAAGCTATGGAAGCCGCCCAAGTACCCATCAGCAGATGAGTGGATAAAGAAGATGTGGTACTTCAAAACAATGGAATATGACTCAGCCATTAAAAAGAAAGAACTTTTACCATTGTGACAGCATGGATGGGCATAGAAAGTATTATACTAAGTGAAATAAGTCAGTCAGAAAAAGACAAATATGATACAATTTCACTTATATGTTGAATCTAAAGAACAGTATAAATGAGCAAACAGAAACAGACTCATAGATGCAGAGAATAAACTGATGGTTGCCAGAGGGGAGTGGAGGTGGGGCACTGGTGAAAAATGGTGAAGAGATTGAGAAGGGTAGATTAGTAGTTACAAAATAGTCATGGGGATATACAGTACAGCATAGGGAATAGAGTTGATAATACTGTAATAACAAGGAATGGTGCCATTTTGTTACTGGAAATATCAGGGAAGATACTTTGTAAAGTATGTGATCATCCAACCACTATGCTGTCCACCTGAAACTAATACAAAATAATACCAAATGTAAACTGTAATTGAAAACAATTAAATTAAAAAAACTTTCAGCAAATTAGGAATGGAGTGAAACTTACTCAACTTGATTTAAAAACACCTAAAAAAATCATACAAGTAGCAACATACTTAATAGTGATAGACTAGATGCTTTCTTCCTAGGATCAGGTACTTGAACCACTCCTATTCAAAATCATTCTGGAAGCCTTAGTTTGTGTGATAAGAAAGCAAAAAGAAACAAAAATTATGCAAATCAGAAAGAAAAAGATAAAACTGTCTTTGTTGGAGAACGGTCTTAAAAACCATGATCTGGGTTAGGTCAAGGCCTGGTCAGGAAGAGGCCTCAAAGGACCCTGACTTAAGTTTGGTCAAGGAGGGAGCCATCAATAGGTAAGAAAATGCATCTAAGCACAAACTTTTCACAGAAGTTAACTAAAAATGAATCATAGAGCTAAATCTAAAATTATAAATTTTCTAGAATAAAACACAGGAAAAAATCCTATATGATCTTACATTTATATCTCAGTTTTAGATACAACTAAAAGCATAACCCATGAAAAATTATATTGTATTAAAATTAAAACCATCAGCTCTGTAAAAGACTATATTTGTAGAATGAATAGACTAGCCACACAGTGGGGGAAAATAGTTTAACAATACATGTGTGATAAAAGACTTGTATCTAAAAAATATAAATACTTAAAAATCAATAGTAAAAAAATAATTAAATGTAATAAATGGGCAAGTGATCTGAACATATGTCTCACCAAAGAAGATACATAGGCAAATAAGCATATGAAAAGATGTTTAACATCATTTGTCTTTAGCTGTATTAGTTTACTATTACTGGTGTAATAAATTCTCACAAACTTAGCAACTTCACCCAACATAAATTTATGTTTTACACATGTGGAGTTGAGAAGTATGAAATGAATTTTACAGGGTGAAAATCAGGGTTTCATCAGAGCTTCCTTCCTCTGGAAGCTCGAGGGAAGATTCTGTTCCATGTCTTTAAATGCACGTATGCACCCAGTAGGACACACGTGCATATTTCCTTGCTCTGTCATCTGAGGTGGCCTACCAGCAATGACACCATGTAGCAATGAGCACATCTAGAGCCCCAACTGTGGTTTTTAGTGCTATTCTCCAATAAAACAAACTTCAGACTGCTTGGAGACATGGCTGATTCTAGGGCAGGGGAAGGAAATATACAATATTAGCTCGGAGCATCTTGTAGGGCCAGGAAGAAGGGCAAAGCTAAATCAAACAAATAGTGATGAGGGTGTGCCCAAAGAAACAACTGAGATGACCAAAGCTGAAACAACTAGAGCAACAAACTAAGTAACACACTACTAGATTATAATCTGAAGTACAGAATAAATACACATGAGTCCAAACTGAGAAAAGTAGATATTTGACTAAATAAGTAAATAAATAAATAGGTGAGAAGAAACAAATCTGTGCAGAAGAATATCAAATGATTTATGTTCAAGAAAGTGAAGCATAACTCAATTCCACAGTAACTTCTTTCCAAAGAACAGCATATGAACATGGGGATAAAATAGCATTAGAGTGGAGAAGTCTGACAAATACTAACTTCGTGAGATGATCGAAGTTAATATCAACAGTGATGTTATCCTGATACAATATACCCTTGCTATGATGTAGTGGGAATGGTACTTCACCTTTGTCATGGTCACAAAAACTCGTAATCCTGGTCTGACCATGACAAACAAGCAGACAAATTCCAGTATAGTGATATCCTACACAATACATGATCAGTGATCCTCAAAACTGTCAAAATCATCGAAGACAAAGAAAGTGTTTGAAAATGTCATGGCCAAGAGAAACCTAAGGGACATGATAACAAAATATAATGTAAACATAATCTAGGAATGGAATATGGGTGCTGAAACAACATCCAAAAAAAATTAGGTAAAGCTAAAAAGCTCTGAATAAAGTGAGAACTTTAGTTAATAATGATAACGGTTCATTAATTGGACAAATGAACCATATCAATATCAATTATTAACAATAAGAAAACATGAGTGTGGGATATATAAGAACTCTCTGCTCTATCTTTGTAACTTCTCCATAAATCTAAAACTAAAAGTTTATTTTAAAATTAACTTTAATTTTAGAATTAATTATTCTAATTTATGTGGATCACCATCTTATCACCAAGTTTTACCACAATATTTTGTGTACACATTTCTGTATTTGTTTATAATGATATTTATGCCAAATGATCATAGGGACATTTAATTTTTGGTAAACATATATGGGACCCAATCGCAATTTTTATCTAAGTTATTGCTCTCATACTGAATCATTTCACTAGAAATAAATATCAAGTACCTCTCCTCAGTAAATATTTTACACTTGCATATATTTCCTTAGTAATAGAATTTAATATTGTAATTTTTAAAAATAAATCAAGACTTTGTTTCTACATGACAAATGATATTTTGTGGTAGAACAATACACCACCTTCATTCTTTTAGGCTAAAGAGAAAAGAAAAGTGGCTTAATCCTAAAATAAAATCTGTAAGCCAACTAAAGTCCAAATGCCAAATAATAGCTTCATGAGGGTTTGAATAAAACCAACTTCAGATACTAATTTCCAGTTTCTGATTCCAGAAACAATTAAATTACATACCCATTTAATACAAAGTTCAATAACACCGTATGTTAATTTTTCCTTCAAATGAAGAATAAAACTTTATAGATTTAACAAGCAACCTCTCATTAAAGCAACATTAGAGTATTGCTTGCTGAGCAATGACAGATTATCCTGAACTTGAATTTATCACCACCCTTTTATATGCTATTCTAATGCTACCAGAGATATTCTGAATTTGTATGGCTAAAGTCAGTTGATAGCAGTAACAACAAAAGTAAATCTACAGGCCCATAGTCTTATATTAAACTTTGAAGTTCATTGTGTCTATTTATTATTTAGTATTTAATTTGTTTGCATGGAAATCATAAGCGTGGTAAATTTACTGTATTTTGTCATGTACAATGCACACTTTTTGCCCAATTTTTTTAGGGAAAAATAAGAATGCATGTTATACATGGGCAGTACTAATTTTGTGTCTATATAAATGTTTTTAATTCTTTTATTTATGCTTATGTGTTAAAAGTGTCACTCTAGACAGCAATAATGAAATTGAAGAAGATGACACCTCTGATACTGACAGTGACAAAGAGTTCTTGGCCTTCTGTGATGCGTAAATATTGTAAATTTGTTACTGGTACATAAAATTTCTTGTACTTGTATCTATTCTTGTGTTTTGTAATTACTTGTTACATAAAATTTCTTGTACCATAATATGCTCAAAAACAAATGCTAAAATTCCTTTATAATACAAAAAAACCCCAAGTATCTAAATATAAATAAATAAATAATTGAACTAAACAATTAAAAGTTTTTTCCTGAGAGTTTGGGCCAAAAACGTGGTTATACATGGCAAAATATGGTATATAAAATTATGTGCGGTACCTATGTAGATCACATTATAATAAACATAGCTAAATATAATATAATAACCATTGACAACACTACAAATCTGAAAGATTATTTCTTTCTGAGAGAAATCAGTATGTTACTCAAATTTCAGAAAGAATGCTTACAGGGCTTAGAAAATCGCACAAAGAGCAAGCCAACACTGCAGAAGGTCAGTGATTGTTTTGAAGCAAACCAGTACTAGGTTTCACCTGTTCCTCCATTGCTTTGACGGCTAATGCTAAGATACGATGATCTACATTGTGCCTTCTTTTTAGGAGGTAGCACCTCCAGGAGGAAAGTCACCAGTTGCATTCAATGAGTTGCAAAGTTTAAAGGAAATGGAAGCAGAGTGAAGAGAAAAAAGGAACAGGATAGTAGAAAGAAAATGAGTGAAAGTATCGAAGCCAAATTGTAAAAGAAGATAGCGTAAGAAAAGTGATTTTGAAAAATAAAAAAAGGCGATGAAGGTGGAAGTAGTGTCCGATAAAGCTTCACTCATCTGTGCTTCCCTGGCTCTTGATCCTGGAATATCTCCTCTTACAAAGTCGGATGACAATGCCCTCTTTTCACATGAAGTTGAAAAATGAAGGGAAACAGTCTGAATAACAAGGAAAACAGGTTGAAAAATCAATCAGAATGACTGATCAGTCTTTATGACACACAGCAATTCACTTTGTTCAGTATATAATTAATTTTTTTCTCTGAGGTACACTGCTTTTTGTGGTGATGGAAGCCAGCCTACCCCAAAACATGAACTGTCATTTACTACTTCTGTGACTTGCAGGTTTGGGCAGGAATGTGAATGTTAAGCGAACAAACTGTAGAATGCATGGCCCAGCCATTGCGACCACTGTGATCACTCTTTGGGACTGGTATGGATTCAGCAGCAGCTCTAAGTACAAATCAGGAAAGCGAATGGGTGTTGGACCACACAGAGCACCACCTAGCTCAGCTGTCACAAAGGCAACAGGGATTTGACGATTTATCTCAATAATCCAACAGAAAACACGTTCAGTTCATCGAACGTCATTTCATATTGGTCTAACAATTTTTAAAAGATTTTGGAAGTAGTTACATTTTATACAAACTTTTAAAAATGATTGTTGTCCCAATTAGTCTGTATCAGTGTATGTTTTTAAGTATTAATAGCAGATATTTTAGCTTTACTGGATGAACAAGTAAATGCATATAAAATGCCAAGTTAAGTGTACATTAAAGTATATTTATGTTGAAATAATATATTCTTATCTCACAATACTAGATTTGTGTGTATGTGTACTTTACATAACTAAACTTTAAGCCCCCTTTTAAAACTGTGGAAAGATTACATAAAAACTTTCAGATGAAAGATAATCTATACATGGATAGCATATTTCCATCACTTCTAGGAATTCTGGTCTATTTTAATAATCTTACGTTGTCCAGAATCAAACCCACAGTATCTAGATATTTTTCCAAGTCTGACAACAAAATTTCATCAGATTTGTGACAATATTTGTATTGCATGAGAGGAACTCAATATAGAATTTTATTTGCTCTAAGTATTATGGATAAAAATATATTTAAGATACAAGACTAGGGGAAATTGTTCATTTCTATTTACAAAAATGAAACTATAACTCTCCCTACGGACCAATTAATAGTGTCATTTTGATGTAATAGAGATATGGCTCTTCGGTTGCCAGTTCCTTCCCAACCTCAGACTCTCCCTGCAGCAACCCATCTTTTATACTGCATCTAGGTTGTCTTCTTCTAAAACACCAGACTAATTCTTAAAAGGTAAATAATGGCTGCTCTGTCAATAAAAGCAACAGATATTTATCTTCATTTATCCTTCTTGACGTTTCAGAAGATTTAAAACTGTTACTGCACTTTCCTTTTGGAAACCCATGTTTCTCCTGGTTTCCAAAGCGTAACAGTCTCCAGTCTTCCTCCCTGCTGCGCTGGCTGCTCTGACCATGCCCCTCCTATGGAGCAGAAACTGACTGAAATTCCGCAAGGCTCTCTACTCAACCTTGATTCCCTTCTTAGAGGTTCTCATCTAAACTGTAATTATCATAGTGATATGGATAATTTATAAACTCACATTTCCATCCTGGACTTCTCTGAACCCAGAACAGAATACCCAACTACCTCTTTTAGATGACTAAAAGGCCCCTTAAAATAAGAAGGTCCAAAATTGCACTTCAGTGGTTTTATAACATGGTTCCAAATTCTCTGAAATTCTTCTCATTGAGAGGTGAGGTTTCTGTCCCGTCTCTTTGAATCTATATACTTGTGTGGCTGTTTCCAGTGATAGAATCCAGTGGAAATGAAGGCATGCAATTTTTTAAATTGAATTTATTGAGGTGACAGTGGTTAACAGAATTATACAGGTTTCAGAACACTGTATTATGTGTTCACCACCCCAAGTCAAGTCTCCGTCCATCACCATTTATCCCTCTACACCTTACTCCACCTCTCCCCACCCTTGTTCCCTTCCCCCAGCTCTGGTAAGCACCACTCTGTTGTCTGTGCCCATGAGTTTTTTCTCTCCTTTTTTCTTTTTGCTCAATCTCTCCACCCCCACCCCCACGCATCCCTGAACCACTCCCAAGAGCTGTCAGCCTGCTCTCCATCTATGAATCTGTCTCTACTTTGCTCATTAGCTCATTTTATTCATTAGATTCCACAACTGAGTGAAATCATATGGTACTTCTCTTTCTCTAACTGGCTTGTTTCACTTAACATAGTGCTCTTTAGGTCCATCCATACTGTTACAAAAGGTAAGATTTCCTTCTTTTTTAATAGCCAAGTAGTATTCCATTGTGTTAATGCATCACAGCCTTTTTATCCACCCATCTATTGATGGACACTTGGGCTGCTTCCAAATCACTGCAGTATTATTTGCAATAGAGAAGGCATGTGATTTTTAAGATTAGAATATAAAAGGTCATGCAGCTTATACTTTATCTTATGGAATGCTCATAGAAAACAATTGTGTGTAAGAATTTCAAGAACATCAAGGCTGTCCTGCTATGAGGAATCACAAGCAATACAGAGAGGACATTGGTAGTCATTCTAGTAGATAGCCCCAGCTGAGACTAAATTATCAATTCGTACCAGGATAGGCCCTAGAGAAGAGAAACAGGAAGTTTCCAGATGGTCCCAACCACCAGTCATTCAAATTACTTGTATCCATTTAATTTTTTCCTCCTGCTGAGACTCCAGATACCATGCAACAATGGCAAGCCAACCTCTCTGAGCCCTGTCTCAATTTCGGACCCATTGGTAACACAGTCATGGATAGTAACCCAGTTGTGTTTCAGTGTCTCCCTCTGTTTCAAGTCCATCATCAGCTCCTATGGATTATGTCCCTTAAATGTCTCTTGAATACAATAACTTATCAACAACACACTTGTCCAAATCGCCACTATCCTTGGCCTAAATTATGGTGATGGCATTCTTATTGGTCGTCTTCTTCCCCATGCTTCCAGCTTGACCCCAAGCTATTCTCCCAACTGTAGTTGAATTATCTTGTTAACACTCAACTCCCATAATGTCACTCCATGCTTAGCACTCCTTAGTGGTGTTTTACTGATCTTGGAAGAAAGACAAACTTCTTAATGTGGTTTTGAAGACCAGTGTGATCTGGACATGGTCTCACCCTCCCACTGTGCACTGCCCAGCAGAGAAGCCGCCACTCTCACTTCTGATCATTAAGCATTTGAAGGGTAACTAGTGTGATGGGAGAACTGAATTTTAAATTTTATTCAATTTTAATTAACCTAAATATAAAATGGGTACTTGATTCACTTACTGAAAAATGCTGAAGTATGAAACAACTTGGTATGTGCAATTTTTTTTTACCTATAAACTCTATGAAACAAACACAGATCAAGTATTCCTGAAGAAATTATTCATAGAATTGAGATGAACTATAAATTTAAAATGCACACTGGATTACAAATAAGAAAAAAATATAAAATATCAAATTAATCCTATTTAGGTTGGCTTTATGTTGTAATAATAATATTTTGAATATATTGGGTTAAATAAAATAATAAAATTAATTTCACCTACTTTTTAATTTTTTAAATGTGCTTACTAGCAACTTTATGTTGCATATCAGGCTCTCATTGCCTTTTCATTGACACTGCTTCTTTAGATCCATTTCCTCCAAACATCCTAGCCCCCTCTTTGCTGCTTACACTCATGGTGCTTCCTTCCCTTACAGACCCTTTGCATGTGCTGCTCCTATCCCTTCTGTTCTTTGCCCCACTAACTGCCTACTCACCTTTTAGTTCTATGTTCTAGCCTCTTGTCCTCAAGGAAAATACTTATGACCTCCTTGTGTTGGTTCAGTCCTCCTATTATCTACTCTCATGCCACTACGCACCTTACCTTGGCAGCATTTGTCACACTGGCAATTTTTACTGTTTTGTACTTGTTAGTTACCCCCTCTTTTGCCCAACTAAACTGTTAGGTCCATGAAAGCAGAGACCACATCTACTGTTGCTCAACATTTTCTTTCCAATGTTTAGCACAGTGCCTGGCATACAGTAGTTTGGATTGCAAAGACTAAAACAACACAAGTCAGAACCTAAGAAGTTCAGGATATTGCAAACAAGACAACTTTGTATTCAAAAATCAATCAAACAATGCTATATATATATATATATGTATATATACATATATATGTATATATACATATATATATATATATTACTGAGTTCAACACATAACTATTAAATAAATGAGCTAAGATGGAGGTATAGGTAAACACAGATCACCTCCCCACACAACCACATCAAAATTACAACTAATCTATAGAACTACCAACACTCAAAACCATCAGAAATAGAGTTGAATGGAAGTCTGACAACTATGGAATTAAAGAAATCACATCCATCCAGACTGGTAAGAGGGGTGGAGATGCTGAACTGGCTGATCCCACATCCACGTGTGGTGGAAAAAAATTTGGGAGGGATATCTCAGGAGCAAGGAATCCAGCCCAAAAACAGGCCCCCCAGCCCAGGGTTACAGGGCCAGGAAGATTAGCCCCCATAACTAATAGCTGCAAAAACCAGCAGGGATTGAGTCAGTAGAAGAAACTTCTAGAGCCCCAAGCATTTCCATTTAAAGAACCCACACACAGACTTACTCAGACTCACTCCCTCTGGGCTCCAGAACCAAGGCAGCAGCTTCAAAGGTTCCAGTGGCATATGAGGAGGAACTGAAGTGTCTGGCATCAAGGTGAGAGCTGGGGGACAACTTTCTCCCAGACAGAAAGGTAAGCAGAGCCTTTGTCCCTTTTCTGAACCCTCACCTGACAAAACCACAAAGCTGGCAGGCAGGTGCCAAGGTGTCATGACAGAGACTACATCAATCTGACTGAAACAGTTTGCCACTCCTTGGACATCCCACCTACCTTACTGGCCCACCTATACTGCTAACAGTGGCTTTTCCATATGAATGGCTGGTTTTGACTTATGCTTCACAACTTCCTGAATCCTTTTGAACAAGCAACAGCTGGCTTCTGTGAGTTCCCCAGCCCCCATACCACTTGCTAAGTGGCCCTAGGCCCAACAATTAGTAGCAGTCAGCCTAGATTCACAGCTCATCTTCACTTGGGAACATCCAAGCCCAGTACAAGTAGCAGCCATATGCAGATTGCTTTATAGCTCATTCAGGGTGGCCAAGGGCAGAACAGGTAGGGTCTGACCTTGGCCTGTACCACTTAGGAAACCTCAGAGCCTACCCACAGAGTGGACAGCTACAGACCACATCAGAGCACTACCACCCTGCCTGTGCACAGTTGATCCTCCATAGAGGGCAGAGATTGGTGGTCAATGGTCACAGCCAGTTCTTGCAGCTGACTGGCCTAGGTAAATCCCTCCCATTGACCTGCCAATGACAATCAAGGCTCAGCTATAAAAGGAGGATGTACTCAGCCCACATGAAGGGCATACCTTGAGTACCCAGTTTGGGTACTGGGTACCCAAGGGAGGCTGTGCCACTGGAACCTACAGGGCACCTACTACATTAGGCCATGCTACCAAGACAGGGGCCACAGCAGCTCTACCTAACACATAGAAACAAACACAGGGAGGCTGCCAAAATGAGAAGACAATGAAACATGGCCCAAATGAAAGTACAGATGAAAACTCCAGAAAAAGAGCTAAACAAAATGGAGATAAGCAGTCTATTCAGATGCCGAGTTCAAGCCACTGTTTATAAGGATGCTCAAGGAACATAGTGAGGACCTCAACAGTATTAAAAAGGTCCAGTAAGAAACAGAGAATACACTAATTGAAATAAAGAACAATTTATAGGAAAACAACAGTAGAGTCGATAAGGCCAAATAATCAAATCAATGATTTGGAACATAATGAAGCAAAAAACAACCAATCAGAATAACAAGAAGAAAAAAAATTTTTAATGAAGATATTTATAAGCAGTCTGTGGGACAATTTCAAGAGATCCAACATTGGCATTATGGGGCTACCAGAAAGAAAAGAGAAAGAACAAGAAATTAGAAATCTATTTGAAAAAATAATGAAAGAAAACTTCCCTAATTTGGTGAAGGAAATAGATATACAAGTCCAGAAAGCACAGAGTCTCAAACAAGGTGGATGCAAAGAAGCCCACTCCAAGACACAGCATAATTAAAATGGCAAAAGTTAAAGATAAAGAGAGAATCTTAAAATCAGTGAGAGAATAGCAGTTAGTTACCTACAGGCGAGTTCCAAAAAGATTTCTAGCTGATTTTTCAGAAGAAATTTTACAGGATAGAAGGGATTGGCAAGAAATATTTAAAGTCATGAAAATAGGGACTTACAGCCAAGATTGCTCTACCCAGTAAATATATCATTTAGAATCATAGCACATATAGAGAGCTTCCTAGGCAAGAAAAAAAAAACCAAAGGAGTTCATCAGCAAACAATTATTATATCAAGTGTTAAAGGGATCTATTTAAGAAAAAGAAGATAAAAAGTATGAACAATACAATGGCAAAAATACATATATATCAAAAATTAAATCTAGAAAATATATTAAGCAAACAAGAAGAATAAGGACAGAATCATGCATACAGAAAGCATTTTGATGGCTGCCAGATGGGAGGGGCTGTGGGGGAATGAGTGCAGAGGTGAAGAGATTAAGAAGTTCAAATAGGTAGTTACAGAATAGCCATAGGGATGTAAAGTATAAGAAACAGAGTAGCCAAAGAATCTGTATGCATGACTCACGGACATGAACAATGGTGTGGGATGGCCTGAGGGAGTGGGGGGTGCTCTGTGGAGGTGGGAAAGGAGGAAAAGTTGGGACAACCATAATAGCATAATGAATAAAATATAATTAAAAAATAAATGAACTAATGAATGAATGGTAATGTCCCCTCTCTAAGAAAAGCTGAAGTCTTTGCCTTATCACTGCAGCACTTCACCATTTGAGCCCCAGACTTGCATTCTAGTTTACTCCCTACCAATGCCCTCCTTCTGAAAAGACAGGGCAGCCAGCCTGTGGAGTCAGGCAAACTTGAGTGTGGTTCTGATCTTCTTCCTGACCTAAGGTGTTTTCTCATCTGCAAGAGGGGATAATAACAGTAACCAAATCAAAGTGCTATTATGAAGATTAAATTATATATATATATATCACAGTGTCTGTCATGTAGCAAGCTCAATAACTTTGAGCTATCAATAGTATCTTCTATTGATAGAAGCATGAGATAATAATAATTACCCTTTATTAAATGTTTACTATACGCTGGTCATTATATTAAGTATAGTATTTCAACAAATCCTTACTGCAATTACTGTCAGAAATAGGAACTGAAGGTCAGAGAAGTTAAGTCATTTGCAAAAATCACACAGCTTGTAAATGGAAACATGAGATTCACCACTAGTCACCTTGATGGGTACGCTTACCTTTCTCACCCTTGTACTTCCCCACCTGGCAGTAGGCACTCAGAAAAACCTTAGATTCCTCTTTATTGCCAAGTACCCTGTGCGCCTGTCATTTAAATAAGCGTTCCTCCAACAGTGTATTCATTTTCACAACTCTGTTTTCCTGCTTACACTGCTAACTCCCCTTATCTAAATTACCTGCCCCCCCCCCCCGCCCCTTTCTCCAAAGGGCAAAAGTCTCTTCAAGCTGTAAAGGTATCTCACACATCATCTTCCTCTACTATGGATCTTTCCTCTGATCATACGATTCCATCTGCCCAGTTAACTGAGTGCTCTGTTCACAAATTAGTAAAATGCACTTCATTATTTTATTGCTCTTTGTATGCAATGTTGTCTTTCTGTTCTGTTTTGACATTTTCAAGGTCCAGAAGAGGGTCATGCTCATTTTTGTATTTCATATGTTTAACAAAATACTAGGGACATGTACTTGGTGAATTTTTATTGACATGAGAATTAACTTAACATGGTCTGCACAAGCTGCTTTTGTTTATATGCACATGTATTCACATGCATGCATGTGCAAGGGAGGACCCTCCAAAAGGGAAACAGAATTATCTTCTGGAGGGCTGGCCCCTTGTAGGACTTCCCCCACTAGGTGAGTGTCCTAGGAACCCGTGTGCATTAGTGTGCTAGCTGGCATTGTTGTGAGAGGCTGTATTTGGCTTCAGTGTTTTCTTTTTTAAGACTCTTTCAACACATTTACCCGTTCATGATGGGAGATTTATGAGTGCACCTGCCCACACTGCGCTGAGTGTTCAGTTTTTGACCCAAAACCTAATGACCTGCATGCCCTACCTTCTCTACTTACCCAGTCTTACCCCAAGCAACTTTTTTTTTTGTTTCTCTGATGAAAAAGGTCCTTAAATTAAAACATTTTGCTGATGTGGAAGAGGTGAAAAAAACCCCAGGAGATACACTAACAGGCATCAAAATCAACATGTTCAAAAAACTGTTTTGAGCAGTGGAAAAACCATCTTGATAGGTGTATTGCATCAAATGATGAGTACCTTGAAGGTGACTGAAGTTTAAACATGTAAGAATAAATAAATCATTTTTTATAAATAAATTACATTTTGGGGTCTCCCATCATAAACACTCATTCACAAGTACACAGGATCACCAGAGCACAAACACACATGCCAGCACATGCACACAACACCATGTAAGTGCACCACGTATAGGCGCACACGTGCAAACTCAAAGTAGCTTGCGGGCATGCAAGAGCATTGACATGCACACAGGCATACTCACGTACATGTCTATGCATACATTCCAATGTGCACATACAGACCTTAGTTCTGTTTTTCTTCCATTTGTTTATGGCTAGACAAGTAAAAAATTAAAGGAAGAATGAGTTTAAAAGGACTTCATAGAAAATTAACCGAGCCTTTTTGACTTTGTAATTTAAAATAAAGAGAATGATTTGTATATTTAATTTTAATAAGAAAACAATAACATAAGGAGTATTTTGTTATTATATTTCCCACTTTTACTATAAAATGTATTTAAAAATAAAGACGATCTTAGTATTTGGCACAGAGACCTCTCTCTCAAACACACACACATACACATACACTCACACACACTCCCTTAGAATAATATTCACTCATACATCACTCACAGAACAAAAAATGCAAGAAAATTCCAACAAAGATTACCTTGAAAAGACCACACTCAGAGGCTTTACATCAGCAATTTTATCCAAACTATTTAATTTCTGTTTTTTAATTTAATCCTTATTGTATTTTTACTATTATTTAGTCCCCTTGTCCCGCCAGCCTCCAGCAATCACCATCCAGTTGTTCTAGTAAGAAATCTTAAGCTTCTAAAATAGTTTATTTTTTACCTAGACTTTTAAGACAGTAAAGCTACCAGTAAAATATGTTTTAAAGAATTAAACAGATACTTCCACTTTTTAAAGCAAATTGAAAAGTACCTCTAAAGCAAGAAAGGGATTGTATATTATCATTAAAATTTTAACAAAGTGGACTATAAATAATCAAATGCACAACTGCATTTACAGAGATAATTCCACCCCAGGTCTCTGAAGGGGTCACTAAATCCTGAGAGCTTCACTTCCAGGGTAGGATGTGTCCGGGGCTCACGAGGGAATTGCAGCCCTGTTACATGCAGGCAAGTGCACATTAGTATCTGTTGGGAGAGGAGGTGCGGGGGTTATAAATGTCTCCTATGGTCTGTACTCCATTAGATAAGGATATTAAATCCTCAGGTCAATAAGACACCGTGAAGCTATTATGGTCATTGGCAGTTAAAATGGACCCAAACGCTCACTTGTGTCCGCATTGAGAGGAGTTGTATTTTCATATCTTTGTGCATCAGATGTGGCTGCTTTCTTAATTTCCCGTTTGAGGATTCTCAGTCACTAAGAAGGCACGCTTACGTTTGCGTGCTCTTCTGGTGCCTGTGGCGTGAGTGCCTGGGTGGTGATGTTAAATGGGCTTGATGTACGTCAGTTCACAAGTGCCTCACAATTTCAGAGCTTGTAATGGAGTTTTCATTCTTCTAGATACATAATACATGCAAACATTACCCTGATGGCTTTTGAAAAGTTGTCAAAGTGTACCGGGAAAACCAAGTGTGTTATACATTTGCCTCCTGTAGACTGCAGCAGGGAGAAGAATGGCTCAGAGAGATTTCAACTGTGTATAATTGTACGTAGCACTACAGCTGAGTAGTTATTGTAATGCCTACAGTGTGTGGCGTCTGGGAAAGGGTATGGAGAAATGTGCAGCACGGTATTGTTGGCCAAACACATATTCATACACGCTGCGTGATATCACTACTCCCCCATCACCCTGCACAGGAGGAAATGGCAGTAGCAGTTTACCCAGTTCCCTGTGGCTCCCTTCACAGCTCATCTATCTCTAAAAGAGGTGGAAAGAGTGAAGGCCCATATTTCTTTTTGTGAGTCTGGTCCACAGCTTTCCATCTGGTTTTAACAGTGACATTTGATTAAGCAGAACTATAAATCTGTCAGAAAACAATTAGCCCTCACTGTGTTTTCACAGTGGGCCCTACTGAGGAGGGCAGCTCTAGGGAAATGAGCCCCCTCCTGGATGAGACCACTCAGAAATCATGTTAATACAGGTCAGCGCCTGGCCACAGGGATTTCCACATGTTGGTTTTTCCCGACTCTCCGAAGGCTTGTTGAGGATGCAAGAGAAGAAGCCTAGCCCCCCATTGCCCTTTCCTCTCTTCACCTCACTCCCCTCATACTAAGTATTTGGTGGAATCCCAGTCTCAAGAAAATATACAGCCATTTTGGGGGATATACAAGTCCTATACATTAAATAATTAGATGTAAAATACCTTAAACAAATAGGCTGCTAAATGCAGCACCATCTGGGACTAACATATATCATATAGACAAATAGCATGAGATAGAAGGAAAAATGATCAAATCTCCTGGTTTTACCAGGAAAATTCCTCTAAAGAGGAATGAAATAATGGTAGACTAATGACAGAACCAAAAATTGTCAAGTGCTTTCTCCTTTAGGTGCAGAGAAAAGTGGGAAGCCAGTGTCGGATCCTGAGCAGGGTGTCTCACATCACCGGTACCCAGGCCAGCTCGTGGGTGTGCATGTGAAGCTGTGCAGCGCCTGTCCTCAAAAAGCCTCCCTGCTTGATGCTTGACTTTCTGCCAATACTTTTTTTCAGTGTGATGGGTGTAAATACAGGTGATATTCAGGAAAGTAAGCCACCTCAGAATCAAAATTGGAACTCAGACTGTCATATGAATTACCTCAATGAAGAAAGGGAAAAAGTGAGAGTGCTCCAGCCAGAGGTTGGTAAACACCATCCCCAAGTTCTTTAAGACATCACAATTATAGGATCTCCCTTTCTCTCTTTTAAAAGAGGTTGAATCAAAAGCCTTCAATACACTTTGCCTTATGGTTATGAGGAATAAGAGGTTTCAAAAGACTTAGGAAGGGAAAAGGAGACCAGGGCCCTGAAGAAGGCTGAGGAGTTCACTAGAAGTTGTCAGAAGGCCTTTATCTAAGTGGGTGGTGATGATGTACATTTGAAAGTCATCATAATGTTGGTCTCAGAAAATGATGTAATCATTTTTGCATGACTTCTTGTAGGTCATACCACTGAGAGATGAATTTCTTCATCAAAAATTAGTCTGATAAAAGGATTACATATACAGATCAATCAATGACTTTCGTTCTTGCCCCACATGACCTTTTGGAGTCAGAATACCAGCTTGCACTCTCTGAATAGTTAGTCATCCTCCTCCACTCAGTTTGCTCTGCTTGGGTAATCTTGATGCTTCGATCTCCTCCAGCTCGGATCCTTAGTCAGCTCTCGAACTTAGAAACAAGGAATCCAGAATCTTTTCTGTTTTTTTATCTTCTAGACCCTAAGGCACTGGTTCACTTCTGGTCCTGAAGCAAGAGTGGATGTAAGACAGTTCTGAATCTGGAACTCTATCTGGGACACTGGAGGTGCTTAGGACTAAAAAAAAAAAAAAAGGTTCAAAATGCTCCCTTCTTTGTTTTAGGTGAAAATAGGTCAGAACACTGATAGGAAAAACTCAAGAGAGCAAAGATGTTTCATTCCTATAGAGGAGCTGGGAACAATTCTTACCTTTTAAGTGGTTCTTTACCTTCCCCAGGTATTAATGGAGAGTCGACAAAGTAAGTCAAGTAGGAAAAGGCAGTTCCATGCATACCTTGGGTGGGGGAGAGTGGAATGCACAGGCACAAAGAGAAACTGATGAAGAAGCCTAAGAATCGGAACCCAGGATGTGCTGAAGACTTTTCTTTGTAAATGGATTGAATTCATTTCACTATAACCTGTGGAGACTGCAGCAGTACTTATAAATCTACCACCCACCCCATTCCTTATTCTTTATTTGAAATTCTATGCAAGCCCTTCCTTTTGACCTACGTCTTTTATTACTCACTACATCATAGCAAACACAGCACTTTGTTGCAGCTTATCTTCTTAATTGAATTAGATCACATCAAAAGAGCCTATATACTTCATTTAATATTAATTGCTAAGCAACACAACAGAGAACTGTTGTTAGCAAAAAGACTGTGTGGCATTGCCTATTATAACCTGGCCCAGAGATTTCGCCTGCATTACAAGTTCAATAGAATGGCTTCTTTCTGGAGGAGGGAGTTCAAGGTTACTCATGAAGAGACAAGAATGGAATATGTGGCTGGGAGAATCCAACCATAACTTAACCACTGTATTAGAGATTATAAAAGCTCTGCTGTTGAACATTTCTTTCAAAAACCATCTCCAATGAAGTACATTATAACTTTTTCTCCAACTTCCAAGAATAGTATTGTTTCATTCACAGAAGGAAAAACAAGAGACATTGCAAGCAAACTATGAATCTTCCCAAGCTCTTAATGTATGTTTACTAAAATTTTTAAAAGGAGTATTGAAGGCCTACTTATTAAGTGAGGAGTATCAGGAAAAAAGACAAACTTTTTATAATTTCAAAATAAACCATAATACCAGATGGATTCTTTCCCTGCTTGAATTAAATTGACTTTGACAGCAAATGCCATTTTTGGCTTAGAGAAACCTCTGAGTTCCTACCTGTTCCTTTCACTGCTTCCCTTGGGACTAGATTCTGACTGACTTAGATATTTCGTCCAGCCATTAGGGCTGGTAGTGTTGAGTTACAGACTCAGCTTTGCTTTTAGAAGGTCCCTTAGCTTCTAAACTCTCCTTGCCTGGAAGTTCTTACTTCATTAACTTTCGTCAGTGTGCCTATTATCCAAGGTATCACACCATATCCTGTTAGAAAAAAATCTCCATTGCTCAGTTTCATGTTCACTACTCCATGGAAAGCAGATGATCAGAATTAAGTGTCATTCCCATCAAGTAAAACTCCTATTTGATATAGGAGTCTTACTGTTAGAAGATAGTTTACTTTCCAAGCAAATCCAGAGAGACTCTGTTACTTTTTTTTTTCAGAAGTGTTCCACTAACTTCCAAAAATTATGATGCCCAGTGATCAGGGATAATTCAACAACAGATGGGAAAGAGAGGGAGTTTTCTGGTCACAGCAGGTATTATGAAGAATGCAATGTAAAGCCTGCCCATATGTCAAGACCTCACCGTCTTACAAGCAAGGGAGTGTGACTTACGGGACCTAATAAAGTGGCTGCCTAAATTAATGCAATTAATTCACTTAAGTGGAAAGTTTATTAAATTAACCCACACCAGGTATCAAGCTCAAAGCAGGTAATGAGCCTACTGAATCTAGTTTGATCACCAAATCTGTCACCAGTTGAACCAAAGATATGTATCTATTGGGTTGGCCAAAAACTTCGTTTAGTTTTTTTCCATATGATGGCTCTAGTACAGCTTAGTTGTCTTTAAATTTATTTGAAACAATTTTGTTAGTTTATTGTGACAGCTGTCATATCAATGTGCACTTAAAACAAAAACTTAAATTTGGTGAATTTTCGTGCAGCCTTTTAAATATTAAAGATGGAAGAAAACATGCAACTTTTCAGTGTACTATGCTTTATTTCAAGAAAGGCTAGAAACTCAATTGCAATGCAAAAAAAAAAAAAATTTGTGCAGTGTATGGAGAAGGTGCTGTGATCAAACATTTCAAAAGTGGTTTGCAAAGTTTTTGGTACTATTGACCAAACTAAGGCCTGGTGCTATTGGTACTACTGGCTAACTGATTCCTTGCTGAGGGACTGTCTTACGCATTAGAAGATGTTTAACAGCACTCCTGGCCTCTATCCATTAGATGCCAATAGTGGGAGATATCTGACATACTCAAAATGTTCAAATCAATAAAATTATCAGTGAAAATGAAAAATGCATCTTATCTTTTATGAAAAAAACTAAACAGACTTTTTTGGTTAATCTGATATCTTCCCCCCTGTGTATGTGTATATCCTTTAGGTGTTATTTCATAAATGCAATGCTTGGACATAAACTTCAAAAAAAAACCCTGTACATTTGTGAAAAACACAATTTTCATAGAGAAGGCTAAAAATCACTTTTAAATAGAAGCTTGAGATTGTATCTCATCAATCAATTATATTAAAATTGTATCATGATATCCAGTGTCAAGGAGAAAAGAACACCTATTTAGGGCTGTAATTCCCCATAATAACCCCTCTTCATTAATAATAGATATTAAATATTTACATTTAAATTGCTAAAATTTTAATGTTACATTGTTAAGCAAATATACAGTCAATATTATAATATTTTTGCATTAAAATGAGAAGTCAAATATTTGTATACATATAATCATTTATTTTATTAATGCACTACCATATTGTGTCCTAGAACAATGCCTTAAAGTATCACTGAGCAAATTGACCATCTTTCCTATTCAGTTAGGGACAGACTAAACTGTCCCTCCTCCTTGTTAGTGTCACTCCTTGTTTTGTTCCTGAGCAGACCTCTGTGAGTTTACATACTTGCTCCTCCTTTTCAGGAAATCCCTACTGGTTCCTCCTATGGAAGACTTCTAGGCCCTTGCTTCTCAGAGCAGACTGCATCTGGATTGTCTCTTCTATGGCTCTGGCGCCTAAGGAGGCCAAAGTCTTGACCTCAGCGCGGCTAACGCCTTTGAAGAATGACCTAGCATCTGGGCTGTCTCAGGGGCCCAGCAGGCCTCAGGACTGTGACAACATCGCTTTTTCACTAGGGAACATAATCCAGCTGTAACATTGTTTTTGTTGTGTTAATGTAACATATACCAATGCATATATCCTTGTAATAATAGAAATTGAGGAATAACCTGACAATTCTGCACATTCTATAACCCTCAGGAATTTTGAAAGTAAAAGGAATTAGTTCATACATATTTTTGTTTGACCCATTCTCATAGAAGACATTGAAGCAAACAGGAATCTATCTATGTGTATATAATATGAAAAAGTGCATGAGATCCACAAACACACACACTAAATTAAACATGTTTTGTAAAGCGAGAGTAAGCTATCTTTCTAAATATCTAAATATACAGGTAGATAGGAATATATTTATCCTCAACAGGCATAAACAATGGTGCCTGTTTTGTTCACTGTTATATCCCCAGAAGCTAGAGCCTTAGAACAATGTTAAGAACACAGTAGGTGCTTCATAAATATATTAATTCTCATTTTGTGTAATTCTTTGAAAACAAGGTAAATTCCTATGTGTGCATTTAGATGTAGTTGCATGTATGTATAGGTGTATATACCGATGTGTGTATGTATGCATACATATATTAAGATCTTCAAATCATCTGGATATTGGAGCGTGTTAAATAAGCACATCAACACTCAATTTACAGTGTCAAGCAGCTGCATTAACAAGCAAAAGCATTAGTGTGTATATGTGTTTCCTTTTTTCTTAGTTTCATTTGTGCAATTTGCTTTTTTTGTTGTTGTTATTACTAGCATTCATCTTTTAAACCATGTATTTTCATCTTCAGAAAAATACGGAAAGTGTGAAGCACTGTCTTGGACAGCAGGAGGACCAGCAGTCAAATTGCCTAGCCTGTAAACCAACCACAGGCCGAGGAACTGAGGCGAACCTCCTCCATCCAGCGTGGGAACTGAGGAAGCAAAAGAAACCAGTCACAGTAAGAAGGAAAAAGAAAACAGACCTGCTGAGAGGAACGTGGGTAACAGATAGATTCTGATCCCCTTTCCAGTCCCTGTTCCCAAGGTCGAGGTTGCAGTCCTCCCTCCTGCAACCCTAAAAGAATATTCAATGTATTTGCTAAAGATAGATTTCTACTAATGATAAGAAAAGGAGTTTCTTATCATTAGTAGAAATCTATCTTTAGTCAACTTACACACAGCATTATCAAAAAGGATTCAAAGTGGTCATATCACAAATAAAATAAACAATAAAATTATTTTTAAGATTAAAACAGAAGAGACAAATAATATGGAGACCTGAGAATAGAGGAAATTATCACACCAGAAAAAACAAATTAAGTAAGTCCCTAGCAATCACCCCAAGCTCCCTGGAAGTCACATTGAAGAGTGAAACAAGCTATAGTGTACCCATTATTCCTTGAAAGTAAGTACTTCAATGCAGCACAGAGAGACAAAATGGTGTGCTTTGAAAAAAGGAAACAGGTGGGTATTTTTACAGATAGCAGTATATAATTTAATGTATAATATTATTCATAACATATATATTATATGTATATATGATATGTATACATACACATATCCATATTTCATATTGATCCTTGACTAAATCCTATTGCATGTAGTTAGATGTATTTCTGAAAGAAGCAATATAAAGCCAGAGTCAAATAACCCAAAAATGTAGTTTATTATTTTTTATTTTCTTTTATTGTTCATTTAGAGTTGTCCCTATTTTCCCTCCTTTAACCCCCTACACACCCCACTTCCCACATTCAATCTTCTTTCCCTGTTGTCTTTGTCCATGGGTCCTTTATACATGTTCCTTGATGACCCTTCCCCTTATTTTCCCCATTTCCCCCTTCCCCTCTTGTTACTGTCAGTTTGTTTTTATTTCCATGTCTCTGGTTCTGTTTTGCTCACTTGTTTGTTTTGTTGATTTTCCACTTATAGGTGAGATCATATGGTATTTTTCTTTCACTGCCTGGCTGATTTCACTTAGCATAATGCTTTCCAGTTCCATCCATGCTGTCATGAAGTATAGGAGCTCCTTCTTTCTTTCTGCTGCAGAGAATTCCATCATGTAAATGTATCACAGTTTTATGATCCACTCATTTATTGATGGGCACGTAGGCTGTTTCCAACACTTGGCTATTATAAATTGTGCTGCCATGAACATTGGGGTGCATAGGTTCTTTTGAATTGATGTTTCAGGATCCCTAAAGTATAATTCCAGCAGTGGAATTGCCAAGTCAAAAGGTAGTTCCAGTTTTAGTTTTTTGAGGAAATTCCATACTGCTTTCCACAGCAGTTGCACCAGTCTGCAGTCCCACCAAAAGCACACTAGATTTCCCTTTTCTCCACAACCTCTCCAACACTTGTTGTTTGTTGCTTTGTTTATGATGGCCATTCTGACAGGTGTGAAATTGTATTTCATTGTGGTTTTAATTTGCACCTGTCTGATGGCTAGTGATGCTGAGCATCCTTTCATATGTCTCTGGGCCCTCTGTATGTCCTCCTTGGAGAAGTGTCTGTTCAGCTCCTTTGCCCATTTTTTAATTGGATTGTTTGTCTTCCTGGCATTGAGTCATATGAGTTCTTTTATATATTTTTGAGATCAAACCTTTGTCCGAGGTATCATTGGCAAATATATTTTCCCATAGGGTTGGTTCCCTTTTCATTTTAATGCTGTTTTCTTTAGCTGTCCAGAAGCTTTTTAATTTGATGGAGTCCCATTTGTTTAATCTTTCCTTAATGTTCTTTACTCTAGTGGACATATTGGTGAAAATATTGCTGCATGGAATATCTGAAATTTTCCTACCTATGTTCTCCTCTAGGATTTTTAAGGTGTTGTGACTTATATTTAAGTTTTTTATCCATCTTGAGTTTATTTTTGTGTGTGGTATAAGTTCATGATTGAGTTTCCCTGTTTTGTAAGTGTAGTCTATTATTTATATGTGAGACCAGCCTGAAGAATTTTGATAAACAACAGTTTCGTCTGCTTTAAACCAAAACAAGATTTCTAACTCATCTTTAGTAAATTCTTCTTTTCTATCTTTACGTTACCTTTCATGATTTTATTTCTTCTTTTTTGTCTGCTTTCCTCATCTACTTTAAGTTATGCTTTGCCTTATTATGCTTTCTATGTTCATAAATATATCTTAAATTTTTTCTATGCCAGCCAAGAATGGGAACTCTAAATTGATCTTCACTCAGCTTACTTGCTCAGTTAACCAATGTTCTTCATTTCCTCAGTAAAACACCAGGCTATTGCCCAGGATGTCCTCATACTCCCTTTGAAAGCTAATTTTGCATTATATTGGTAGATCATTGTTTTGAGTTATATGCATACTAACATTAGTTATGCTTGTTTTAAAGCTGGTTTCATCTCATACCACATATTATTTTAATGATCTAGTTAGTTGTATTTATGCTTATGAAATGAGAATGTAAAAAGAGATTATGTCTAAAAATAAATAAATTTAAAGCATCAAAAAGAGTTCATACAAATACCTGGATTTAAAAAAACTGCCGAATTTTTCAAATATATCCAAAATTGAGTTATTTCTTACCACCTCCTCGGGTACCAGTGTGGTTGAGCTAGCATTTTTCATATATTTTATTGAAATAGATTCATCACTGATAGCCCTATTCTTTTTCTTTTACCTTGGAGCCTGTTGGCAACATGACTGCCAGGGGCTTTGTGCTGGCTGATCCTCCTGATGGAAAGCTCTTCCCCACACACATAACTCATTCACTTACTATATTTAAGTCTTTGTTCAATAGCATCTTCTCAAGCAGTCTGCCCTGACCTCTCTAATAAGGTTTTAAACACCACGTACTTGATCCACTCTACCTTAATTTCCTTTTTCTACAGCATATTTCACTTCTGTTATAGTATATAATTTACTTACTCATTATGTTTCTTACTGTTCTATCTGTCCCCAGGAGGTAGACAAAAACAGTCTTTATAAGAGCATTTTACTATCTGATCTACCCGAAGTGCCTAGAGCCACAAAATAGAATCAATAAATATTAGTATATTAGTAAAAATAAGTGTGTGAACACAGCCATAAAATATAAGAAATAAATGAGATTATAAATTCTAAATCAATTTATGAAAACCAAGTGTTTCTCTCTACCAGCAATAGCAAATTAGAAAAATAATTTTAAAATAGTTTTTATAGTAGCCACAAAATTATGAGAAATTTGCTTAGCCAAAATTCTAAAACATTTCCATGAATAAAACTTCAAACTGAATAAAAGGAGAAAAAGGGTCAGCTGAAAAAGATATTTGCATCAATTCTCCCTCTCTAAATGTATATGTAAATTAAGTGCAACCCAATACAATTGTATTTGAATATCTGAGAACATCAGTAAGTTTATAGATTAGAGTGAAAAAATAATATTATGACATTGCCAAAGCAACAGACATACTGATCAGAGAACTCAGAGAAGACTTAATTTACAATAAAGTGGTACAAAAAATTAATTGGAAAGGACATGATGTTTAGAAAATAAAGTTTGAAAAACTGATCCATTATGTGAAAAGTATAAAATTATACGAGATCTGTCTGGAAAAAGTCCAGCCATCATTAATATAATGCGAATGGTTTGTGCCACATTGGCGTAGCCTTACAGCCAAGGAGAGTGGACTGGAATATGCATGCACAAACAACGATGACTTCATTGTACTAGTCATTGGGGACTGTGGATACCATTGAGTGAGCCTGTCTACTGTGTGGCTGTTGAATTCAAAATGACTGAGCGAGGAGAACAATGAATCTGCATCCAATTTGCATTAAGTTTGAACACTTCTCTGTGGTAACTATTGGGATAATTCAGAAGGCCGCAGCTATGGGAACTGGTGATTGGCAGCTTCATCACAACAATACACTCACTCATGCATCAAGTCTCATGCAGAGTTTTTCTGGGAAACATCAAATCATCCAGGTGACTCAGCCCCCTATAGCCCAGATTTGGCAACTTGTGATTTCTGGCTTTTCTGAAAACTAAAACCACATTTGAAAGGGAAGAGATTTCAGGCCATCGATGAGATTCAGGAAAATACAACAGGGCAGTTGATGAAAATTGGGATAACTGTGTGAAGTACCAAGGTGCCTAGTTTGAAGGTGACTGAGGTGTCATTGTCCTATGTACAGTGCTTCTTGTATCTTCTTCAATAAATGTCTCCTTCTTATTACATGGCTGGATACCTTCTTGACAGACCTTGTATGTATACCTAATGCAACAAGTATTATGGACTATAGGTGGATTAAATACTTAAAGTGAAAGATAAAACTGTATTTAATAGAAAAAATAGAGGATAATCCTGTGATCTAAGGGTAGAAAAGGACTCTTTTGAAACTTTAAAAGCCTCATTTTAAAAAAACTTCATGAGAAAATAAAAGAATATTATCACATAAAATTTAAGGATATCTGGTCAATGAAAAACTCTACAAGTAAAGAGACAGATGAAAGACACTGGCAGTGTTTAAAATTGACAAAAGACTAATCTCTATCATATGACAAAAATGACTGTGAGTCAACCAAAAATAAAATAAAAAACCATACAGGATCCTTAAAGGAAAATGATCAAAATATGTGAACAGGCAATTTACAGAAGAGTTAAACACAAAAGATTTTCAAGTTCATAAAGACATATCTAAATTTACTAGGTAAAAGAGAAATGCAGTTTAAAACAATCATGGGAGCCACTTAGTCAGCATTGATCAGTCATGCTGATGTCATGTATTCCCTGATGTGACATGGTGAAAGGGGAGAACATTTCTATGGTATTTTCCCCTAACTCAAATTCAAAGTCTAACCAGGAAAAAAGATTACACAAGCCCCCAAAAGGGCATTCTACAAAATACCTGGCCAGTGCTTTTCAAAAATACCAAGATTATGAAAAATGAGGGAAGACTGAGAAACTATCATGGATAGCAGGGGACTAAGGGAGCATAATGAAATGAAATGTAATTGTCTGGACTGAATTCTGGAACAGAAAAAGGGCTTAAGTGAAAAATGTGAGATCTCAATAAAGTCTCTGGTTTAGTTCACAGTTCTGTGCCAGGGTTGGTCCCTTGGTTTTGACAAATGTATTTTTATTATGTTAAAATTTGGAGAAGCTTGGTGGGGCTACATAGGAACTCTCTGTACAGTCTTTGCAACTTTTATATAAATCTAAAATTACCAAATTTAAAAGAGTTTTAAACATAAAAATAAAATATTCTGTTACATCTATTAGATTGCCAAAAATTAGAACATTGGGAAATGTAAAATATTACAGAGGATATGCACACATGGAGATTTGCTTGCACTATGGGTAGAATTGTAGACTGGTGCAGGTATTCTGGAGAGAAATGTGGCATGCAGTATGGGCCAACAATTCTTCTGCTGTATATCTATTAGAAGAAATCATCACACAAAAAAGAGACATATGTGTTATTTATACATATATCACAATATCTCAGTGTTTTTTGTGGTGGTCAGTGACCATCACTGGAGAATTAAGTAGACAAAGTATAATGGATTCACATCAAGGAGTACCAGGCAGCATTATAAGTTGCTGCAGACAAGTCACAAACAAACCAGCATGGGTGGATGTTAAAAATATAATGATGAATGAAAGAGACAAAATGAGATATACTACAATTTTTACTATACTTATAACATAACATATGACTAACACTTTGTATGAATACACATGAAAAAATAATATACAATTAGACACATTAGAATGGTTGTCGTTATACTAAACACAGGATATACACAAAAAATTTGGGAATCTTGTTAAAATTCAAATTTGACCCAGAAGTTCTGGGTTAAAGCTTGAGATTCTGCACTGTTAACGAGCTGAGTGGCACCAACACTAATGGTTTATGAGCACTCTTTGAGCAGTCTCAGTTTGAGGGTCCCACATGACATGATGAATTTCTCAAAATCACATTGTAGCTGTTCCAGTGCTTGCACAAGTACATGACTGATTCCCTGAAATTCTGTAGTGTGGGGCTGGAAGGGATACCCAAACCCATGTACTTTTTGAGAAATTTAATTCTCTAGCAGATATTAATCTCATAAAATATCTTTAAATGACCTTCTGTGCTCAAATTCAATTCTGTTTTCACTATAATGCATTAAAAACAAATTGACACACATATTCCCCCTAAAACTCAGCAAGTTAAGTTATAAATTAGATAACTTAGTGCCACCCATCCGAATGCTGGGAGAAATCTTCCCAAAATTAGAAGTTTATTTTTGTTCTATTTAGTATTTAGTTCCCATCACCCCACCTAGAGCAATCGACTAAAAATTGAAATTCCTTTTAAAGATAGTCCTAAAATATAAATAATACAATCATGTTCTTAGAATAGAGGAAGATACCGTTCATTCTGTTGGCTCTGATAAAATGACTATATACATTTTACCCACAAACAGAATCTGGTCAAGTGGATTGTTGAAATTTATATATTCCTATGCAAATGCAAACATGTTTTCACTTACCACTGGCAATAACATTTTTAACTGAGAAAATGATTTCAGGTTATTTATGCAAAAAAAATACAATTTGTGAATGCTGGTTTTTCTTCATTGTGTGTTTTCCTTTAGAAAACATTCACTATTTAGCTATAACATGCATGCTAGCTAATTCCTTCCCAATGCATTTATAGCTGTTCTATAGATTGGCATGAATTATAAATAACTAATTCATCTAAACATAACTCTATCAGCATCTTGAAGTCAACATTAAATGAATGCTGGTTGAATTTGTTTAAATATTGAAAAGTTAAATGTCTCTGACTTAATGAGTTTCATATAGGGTTTTAATCTGTATGATGTTAGAATTTTCTTTGTTTTTATTACATAGTATAATTTTTAAAACTTGAATTGTGTTTCTATAAGCATTGCATTTGCACAGGTTACCATTTCAGTAGTTCAACAGTAATTAATGGTTAACATAATTAACCTAAATACACATGATTACAGGATTTTCAACTTATAATTACATTGCCTAATTAGGAAATTATGATGCAGAATGAAATAATTACGAAAGGTGATGACTTTAAATAAAATCTGTCCTAAAGTATTTTTTGTTTACTTATGAGAGTATGTGATTAGCAAAATTATACAGTATTCTCTTTTTTTCAGTTATGCATTTTTGAAGGAAAGCAAATAACATGCGTTATGCACTGATTTTCTTGTCAAGGTTAGGAAGAACCCACTCTGCCCAACGAGGTGATAGAAAACCAACCTTATTCTCAATTATCTTTTTCATAAGAATATGGCAGAGAGTATAAATTGGAAAGAACAATACTTCTTGTCAGAAAGTAGCATCACAGTTTCAGTAGAGTTCTACCCACTTTGTTCTTTTGATTTCAAGAGTCAACATAACTGAAACCCTTAGAATGAAATGCTAAACAAATCATATTATTGAGTCTGGTGAAGAAAAACAATAATTTGTTAAAATAATTTATCCTAGCTCCTATATGAAGGGGTCACTCAACTCCTGACTGCTTCCTAACCAACACAATGTGGTCCCAGAGAGGTCACGGCCGCATCACTTAGCCCAGCCTGGACTTGCACACAGAGGCCCAGGAAAGATGCTCTGTTCCTCTTGCACAGAAGCTTATCAGCTTACATTCATTTGACAATAACATCCATCCCACCTGTTTGAAAATCAAATAAAGAGGTATTCATGAAATACTTTGGAGCCATAAAAAGTTATAAAGTATAAAGGGTTTTCATTATTTTCATTGGAGTCATTAGCTGCCATGTGGTGAGATTAAGTGTATTTTAACCCACCCTCTCTTCAGAAGCCCTGAAGTTTGCCCAAATAAATGTTTGCTCTGTTGATATGTCCCCCACATATACCCAACCTGGAGAAAGTACCCATTTTTTTCTCTGTGCTCTAGTAACAAATTGTATATTTCTCACTTTGCACTTGGACCTGCTGTGGAAGATGTAGTTTTTCTTTGTTGGACTGAGAGCAACTTGAGTGCAGAGGACGCATTTTTCATTTCTGTCCACTGCTAATTGTCAAAGTATCTGCTATACATTAAGTGCCCAATACCTTTTGTCAATAAGTGAATAAATGGTAAGTAATGAATGAAGATGTCTATAGACAGCTGAGGAACATTGTGTACCCAACTTCTTTCAGATTAACTAGAGAGACCCCAAAGTACTAAAAGTAATGAACATCGAAAAAGGATTTAAACTATATGCCTAAATTAAACTTATACCTACTGCACAAAACAGACTTGCTGATTTTAGGAAAAACAGACTCTTGAAATTTCAAGTAAACTGAATTTGTGTGACCAGAATACAAAATTTGAGAGCTTATAGAAAATAAACTTTCTCTCTCTCTCTCTCTCTCACACACACACACATCAGTTTTACTTTACCTTCTAAGAAAATTAATGAAAGATGTTGTTACTGTATTTATTCTGTCCAGCATCTCTATTTGTGAGTAATCTACAGTGGCACAGAAAGTATTTTGGGACAGACGTGAATCTAATCATGGGCCAAGATGGTAATGTATCACAGTTGTTACTGTCCATGAGATGCAAAGCAGATCCAAACCATCTGAGGCTTTACTGGAATTTGTTAAGCAGGGATCAGATGATTATCCAGCAGGAGGCAAGTCCAGCTTGAAGAGTCATTGAAACCATCTCTAGTCACTTTTCAAAGTGTGTTTTAAAAATGCAGTCCTTGGGACTTCATTCTCTTAAATGCCAGCATAATTTAGTCCAATCTGCTGAAGAGTGAATTCTTTTTCCTGTCTTTTAATTTCTAGTATAATTCTTTCAAAATGTCTGTACTGGAAATAGCTGATCCTGTATTAACTGAAGGAAATCTTCCTCAAAATAAAACCTCCTACTGTAAGTGTATTTTCTAGATTTTCCAAAATTTGGATGTCATTTGTAGTGGAAAAAAAACATCTTTGTTCCTTCGTAAGCACATTCAGCAAAGTAAACCCTAACGACAGGCATTGTGACTCAGTGATGCTGTCTGAATGCTACGTTCTCAGAGGGCTTCCATGTTGCAACAACTGCTGGTCTCCAACAACAAACCCCAAAACATCAACTGAGGGAAACAGACTGTGAAAACTATCACTCAGTACTTTTGACTTTCTGCAGAATCACCAAGTTAAAGGACTGACAAATAAATAGAAACGACAGCCTAAACTTTCTCCTGTTTCAATAATTACAGATGTGAATACTGTTAATCTTTGGTGAAATATGCTTCATCAACTAATTTAGGAGTTTGTGTCCAAAATGGCTCCTCTGAGAAGTATAGACATAATCTTTCATTCAGCAGACTGTCTGTTATCTGGGACAAGTTAGGAGGAGAGAGGAGAAAATCTGATAAACCGTACTTCCAGATGGTTTGCAGAAATTGCTGTTAGCTGCTAGTTTAAAATAAATATTATATTGGCTTAAACATTCAAGATAAGACTGACGACTTACATGGTTTTTGCAAGATAAGTTGGTTCTTAGAATTTCACAGAAGGTTAGGATCAAGAAAAAAACAATATTTCTGACAAAAAAAATCTGTGAAGTACTACCAAGATCTACTAGGACACTGACATCTTGACCTTTTACAAGTTGCAAATAAAATTTTCTTTCAAGACTACCTTAGATTTGACTTCATAACTTTATAGAGCCATACATGTGTAAAAAGGAACTAGACAAACTCTTCTCTCTTTAAACACATTGAAGTATAATTTGATTGGGTTTTCTGATAAGAGGATAGCATCTTTGGAAGGACAATCTATTCCCAACACCAACTCCCTTGAGAGAAAAGTTCATGCCTTATCTTTGTATTCTTCACAATAACCAATAAAGAACCAGGTATACAATAGGCAATTACTGAGTATCAGGTGATTTCAATCAAATCGCATTTGAACCTGTATTATATAAAAATGTATTAGGTGCTGTTGAACCCCAAAGATAATATAAAAAAGAAAGCTTAGAAAGCTTATTGTCTTATTTGGGAAACTGGACTCACAAATATCAAATTGTTAATTGACAACAAATCAGGGTATATTACCAAAAAATATAGTCTATGGAAGTTGTTTTCTCAATTTAATAATTATAAATCTAAGTTAGAAAAATATCAGTACATATGCAATTAGATATATAAATATAATAGAAAGAGAAGAAAAACATGAGTTTTTAAGCTACAGAAAGAATCAAAAGACTGAAATTGTCTGAGTTTGCCAGTGGGAAAGTTTACTACAGAAGATTAGAGAGGGTAAGAACAATAGAAACTAATGAGGTTCTTCATGGAGAAATAGCTCTCAGGAATGCAAAGACTTAGTATAGAGAGGAAGAGATGAGTTTGGCCAGTTGAAGAGAAAGCAGAAGCAATAGAGGAGGGTATGAATAAATGAAGGCCAACAGAAGAATTGTAAGAAGTTTGATTAATCAAACTAGGGTTCATATTACAAATATTAAAATAAGAGACAAGGCAAAGCAGGTAAGTTGAGGTTAATTCATGAGAATCTTTGGGTAAATAAAAATCACTTGAATATTTGGATCAGATATGATCCAAAATAAAAATTAAAATGTAATTCAAACTTTAAAAAAGGAATTAGATTTATCATTTATAGCTAGACGATAAATCTAGGACCAATAAGTAAAGATCATAGGAAAAGGGTTTATTCAAAGGGAGAAGTATATAACAATTTGATTTAACTGAACACAGCCTGGAGTGACTTAGAAGCTTTATATTCTTCATTATTAGTGGAATTATCTTGTACTTATTGTTCCTGTTGTTGAAAAATCATGTATCTAACAGATGTTCTGAAAGACATTCTGATCCAGACATTTAAGGAACAAGAGACAGGAGGTGATGGCAGATTCTGGCTATAGGAAAATTAGCCAAGAGACCATTGGTAGAGTCTCCGGTTGTGTAAAAATATACTCATTGTACCCATCCCCATTACAGCACTACTATTGATCCAACCAATGCTTATGTGTTTGTGTTGCCAGGTGCTTTACATACATTGTGTATTCTACTCCTTTGAAAACTCTGCAGAGTCCACACCTTATCTGTAATATCTCCATACAGATAAGGTGTGGAACAATGGGAATGGCAAAGGTAAAAGAAACATTTGAAAGGACGAGAGTGAGGTGATTAATATGTTACAGGTAGTGAAGCAATGAGCTTAGATTAAGGCCACTTGCTATGACTAAATATGCTCTCTGTACCATATTATAACATAGTCCTATATAATCTATCGTAATTTGGTATTTATGGGGTGTCAGTCAATACTGATTTTCAAATATCAGTTTTTATCTAATTATTTATTTTTTCTCAAGCTATTTTACAGTAGGTTGTTATCATCACCATCAAAAATATGATACATCTCTTGGTCACAGGCACCAGGAGCAATGGGTGAGGTCCTCCAGCAGTAAAAGATCGAAGGACTGTGGGGCACAAGGCTGAAGGACATGCAGTCATTTAGTGCAAATGCTTGAAAAGAAGCGTCCATCCACCAACCCGATCTTTTATTATGGCCTGATCAGGAACTGACTTAATTTTTTTACACAAATACACAACAACCCTGTCGTTTGAACTGTTGAGGATAATACCAATTTTTTTTGCAGCATTATTCTCTTACTCTTGACCATGATTTTTGGCAGAAGGATGTAGATGTGTCATTTACAGGTTATCCTCAGATATTTATACCTGCGTTGCCTCCATCTAAAATTAACGTGACTTCTTCGCTATGGAGAGGGCTAGTTCAGCTCATGACCAGAGCCACCTTCTCTGCAAAAGTTTGTTTCCTCTCTGTCAGCATTAGTGGCTCTCCAGAGTCCTCACAGTACTGAGTTCTTCATATACCCTGAGATCCTTATATGCAAGAAATTACATTTATTTTTTCTTATGCTTCCCTCCTCACAACCTCCAAAGCTAGAAACATAATTCATACTCATGATTTGTAAAACTGACAATCCTAGAGGTCACTAAGATATATGTGTGACCAGGTTAAACTATCCAGGTCAGTAAGCAATGGGAAGAATAGATTAACATCCTTTCCTCTGGGCTACCTGAAGCTTATTCTTGTAGCTAATACAACATGATGCATTATATTATTGTAAGTTGTTGGCCTATCTGTCATGCTCAGCAGACTGTATATGACATGTAGTTTATATTCAACATATGTTCTTTGAGTTAATTCAAGTTATTGTTCTCTTCTAAACATCTAATATAATTTAATGATGTAAATTATTATTCTTGTTCTGGAGTAGAAATAGGCAAACAGATATGGATCAGTGAAGCCAAGAAATGGTATTTAAAACTAGCATAAATCATATCCCTTAACGTAAGTGGCAGCAGATTACAAGTCAGTGAATAGAAAATATAGCCAAACCACAGGTGGTTGCTTGGCTCAAAATGTTTCTATAATGCCGTTAGGTGTGGCATGCAAGCCGCCATCTTCAAGTCTACCACTGATTCACACCAAGCCCTTTACCAGGTGTGTGCTAACATCTTTGCCTCTCAGGGAATTTGAATTTGTGGCTCCTCTACTAAAATTTGTCTTGGAACTATGATTAAGATCAATTGATTTTTACCGATACTATATTTTCCCGATATTTTATCAAATTCCTTTATTTAAGTTTCAGTTAATCAACTAAACTTTTAGAAATATATGTTGCATTCCTAAAGCAGCACAGTGCCCACATAGATGTAAAAGAACATGAGAACTTGTATTAATAACAGATACAGTACATTTGTTTTGACATATATATTAAAGCATGACTATTTCGGTTACATTTGTAGAAAAATTTTATGTTTTGATTATATCGAACATCATTGATACAACTTTTTTTTCTTATTTAAGTGGCTCCCTAATTTATTAAGCACCATAAATTATTGGGTAAAAAAATTGTCCTTTTTAATCTGTTTTTTCTACATGAAGTAATAATCTTTTGATTGTGAAATTAAAGGTGTTCTGAAGTAACTAAAGGAATAAAAATGAAAGTGATATCGGTGGAAAAAAGTAGTCCTTGAAGTCTACAAAAGAAATGTTATTAATATTCAAAACTGAAGAATGTAACTAAAGAAAAATCACCAACAGGATAGTATTTGGATGATTAAAACTTTCTCATGCTGTGCTTCAGGAGTTTGAGGCCCTGGCTATTGTCAGTGACTATTGACAATAGTAAGAGGGAGTGTCTGGGGGTCAGGGCAGGGAAAGGAGTAAAAGGTAAACAGCTTAAATGAGTGGTGACTGAGGGAAATTTGACTTTGGAATGGTGCACGCACAATGCAATACAAAGATGATGTATTATAGAATTGTATGGTTGGAATCTATATATTAATCAATGTCACCCCAGTAAATTTAATTTAAAAAAATAGGGAGTGTCCAAAGGGTATCAAAACTTGTCTAGATTTTTCTCAAAGAGTTGGAATATGATAGATTTTGACAGAGTTCAATTTGTCCAGAATTTTGAAATTAAAAATATTCACAATTCTTACAGAAGAACTGAATTTATGATTCACAAGTTCTCATGTTACCTTGTGTCATTAAAATACCAAGAAAATATTTTATCATTTCAAATGCAAACATGCACTGTACCTCTCTGGGAGAAATGTATACTCTGCTTTAACTTTTAGGAGAGAATAAATTCATCTTTTCAACTTTTATTCTGTTACAATATTCTAAAGATTAAATGAATTAGAACATGAAGAGAGATTAAAAAAACAGCAACTGACATGACCTTTTCTTTTGGATAATTTATATTTATTTTCACAGGGCATGTTCCTCCTGGTATGAAATGATACTTCTCTAAAAGCTATTGACAGTAATAATAATATATAATATTTCTTACTTCTTTATTGAAAATAATCCCTGGTAGATAACCACTGAGCTACCATTATTACATCAGATATTATTCTAAGAAATTACATGTACGAATTCAACTATTTTCCCCCAAAAGTTCTAACAGGTAGGGATTATGATTATCATTATTATTATTATTATCTCCATTTTATAGATGGGGACACTAATACTTAACCTTATAAACCAGGATCTGAACCCAAGCCAGGGTCTGCTCTATCATTCTGAGTCCAGATGTCAGTTGAAGATTTGCAAAAGACACATCGTCCTTTTTGGTCACCATTGCAGTTAAGTTTATCAATACATTATATACTTAAGGGTCATTGTTAGAAACAGAAAAGAAAGCTCATTCATTTTATCTAATAGTTATATATCCTCCATTAACAAATGATTCTGATTAGGTTTGGTTAAATTAATGTACCAAAAATATTTTTGCTAAATTTTAATAATTGTACTGATCCTCCTCAATGCACAATTCCATTTTATTGGGGTTAAAATTAAAGATATTAAATGGTCAAAATTACTTCAAATATTAGCATTTTGTCTTATGAGATATATGAAAACAGTTGCAATTTTGTCATTTCTTTTCTAATTATTTTCATTCTCAAGACAAAGGGTATATATAAGAAATCTCTTGTTAAATGTGGCTACTTCTCAAGTCAGTATCTTCAGCCTGAACTTTTTATTTTTCTGAATTCAAGAACATGTTTCCAGTTTTCTGATGATCTATGTGATCTGTTGATAAATAAGCTCAAGAAATCTGAAAATTTTCCTCTTGATTTCCTATCAGTGTTAATGTTGCACCATCATTTTCTTGATTAGTGAGGATTAAAATGTCAGCATGATGGTCTTTTTGGTCTCAGAGCATTTGCTCAGGCTATTATACCTTCCTAGACTGTCATCCTACCTCATTGTACTTTTTGAAACCCTGACATCTCCCTAGGCTAGTCCCTTCAGTCAGGTGTGGCCTCTTTTCCCTGGAACCTCCACCAGGGTTGTTTATCCCTCTCCTGTAGCAGCGCAGTTCAGAGCTGAGAGAGTAAACTTCACAGGGGCCAAGTTGCTTGGGTTTATATCCTGTCTCTACCACCTACTAATCCATGTTATATTGAGCAAGTTAATTTATTTATTATGCCTTGGTTTCTCAGACATAAAATGGAAAAACTATAGTATCTACTTCATAGGAATGTTGGGGAGACTAAAGAAAATAATTTTTGTAAAGTACTTAGTACATTGTATGGTCTCAATCAATGTTTTTATTATCCTTATTAGATTTACTATACCATCACCATCACCATTTTTAAAACTAAGATGTATCTTATTTTATGCTATTCAATGCCCCTACCCTACCTAAGAACCTTTTCTTTTCATTTTGAACAGGTACCCAGCTTCAGGATAGAACTGCATGTGTGCTGAGTACATGGGTATGACTGAGCAACGACTGCAGCTGGATCAGCACTGGCAATAGATGTGACATCCGTGTTATCTTCACATGTTATTTCCAGATAATGTTAGTTTTCATGAACTGTGGTACAAAATAAATTATTTGCAGACATGGCTGTCTAATTCATTTTTCATTTCTGTATCACCTAGCACAGTCTCTGATATGCTGTTGATCTCAGCCAATAAGTGCTGACTGTAGCTAAATGTGTCAAAATCATGACACAGCATCATTTTAAAAATCATAACACTGAGTACATTTTGGACAATGTCCTATGTCTATATTCATTTTCCAGGACTCTTTGAGTTTTTTAATACAATACACTTTTAACCTTCTCAAAAATATTTGCTTTTGTTCTTTTAATCCTCCTTTTATTTAGTATACATTGAGCACCGTACAAACTGTGTTAGATGTTATTTCTTTAGGATTCTAAAAATACAGATGTAGTCATTGTCTAGAGACTTGCTACCTAAAGCATCAGCAGCATTAGCAATATCTTTAACAAAAGTGTGTTAAAAAAGTAGACTTGCAGGTCCTAAGCAGGATCTAACTCAGGCTTTCTGAACCAGAGCCTGCATTTCAACAAGGTCCCCAGCTGGTTCATGGACCTATTTAAGAGAAGCACTGGACTGCGCATAAGGATCACTTGTGTTTATAAAAATACAGAAGCCTGCATTCTAAGTGGAGAGCCAATGACACTACACGTCTTAACCAACTGGACAGTTCTCTGATATCTCCAAAATTCCTCTTGAATATATAGATGAATTTTTGTAGAAACTATTTAACTTTGCCATTAAATACATTTTAACAATGTGGCAACTATAAATCCAAATTATAACCTGTCGTGATAAAGAAACAAAGATACTCAAATTGTATGGGTCCTCTGTGTTGATATATTCTGGGGAGATTGTGTCAAGAAGTTTTGCTTGTTTTAAAAAAAATGTCCTCATAAATTCTAGATGAAAGGGTAAAAAGAGGGGCTAGAAACCAGAGGAGTTATTTCTCCCTCAGTCTGAAAGGATTAAAGGAGTTGAGCTTCCACTAGGAAGATGTCATTTCTGTCACTTGGATGAATGTGGCAGGAAGCAAAAACTTACATGTAAAGGGACAGCAAGAGCCCCAACTCAACACATGAGCAACAGTAAGGCCCCAGGTAGGTAACTTGGAATCCAAGGGTCAACACAAAGCTGAATCCCAGCCAAGCCTGGATGAGATAAGAAACAACACCTGGAGTCAGGATCAAGAGGAACTTCCAGATGAAAACAAGCATCAGCTGAGGCGCTGAGCAGGGCCTGCTCCAGAGACAGGGATGGAGCAGGCCAAGGCAGTGCCTGGCATCAGAGATGCCTGAGGCGTGTTGCATATAATGTGCTAACCAAGAAAAAATCTATTTGAGGAAGAAACCTGGAGCATCCCAGCTGGTCCTGTGGAACGAGCACTTGCTCCTGGAGTTGCTAAGGAGTTGCTAAGCCACAGTATGTTAACGATGAGTACATTATAATGTGTTCTACTTAAACCTCTGGTCAATAGTTGTAATCAGATCAGACGAAGAAAAAAGTTCTCTCCTGTGCTTGCTTAAGGTTTAATGATTTTCTGTGATCTGCTTTCAAACAAGCTTTTTAAGGTACTTGAGATGCCCAGAGATGACATTTTTGTATATTTAAAATTTATGATAGGAAAGTTTCCTCAGCGTGTTTCTTATGTGGTGTTTCCTGGATTAAGGGTCAAGAAATAAAATCCCCAATAAATTAGGTAGAACATAAAACACCACTGAGTGCTGTGAAAATGGCCTGCATCCAAGAACAGCATGCAAAAAGGCAAGCACTTTGCACTCCTTAAACCCTCCTAAGTTTTCAACACACATTTATTTATTTATTTATTTATTTTTCACTTCTTTAAAGAAAAACCCTTAGATACACATTGTGGCAAGGACTTTCTGTCCCGTGGGACTCCTGGTTTCCTTCTTTAAATATTGATTTAAGAGCTGACTGAAGCAGGCTAACTACACATGACAGGTAGAACCCCTTTTCAGCAGACTTAATAGGGCACCAACATTGCTGCATTGTAACCACGCCACCTTCACATACAAGCCTGTGGTCCACGTGAACAGATGAGGTGTCAACAGCACATAAAAGTCATTTTACAGGCTTCATGGTCGTGAAAGAACAAGTGTGGCACTGAGTATCAGCATTCTGTGCTGGGAAGATAAACATGGCTATTCCTAAATTTACACCTTCATCTGAAACAGTCAACCAGGTTATTGACTGTCCTGGAATATGCTTTTCCCTCCTGCTTTGTAATAACTGTCCTGCCCAGTCCGAATTCTGTTTTTCAAGGTCTATGAGAGTTCTTCCCCCATGAAGTCACCCCGGGCCCCTCCTGCAACTGAATGAAACCATTTCCCCTTCATACTTAGAAAGCCTTTTTTTTTTTTTACCTCAAAAAGATATAAAAAGAAGTTTATCCATCATACTATTTATACCCACCATTTTTTGTGTGTGAATGTGGTTTGTAGCCAGCCCTGCACGTTCAGACCAGAAGTCCTACAGCACTGCACGGTAAGTTACCCAACTCAGAGTTCAGTACCGAGGACAGGCCTTCCTTCCCTACCCAGCCCCCTCCCTCCCAAAATGCCATTCCTTTTCGCCACACTTAGCACTAAATAGGGAATCAGTCAATACTAGATAAATCATGGATAAGTAAATGGATGGATTGTAAATAATGGAATAAGTAAATGGATGGGTTGCAAATGGATGGAGTGTATCAAAAGAACAAATTAAGTCTACTAATAAACAAAGGCATGAATAATGTGATTTGTAGAAGTGCACACTCAGACGAAATTCTTCATTCTGTAATTGACATCATGCTAGTGTTCTTGGTTCCATGCCTTAATAATCTACAGGGCAGTGATGCTCAAACCTGGGTGCAACTGAGGATCACTGGAGGCATTTTCAAATGCCTTGGGGTCCCAAGTCACAGACTTACTATATCAGAATTTCTAGGGTGATGGGAGAGAATGGCAGGAGGGTATCTTACCATGACCTCAGTCATTCACTGGGATCCATACCTAGGAACTGCTTCCACTTGGGTGGCTGCAAGTAGCTCCTGGCTCTTTCTCTTTGTGGCTGTGGCTGTATCGAGCCTGTCATCCTTATAGCATCAAGTTTGTGTTCCAACATCCTGTGAAAAATGTCTGAGACTCACTCTAATTAGTACAGCCTTGATTTGGTTACCAAATCCCTTTTCTCCAAACAAGCTCTTAGACCATTCTTTAGACAAAGCAAATTACAATAACTAATGGAAGCATTAATCTCATTCAAACTCATTCAGCTGGGAAATTCAGAACAAAGGCAAGAAGGGAGACAAAGTAATAAATGCTGGGGAAGTAATTGGGACATATCTCTCCCTACACATGATTACTTTCCCTACCAGAAGGTACATCACTAGAGGGCAGGAATACCTACTCAATCATCCATCCAAGTGATGACCCTCGGTTCTTTATTGATATGATGTTGATATAAGACTATTTATAAAATATTAACTTAAGAGTCAGTCTTAATTTCTGTATGGTCATAACAACTTAAAAGTAGTGTCTATTGTGATAATTTTTGGAAAATCTAAAGTTATTTATATGAATTATCACATTTCCTTCTTACCAAACATCTACTAGGCAATGAAAAACTTATTAGCCTCATTTAGTAAGTGAAAAAAAAAAGAGGTCTAAACATTGAAATGTTTTCCTAAATTTTCACTGCTGATTAGCCAGGATTAGAATCCCAGTCTTCTCATGGTCACTCTAATGATTTTCTCACCTTATCACTCTGACTTTTCACATTCGAATATACTAGTAATAAAAACCTTTCATCCATATGATGACATGTTAATTCAAAACTAGTTTCTACAATGGCTAAGGCAAAGGAGAAATTTATTTAGAGTCTATCTTCCTAAGAGCTCTGTATAACTTAAATTATCCACCTGCCATATATAAAGTGAATAGCCAGTTTAGAAAATAAAATTTAATAGATGGTAACTGTCTGAATCTGCACTCTATGTTTTAATCTTTGTGTCCCTTGGTGACATGCTAAGGCAGTCTCAGAGAATTATACGATGCCTTTAAAATGTCAGACAGAAGAAAGGCCTCATCATTCACAGCTGGCCAAAGGAAACCTGGGAGAGGCAGCAAGCAAATCATTTGATAAAATTCATCTTATCTTCCTCACTTCATCTTTTACTCTTATCTTTGGTATCCAGCTACCTCTTCTGTCATCTGATCCAGTAGTACAGTTTGGATGTTTTATACCCAGAGCCTTTAAAAATGTTTTGTTGAATTTATTGTGGTGACGTTGGTTAATAAAATTATTATAAAGGTTTCAGGTATATAATTCTATAACACATCATCTGTATATTCTGTTGTGTGTTTACCACCCAAAGTCAAGTCTCCTTCCACCACCACTTATCCCTCCTTTACTCTCGTTGGCCTCCCTCCATCTTCCCTTCCCCCGGTAATCATCATGCTGTAGTCTCTGTCTATGAGTTTTTTGTTTGCTTAGATTTTGCTTAATTCCTTCACCTTTTTCACCTAGCCCTCTAAGACCCCTCCCCTCTGACAGCTGTCTGTTCTCTGTATCTATGAGTCTATTTCTATTTTGTTAATTTATTGTTCATTAGATTCTACATATGGGAGAAATCACATGGTACTTGTCTTTCTCTGACTGGCTTATTTCATTGAGCATAATGCTCTCCAGGTCCAACCAAGCTGTCACAAAAGGTAGGATTTTCCTTCTTTTTATATATCTGAGTAGTGTTCTATTGTGTGAATGCACCACAGCTTTCTCATCCATTCAGCTACTGATGGGTACCTGGGCTGCTGCCAATCTTGGCTATTGTAAATAGCTCTGCTATAAACATGGTGGTGCATATATTCTTTCGAATTAGTGTTTTAGTTTTCTTGGGATACATGCCAAGAAGTGGAATCTCTGGGTTATAAGGCAATTCCCTGTAGCCTTTTGAAGTGACTTTGGCTACTGTACATGGAATGCTGTTACTGACCCTGCTTTTCATTACACTTCCCTCCCCTGATGCCTCCAAGGTCTTGGAAACAGCTTACCCCTTTGACTTGTGATCCTATTACAAACCTGGCATGCCTGCCCTTTAAATTTGATATCTGACTAGTCCTGTTGTACCAGTATTTGGCCAAAAGCTATTATTGACTGAATTTTAATTTGGAAAATGCAAATACGCCTCTTATTTATTTGTTCTGAGATGATAGGCAACCTGTGCAGAACTCCTAAGGCAAAGAACAAACCTAATCTGTATGCTTAAGCACTTGCAAAAATATCTAGAAATGCTTTTCTTGATGCTGTCTTCACACCTTGTAAATCTCTAGTGGCGATATGTGCTCAGGAACAAAAGTGCACACACTCAAAGGCTCAGTCCTATGGAGGAGGCTCCTGTGCTCATTTCCAGCAGAGCTTTGTTATTTCATCTGTGATCCAGGATATTAATGAAGCAGTGGGATTGGAGCTGTACCTTTCATACAGTAAGGCAAAGGAACCACTGAAGAAGAACACAGCCACAGAAAATACTTTCTCAGAGGGCTAAACTAGTGCCAGAGCTTAGATCTGCAATCATTCTCCTGCCTGTAGCTTGTAAGTAAGCAGAAGCGTCCTGACGCTGCCCTGCCAGCACTGTCAGAAGATGGCGGGGAAGTTGGTGGGCTGGTTTCAGATGTTTCCTTCAAATTCTATGTGCTTCCAGATGTGACAGGTTGAAATTATTCTTTCATTATTAACCAACCACTGGAAAGCAAAACTATAGTCAGAGACAGAGAGAGAGAATTAACTGGTTTCTCACGTTATACACACAACATGGTGTACTTTAAGCCTCCTCCAGGCCACAGCCTGAAAGATGGTAGCCCATCTGATTGAAACTGCAAGAATAATTGTTTGTAAGAATGAAAAATCTGCAGGACTGGGTGAGGATATCTGCTCCTTTCATGTTGTAGAGCATCTATTGCCAACTGTTCTACTACAGAGTCTGTTACAAGGAACCTGCCACCTGAGAAATTTAACTGTATTTTGGAAGGTGAAGAGTTTTGCTGCTGGGATAGCTCTAATATAAATTTTACAAAATTTGATGACTGTCATTAGCAGTTTTATTTCTTTCTCTCAACGATGTAAAATGAATCTTTCATCTGAAAGTCCATGCTGAAATTAAGTCCAGGGATTTTTTTTAAGGTACTGCTCTGTGGAGCTTGATTTTCCTTTCCTTTTGGGAGGGGATGAGCTCCATTCTGGGATTAAATAGGAAAGCCTATCTAGGCCTCCCAGAACGTCAAATACCTAGTGACGAGAGAGCAGAGCAGCCCTCTCTTGGGAAGTAATGTGGGAGGCAAGCGACAGTGGCCAGTGGCCCTGATCCCCAGTTGCCCTTCTTTCCACATGGGCTGCTGGTTCCCAAATGCTGACACATTTCAGAATTACATGGTGGTATACACACAGCCTGGGGACCAGCCTGACTGGATAAGCCTGGGGAGGTCTGGAGCACGCGTATTGTAACAAGTTCAGAGCTGACTCTGCTGTGCACTAATGCTAGAATCACTGCTCAAGGCCCCCCGTTTTCCCAAACCTCTTGAAGTGAATACACTACACAGGATCCCTGCATCAAATTGGTTTCACTTATAAATGGATATTCTCTCAAAGTAATAATGAGAAACTGCTTAGAGCTGAACAAGCCTCCACACAAACCTGTTTATTCCATATGCACTCTATGCCAGGTAACCTTTCCCTTCCGTCACTGGAACAGCAAACAACTGTAAGAACAGAGAGAGAAAAAGCACCAAAGAGAATGCAGAAAACCCAAGACAAATATTGAATTGAATCACATTGGCTACACTCCTTAGCCAAAACCATTTTATTGAGGTTTCCTTGGTGTTACTAACTAACAGCTTCGACAGTAGAAATATCAGGTCAATGTATTTCACCATCTGCACTGGTGATGGGAAAAATTCTATTGCTTGCATTTTTGTCACTCTGAGGGGTCTCATATGTGAACAAAATTGTTGATACTAAGTGGCTCTAGAGGAGTTGCTGTTTTTAATTATGCTGTTGTCAAGATTCCCTGCAAAGAAATCTATTTTAGTTGATTCTTATGGTGACATTATGCTGGTCCATCTGTACCCTATATCTCTCTAGTGAGAAGTGCAGATATTTTTGGTAATCAGGGCCAGGAACTTCTGTTGCTGTATGTTTTGATTTTAAATATTAAATTATATTGGCTGTTATAAAGTTCTGGTTTTAAATCAACTGATTGTTAGCCCTGTGCCGATAAAATGCATTTGTGAGGTTCTTTCGTGTGTAAACCAGGTATATAGGTTTTGAGAATACCCTCAGTGGGATAGAAGAGTTCCTAGATGGTATGTGGCCTTTTGAGTGGGAAAAAATTTCCAGGGATTAAAAATATGTTGTAACAGCTGCTTTCAAGTATTTATAATAGACTACAGCATTGCAGAGTTACCTTGGCAAAACTGAATTTGTGCATGAGCCTGACTCTATCAGCTCACACCAGGCTAAGTCACCACATAATAATCTTTGCCAAAATATATGCTCTTATTAGCAATCAAAAGGTTTATCAACTAATACATATCTTCCATGTGACATGTGTTGCTTACTTTTCTGGATAAAAGTAGCATGCCTGTTCACATCACACCATTTACTGTGCTTCATCACCGCTGTCTGAATCCTTACAAGAGAATTAAAATCAAAAGTCATCAACAACTCTTGAAATGTTAAAGACAATTTTATTTCATAAGTCCCCCTTGTAAGTCCTTCAAAACATTTTTGCTTTCCTTAAGCAAAGTAGCAAGAATGCACCCTTTGTCTTTGAGAACCAGGAGAATCTTATGTCACTTAGTCATATGTTCTTCTCTGCTTGGGAGCTTTAACTGTAGCTGCTTCTTTTGACTCATGATTCAGCTGTGGCGTGACCATCATTGTCCTTTATACTCCAAGATCATGTGTCACCATCTTTTATGGAATTTTAAGAAGAGTAAACTTATTACTATTACTTTCCTATTTTTTCTCAAGTCAACACTATGTTCCATCATCAAATTCACATTAAGTTAAGTTCAGATTTTTCTAGGGTAAGAGTTTCATTTATTGCTGCATTACAAATTACTCTAAAACATAGCAGCTTAAAACAACATGGTGCATTTATCTCAGATAATTTCTGTGGGTTGGGAATCTGACAGCACCTTACCTAAATGGTTTGGCTCAGTCTTTTATGAAGTTGCAGTCAAGATGTCAACGGAAGGATTCTCTTCTGAGATGGTTCCCTCACAAGTCTGGAAGATTGGTACTGGCTGTTGTCAGGAGGCCTCAGTTCCTCACCACATGAACCTGTCTTGGGACTAACTTGAAGTGTCCTCATGACACAGTGGCTGGCTTCACCTACAGTAAGGTGAAAGCCACACATCTTTTACAGTCTAGCTTGGAAGTTATGTATCTTCACTTCTAAACATCTTATGGGTTACACAGGCCAGCCCTTCTCACAATTGGAGGGGAGGAAAAAGCATGAATCCCAGTAACAAAGAAAAGAAATTTAAGTACTAAAGTGATTGTTTTCATAGCCACCCACTGCCCAGAAGTGACTCATTCCCAAATCATGATGAGAAGATTACAGTTCTTTCCAGGGCGCTAACACCAAAGGGAAATAGTGGGACTACTCAGGTCCAAATGCCCTAACAGGCCACAAAGTAGTAACCATAATAGGGGCCCCACAGGTAGATACAGCAGATGGTCGCTATGGTCAGTGTCAACAAGACCAGGAAGAAAATGAGACCTGAGATTATGGATCTTGTGCTCATACTGTCTACAGAGGTTTTCTTTAGAAGACTTCCAAGACAAGTAGGATGCAAAAAGCAACACATTACAAAAGCCCAGAAGTTAATGACCATTAAGAAAACCATTCCTAGGGAAAAAATTAATGCAGAGCTCTAGGTAAATGCATGAAAAGATTTTCATGACTAGACAGAGAGAAATATCTTCCATTTGGAAGCCAAATGCAAAGCACAAGAGCACAAATATGCAGAAACAAAGATAGATGAAGTAAAAAGGAGTTTCAGAAAGAGTAAGAGCAGATGCTTTAATTAAGATGTTCAGCTTAATACACTGGGAAGTAAACTTCAGGAAGTGCAGGGTGTCTGCAGAGGCCTGCAGCCACTGTGTTTCAAACCCGTTACTGAAATAGAAGATGCCTCATTTGTTTATTCAGTATGCATTGAGTAATGCTGAACACCAAGCATTTTGAAGAATAGCATGATCCTCACAACAAGGACCACATTAAAAATGAGAACAGGGGTCAGGATTGCCCCTGCTTCAAGTCATCAATAGTGGAAAAGTACATGGTCCCTAGTAAAGGGGGAAAGTGAATAAGTAAGAATTTCCACTATGTGTCCAACATCTTAATTATGTTATTTAAGTGCCCAGGCTAAATGCACAGGGGAAGCATCATAGAATGTACTTAATTGTAATCCTTGGGGCAAGAAAAGTGTTTATTTATTTTGCCTAAAACTAGTCTGATTTTTCTCAGGCATTTCAACTGTCTGGATGGCAGGGGGAAGAAAGCCTAAATTTAATTTGTAGTATAATAAGATAAACAACAGTCCCCTCAGGTAATGATCTGTTTTGGGGACCACTGCTCAGGCTCTCTTAGTTCAGTATCCTCTCTCGCATGAAATCTGGGGAATGGAGGGTTTGCAGAGCAGGGTGAGTACGATCTTGCAGACCATACTAATGGGGAGAGTCTGCTGATCTGTCAGCCTCACCCAGGTCCCGGGTGGCTCTGTGTGACGTTCCACTGTGTCGATGATGTCTGCCTCTTTTCACTGGGGATCTGCTTTTTTTCATCTCAGTGGTCTCACTCTTCCATCTCAGCCTGTCCTTAACTCCTGCTGAGTCTCTGCCTCATGCCCCAGAGGGCCTGGTTTCACCCCACCTTCTTAAACAGAGGCACCTCCTCTTGCTCCATCAGGGCCCTTGGGAGGTTTGCCGGTTCTCAACATAGCAGCTGAGGATAACTGGTAAGTGGAACACACAAGCCTCCGAAAGGGCAGTCACAAGCAATCTCACACTCCCCGCACACAACAGTTCAGAACTAGCCTCTCCCTGCAGAGCTAGTTTTCTCGCTTCTCATCAAATCTCGGGCAACTTTCATTGTTTAGTACTTACTCTCAGATCATAAAAATTTCTCCAGTAAATTCTAATACAAAAAGTGTCATTTGTTTACAGGAACAAGTATAAAGGACACATGGACAAAAACTAGGGGTGGGTGGAAATGGGAGGGAGGCGGGAAGGGCTGGGTGGGTGGGCTGGGATGGGAGTAAAAGATAGAAAATTGTACTTGAACAACAATTAAAATAAAATTTTTTTAAAAAGTGTCATTTGTGCAACTGATATGTCCAAGACAGGGAAAAAGATTTAATTTCTAGAATTTAAAGTTGAATTTTCTTGTGTCCTTCAGTTTGGACCTATAGCAGGTTGGACACCTTCTTCAGAGGGAAGGGATATGTGGTTGGTGACCTTTTTCTCTCATCTTAACCTCCTCTTTCTTCTTCCACTCACTGGCCTGAGGAAGGAAGGAGAGGGAAAGGAAAGGAGGGCCGGGAAGGTTTTTATTTGGCTGGCAGTGATTTTCTTTGGTATGAGTTTCCTTCTACCAAAACAGCTGTCGAAAGCCTCTTGTGGGCACTTTGTCTTCCTGATTCTTCTGCTGGCCTCTGAATAGAGTCCCTCAACTCCAGCAAGGCCCTTCCTACCACCAACAGCTTCCCCTTAGCTTCAGCTTCCCTCAGTTCACATTCAGTTCTTCCTGCTGCAGGTATCACGCCCTCTGGCAGAGACGCTGCTGGGCATCATCCCGTTTAAAATAGCCTCTGGCCAACATTTCTACTGCAAGTTATGCATCTGGTTTTAAAGACTCAAGCTCCTTTGATGGTATCTCAGTGGGAGTACAGTCAATTTCCCCAAGCAAACCCCTCTGCAGGCAGCCTCGCAGCATTCTTCAGGAGTTAAACATGAGTCTACTGTGTCCTCCGAGCTTCATCTGGGAAATTTTACATTGAATTCGTTGTTTTTATTGTTAATAATAATATTGGCATTTTAATTTTGAAACGATTCAAAACCTAACTGCAGCCTCAGTAGTTCAGTTTCCTATAGCACCCCAAAAGACACCCATCCCTGGGTGTGGGGGCTGGGAGATGGCTTTGCCAGTTGGACTAAGTCAGCCGGTTCTCTGTTATCTCCCTTGCAGTGTCCATCGTGACATGTAGTTGTCCATTTTGACTGTCTACCCTACCCCACTGTCAGACTCTGAGGACAGCAACATCATCTGCTCTGTTCTCCACTTGTTTCTGACAAATAGTGTATGCATTCTCAACGGAAGTGATATCACCACCGAGAAGGCAAAGCAAATCTTAGACAATATAATGTCTTCTCACCCTCCAAAGGGTCAGAATCCATAAATAGATACACAGTATAGTTGTGGCACAAAAATTTCATGGGAGATGAGTTCAACCGGGGTAGGGTAGGCTGGTGCTGATAATAAAAAAAGTTTGACAAACATTGGTCTAGCACAGTATAGACAAAAATAAATAGGGGTTAACTAAGCACATATGTGAATAAATGACCCTAGCACTTACTCCTGTAATTTTCCCACTTTGTGTCCCCTGGCAGTGTTTCATGGGGCCATGGTTCCTCCATGACAGCCGCCTGCTCCTCCTGCACACACCCAAGGGTCTGGTGTGAGCATTAAGCGAGTGAAACAGCCTTCTTCTCTATTTCTCTAGTTAGAGTTAGTTCATAACATCTTTTGATGAATATGTATCTTTATTCTCAAGAGTGTAAAGGCTTTCAACTATGTTGGTTTATGGTTATAATAAAGTTTATTATAGCTTGTACCACCCTCTGAAAACAGCCAGTTTCTCTAACAGACTTTAAAATTCAGATACAGATTTGACTTCTTTTTTCCTTTATTAGAACTGCCAAATAACTTCTCTAGGTAAAGGTTGGACTGATACCACCTGTAGAAATATATAAGTATTAAAAATAAGTATCAAGCACAAAGTGATACACAATAAGGTTATAATTCTGATACATATTATTTGGAGAAGAAAATTATCAATGATTTAATGAAATAGTATGCATATATATTTCTAAGAAGCTAAATTTGAACAAGCAGAGATTCCAATGCAAGCCAAGCAATTATTGAACACAACTTGTTTCATGCACAGAGACAGAATGGCTAATGATACCAAACTTTACATAGTATTCTTTGACCTGCCAAAGTGCTCTATACGACTGATTATATTCCATTTGAAACACCACAACCTTCTTAAAAATATTATTAGCCCCTGTTTTGTAAGTTGATAACTTATGGTTCTGAAAAATTAACTGATTTTCTAAGGTCACACTGTGAGTGAGTAATAAAGGGAGATTAAATGTAAGCACCTATGTTGTTTTTTGTATGCTTTTTTTTGTCTCAGAAGTCAACCTTACAGTGTCTCACTTTGATTTTTCCTAAACTGAAACTTAAGAAAAGTGCAGTTAATATAATGATCTGGAAGAATTACATGTCCAGTTTGTAACTGACTGCCCCTTTTCAACCATACATGTCCCTCCCACATTTGGGCAGCAGCGTTCATGGTCCAAGGAAAAGAGTGATGCAGCAGAAGACAAAGACCGATTTTTCCGCCTCTTGGTGTTGTTTTGTTTTGTTTTTAATGGGGGGTGTTGTTGGGGTTTTTCCAAAGGTTTTTTGGAGCAGTTTTACGTTTACAGCAACACTGAGAGGTATGGAGATTTTCCTGTATACACCCTGTCCCACCCATGCACAGCTTCCTATGATCGACATCGCTCACCAGAATGGTACATTTTTTACCAAAAAGAACCTACAGTGACATATTGTTATTACCCAAAGTCCATAGTTCACCTTACCTCAGCGCTGTATGCATTCTGTGCATTTGAAAGAATGTATGGCATAAATCTATCATTACAATATCTTACAGAATATTTTCACTGCCCTAAAACTCCTCCATGCTCTGCATATTTCTCTCTCCTCACTCCCACCCATGGCAACCACCGATATTTTTATTGTCTCCATAGTTTTGCCTTTTCCATACAGCATACAGCATAGAGCTCTTTCAGATCGGCTTGTTTTGCTTAGTAATATGCACTCCAGTTTCTTCCATGTCTTTTATTGCCTTGATAGCTCAGTGTTTTTCAGCATTTAGTATTGTTCCATTGCCTGGATGTATCACTGTTTATTTCTTCATTTTCCTCCTGAAGGACATCTTGGTTGCTTCCAAGTTTTGGTAATTATGAATAAAGCTGCTATAAACACCTGCATGCAGGTATTTGTGTGGACTTGTTTTCAACTCCTTTGGGCAAATGAAGCACATTGCTGAACCATATGATAAGAGTATGTTTAGTTTTGTAAGAAACCACCTAATTACTTTCCAAAATGGCTGTACCATTTTGCATTCCAACCAGCAAGATACGAGAGTTTCTCTTGCTTCACATCGCCAGTATTCGGTGCTGCCAGTGTTCTGCATTTGATCCATTCTAATGGGTGTGAAGCAATATCTCAGTTTTCACTCGCAGTTCCCTGATGATGTATGAGGTGGAGCATCTTTTCATGTGCTCATTTGCCATCTGCATATTTTCTGTGGTTAGGTGTCCATTAAAGTCTTGGCCCATTTTTAATCAGATTGTGTATTTTCTTATTGTTGAATTTTTAAGTGTTCTTTGTGTATTTTATATAACAGTCCTTCATCAGATGTGTCTTGAAAATATTTTCTTCTGGTTTGTGGACTGTCTTCTCATTTTCTTGATACTGTCTTTCATAAATCAGAACTTTTTAATTTTAATAAAGTCCAGCTTATCAAATGTTTTTCCATGGATTATGTCTTTGATTTTGTAGCTAAAAAAATATCACAACAGCCAAGATCACCTGAGTTTTCTTCTGTGTTAACTTCTAGGAGTTGTATACTTTTTTATTTTACTTTGAAGCCTATGATCCATTTTGAGTTAATTTTGGTAAAGGATATAAAGTCTGTGTCTAGATTCTTTTTTTTTTTTCATGTGAATGTCCAGTTATTCCAGCACCATCTGTTGCAGAGATCATCTTTGCTGCATGTATTGTCTTTGCTCTTTCATTACCTGTATTTATGGGACTCTGTTTCTGGGCTTTCTATTCTATTCCATTGATCTACTTGTTTATTTTTTTTTCACCAATACCACACTGTCTTAATAATGGTAGCTTTTGAACAGTAAGTTATAAAATTGGGTAGCATCAGTCCTCCAATTTTGTTCTACTCTTTTCTTCTCTTTTAACATTGTGTTGCCTATTTCAAGTCTTTTGTCTCATCCATACAAAATTTTGAATCAGTTTACTGATATCCATAAAATAACTTGCTAAAATTTTGATTTGGACCACAAGGAGAATCTTCAGATTCAAAGTGAAGTTGGGAAGACACCTTGAAAATATTGACTCTTTCAACCTATGAATGTGGATATCTCTCCATTTATTTAATTCCATTCATCATAGTTTTATATTTACTTCATATAGATTGAATACACATGTCATTAGATTTATATCTAAGAATTTAATTTTGGGGGTGCTGATGTAAATGTTATTGTGTTTTTAATTGAAATTCCACTCATTCCTTGCTAGTGTATAAAAAAGCAATTGACTTTTGTATATTAACCTTGTTCCCACAAACTTGTTATAATCACTAATTAGTTCTAGGAGGAATTTTATTGATTCTTTTGGGTTTTCTACATTGACAATCATATCATTGGCAAACAAAAATAGTTTTATATCTTTCTTCCTAATCTGTATGTTTTTCTTGTCTTGTCTTATTACATTAGCAAGATTTCCAGTATGATGTTGAAAAGAAATGATGAGAGGAATGTCCTTGCCTTGTGCCTAAACTTAGTGGTAAAGTTTAGAAATTATCACCATTAAGTATAATGTTAGCTTCAGGATTTTTGTGGACAGTCTTTACAAAGTTGAGAAAATTTTCCTCAGTTTCAAGTTTACTAAATTTTTATCAAGAATGGAAGCTTGATTTTGCCAAATGATTTTTCTGCATCTATTGTATGATTATATGATTTTTCTTTTCATTCTGTTGATGTGATGGATTATATTAATTGATTTTCAAATATTGAACTAGCCTTGCATATCTGACACAAATTCTACTTAGTTGTGGTATATAATTCTTTTCATACCTTTTTTTTCAATTCAAATTGCTAATATTTTATTTGAATCTATGTTCATGAGAGGCACTTGTCTGTATTTGTTTTCTTTAGAAGCTTTGTCTGGCTTTGGTATTAGGTAATGCTGGCCTTGTAGAATGAGTTAGGAAGCATTTCCTCTGTTTCTATCCTCTAAAAGAGAATGTCGAAAATTGGTATAATTTCTTTCTTAAATATTTGTTTGAATTCACCAGTGTACCTTCCTATGCCTGGTGCTTTTGGTTTTGAAACAAAGCCAATTCAATGACTTAAAGATTTCAAAATAGTTTAAGTTTAGAGCATAAAAAGCTTTTGAAAAATAGAAAATGCATATTAGAAAATTTCCCTTCTTTCCTATTAATCATCCCCCACCCCAGATTATATAGATTCTAGAACTGCACTATCCAATATGGTAGCCACTGATTACTTGTAGTTAGACTTAAATTAATTAAAATTAGCCAAATTCAAAACAGTTACTTAATTACACTAGCCACATTTAAAATACTCAACAGCCACATATGGCTAGTGGCTATCACATTGGATAGCAAAGCTAGAGTATTTTCATCATCACGAAAAATTCTACGGACAGTACTTCTTTAGAGACAGAGGTGAGGTTGAAAAAGAGGAAAGAAGATTAGAGACTTAATAACAGATAGAAGCCTTCATATGTGTCCCTGAGAGAATGCTTGAGACCTGTCGACCCACCCCTTTCATGGCAGTAGACAACTGAAATGAGAACCGAAGGGGACTATACTTCAGGCACAGGTAGTAAAAAAACAGTGGAATTCCAGAACTCCCATGCTTCAGCATTGCACAGAGGCATAGAACAGCAATTACTGGGGGTGTTGTCTTGGCCGACTATTCTGAGATGACCTCATGGTGCTCCCGTGTATAGCCAGGCAGTTGTCGAGTAGTCAAAAAGTATTTCTGCCATTCCAAAGGGACATCAAAGTAATTCACAGAGGGTGGACTTGAGAAGTTTTGTGATTGAGGATAAAGGATGTGTCAATGGAAACTAATAGCTGATGATTACTCAGCATCAGGTAATTCAGCAAATGCCTGAATAGTGGGTGATAATGAGAAAACTCAGAGCTACCTTCGAATCTAGGATGAGGACATCTGTAATTTTCATTGGAATAGTTAAGCATGGATATTTTCATATTTCATGTGCAGCCAGCATACTAATTAAGAATCTTCACCCCAGGAGCGGTCACTTAGCATTATATCAGAGAAGACCCTGTCCAGATGTGGTTATTATAAGCACTTCAGCTATCATTATTCTAATCACACCAGAAACGTAGCTAATTAGTAAACTGCCAAAATAGGTTTTTAATTAGTGAAATTTGTGGCTTATTCATAGCATGAATAATGTTAGAAATATACTTTTTTGGTGATAGCATAAAGTAGGTTACATTCAGCATAAAAGATTCAAAGTTTGCTAAACTCAGGTCTACTCTTCTGTAATACCTGATTGAAGGTGGAGGTATAATCTGGCCTTTTTTTTTACATTGCCCTGTGGAGACTGGGGCTCCAAGAACCAGTGTAAATTCTGACACTCAAACTATCCTATAGTTGTGAGTAATAACTGTCCTGTGTCTCTGGTGAAGGAGTCTCAAGTCTTCTGGAAGTAGTCACAAAACCACAGTAGGTTGACATGTGAGTTTGCAAGCAGGATAAATCACAGATTCTTCACAATTATTGATACTTGACAATGGAAGAATCATGGAATCCTGCCTTCAGATGATTATCATCACATCTGCCTTAGGGTACCTTCCAGGTAAGGTGGTGGTTGAAACACATTAAAGAACAAAGAACAGAGAATAGGGCTCTGTGGAGATTGCAAAACAAGTTTATGAACTATTTGCACTGGCTAACTAATGAGGGTTTATTTAACAGAGTCTCTCTCTCTCTCTCTCTCTCTCTCTCTCTCTCTCTCTCTCTCTGTTTTATATATATGGTGGCATTTGGTCTGAGACTTACTTTCTTTTTAGCTTTGGAACTAAATTTCTTGAGAGGAGCAGAAATTGGCTCAAGTCTACTTGTAGTACCTTGGCACCTTGTAAGCCTCCTACAATGGAGTCACAGCTTTAGAAAAAGATGTTCATTACCTAGCAAAAGGAGCATTCAAAACAAATATTAATTTTAATTATGGAAATATTAACTGTTTGTATCTTAGGTACTTGTTACAGTAGTTGTTAGCGGCTGATGAAATAGAGATGTACAGCTTTCAAGATATAAATTAAAACACATATTATTTGGATTAGCTATCTACAAAGGGGAACCAAAAAAACCTGGAATTTATTTATAAAAATTGTGTATTTATTCTTACATGTTTAAACTTCAGTCACCTTCAAAGTACTCTCAACTTGATGCAATACACCTATCAAGGTATTTTTTTCTCCTGCTCAAAACAGTTTTGAACTCAATTATTTTGATGCCTTTTGCTGTTTTTTGTTTTACCTCTTCCACATTGGCGAAACATTTCCCTTGGAGGACATTTTTCAACTGGAGAAATGAACAAACAAAAAAATTGCTCAAGGCAAGATTTGATGAATGGGGATCATGCTGTTTTTGGTCAAACTGCTGAACACTCAGCACAGTGTGGGCAGGTGTGCTTGTAAATCACCCATCATGAAATGGGCAAACGTGTTGAAAGAGTCTTCAAAAAAAAAGTACTGAAGCTAAATGCAGCCTTTCTCAACAATGCCAGCTGGTGCACTGATGCAGATGGGTTCCTAGAACACTCACCTAGCAGAGGAAACCTGTACTTCAAGGTGTCCACCCTCCAGAAGATAATTCTGTTTTGTTTTGTTTGTTTTTGGTTCCCCCTTTGTATATTAATCTAACCACCCAGCCATCTGGAGTAGTATAATTAACCAAAAGCTATTCCAACATAAGGTTGTGAATGATCATACTTTAGGAACTTCAGGATGAGAGTCTATAGTCCCCTCCACCACACACACACAATGGAAATGGTTAAAAGAATTCAAATAAAGTGTTTTTTAGAAAATGTGCAAAATGAAACATATTGGTCAGTTATGAAGTTTAAATCAGAATGGAATTTTGACACCATATATATTTCTAACCTGTTGCTAGGGAATGGCATGCTAGAAAATTTTCATATTAAAATATATACTGGTTACATACAGGGAAACATGTTACTGACCTTTTAGAGAATACTTGCCATCTCCTTTGTACTTTTAAAATGTTCAGTTAAGCATGTTTAATGATATTCATATTAGAGTTTCTTGACTGGCTAGTACCACTTTCTGGTGCCTGGGTTCCCTAATTTTTACTCCAGGTACACAGTTTCAGTTATGAAACAGTGTTAATCCTGACATTAGTTAGCAGCTGAAGAAATGTTGCTTATAATAAGTATAACAAATTTCTTCTCCATTCACGGGCTACATTGTAAATATGGTCCGTACTTTCTGGGTGGGTAGAACCTACAAGGGCAGAATTCCAGAGCCAGGGCCATTTCCACAGACCTGTGTGAAGCCCCGTTGACACCATGCACAGGCCAAAAGCATGGACTCCACAGAGAGCCATTTGAGACATTTGATGATGAATCGCAATTTTCTGCATTCCTTTTCTCTCATTACCCTTCTTCTTTTCTGTTTTGTTCTCTCTCTCTCCTCTCCATCATGCAACTGATGTGCTTACGCATGCATACAGTTTACTCTACTGGTGACGATCAGAATGTTTTTTACTCCACCTACAAACTACCTAACACGATGCCTAGCATCATCCCCGTCACACATCTGAATGCCTGACAAAAGTCTCGCTTCCCATGGAAAATGTCTTAAAGTACTGTAGACACAACTAATGTTCAGAGTAGAGCCTTTAGAATGAGCAGCGAACTAAGTGCACTTACTTAGTAGAGGAGACCTGGCCAAACGGAAGTCCCTTCTGCTGGAAATTTTGTCGTCATTCAACACAGGTAAAACTTCTGCTTAGAACACCTGTGAGTTCGATGTATTTTTCTGCTTCTCACAATATCTAATCTGGGGAAATAAATGCAAAGTCTCACCACTCTGTGAGTGCTCTGTAACTAGCATCTATTTGCGTGTGTTTTCTATAAATGCTGCAGCAGAGCAGCATTCCTGCCAACCACTCCAATAATGCAGACAGACCCACAGTAGGCGTCTTTCTAAACATGCTGAATATCAGCTCTGGATGCCTTCAACAAAGGAATTTGTATTATTGGAGGAAGGAATTTTTTTTTTAAGTATAGAATGTTGTAAACGATTCCCAGGCATACCAGACCTTGAACTCTAGGGAGATACGGTCTGCAAGATTGAGAAGGCATGCTATTGCTTCCTTAACTTTTCTTTACTTTTTGTTCCAGATGGAACCACTTAAATAAAGACATAGCTTGATGTGCATGAAACAGAGGCCAGGAGGAAGAAAAACAAACACTGTGCCATATATGTGAGATCTTGATATATACATGTATATATGTATACATATATATATATACATTTTTCTCTTCAAGCAAGTACTCAATAATATTTAAAAGTCTTACATTTGTATAGTTCTTATGATCTTCAAAGTGCTTATATACTCACACAAACAGCCAGATGCTCTTCCTAGTTCCTCAATGAAATAATTAAGATATTCTTTATTATGTTTACTGCATAAGTGTAAAAGAAAGAAAATAATTTGCCTAGGATTACAATTAATAACAGAATCAGAAGTAAAATCCAGAATTCCAGAGTCTTGGTTAACTGCTCTGAGCCCTGTACTCTAGAAGTGTTTGCTGCTTAAAGACACCACAGTATTTCTCTTAATATAATGACATGCTGATTGCCAAAGGATATAGCATAGAAACAAGATGTTTTCCTCACAGACTGCTTCCACCTGTGATTTGGAAGTAAAGACATATTATCAGTGACCAGGTCAGTCTAGTGAATTATTCTGTATGGAAATTCCATTTTCAAATAAGACTTCTGAAAGGATGTTATTAGCAGAGTAACTAAATCAAATCACCAGACCTTCCTTTGACATGAAGGCAAACCAGAAAATGGAATCTCTTACTTTATCACAAGAAACACAGAATGCTTGTGTTCTGGCCAGTGTGGCTCAGTGGATTGGGTGCCAGCCTGCTCACTGCAAGGTTGCCAGTTTGATGCCCTGTCTGGGCATGTGCCTGAGTTGGGGTCTAAGTCCCCAGTTGGAGGGTATGGGAGAGGCACCCAATTGATGTTTCTCTTACACATTGATGTTTCTCTTTCTCTCTTTATCCCTCCTATCCCCTCTCTCTAAAAATAAATTTTAAAAATCTTAAAAAAAAGAAATATGGAATGCATGCAAATAAAGGGTAGTGAGAGAGAACATAGTGTCAATAAATTATTTATGTGCCACCCCAGCCCTTAAACTTATTCTCTCCCCACAGGAAAGTATTCTGTGAGACACTGGTTCCTGTACCAACCAGATAACCACCTAACTCTTAATGGCTAATCACATTGGTTTCACTTCACGTCTGAGTCACAGGAAATCCCACTGCCAGCATAACAATCAGCAACGTCTTATCCATTTAAACTTACCCATCATTGTTCTGGTTTTCTGGTCTTTAAGGAAATCTATTCATTCAACAACATTGAAATGGTATATTTGGCTGGATTGATTCTTAGCTGTTGACACTATTAATTGCTGTCCTTACCAAGGTGAGTTCTCTCCACTACACTGCTGGGAAGGGAAACAGCGCTATGAGCAGCCATTAGGTTTGAGTGTTCCACGCCTGGCAGCTTAATCTGCCTCAAACACTTGGCACATGACAGCCAAATATTAGGTCTGGCCTGTAACAAGCACAAATGAACTAAAAATACACAAATTAATTTTTTTCCTCCTGCCATGTAACTTCTCTTTACCCTTGTTATAGGCATTCATCATATTTCTTATTTCATATTATGTCTAAGGTGCCCTTCCCCCTCAGTCTGTAGTGAAGAGACGGGTTCATCCTGGGCCATCTCATGCCTGCATTAGTACAATGTTCTCCTTAGACTCTTCGCCTATCCCATTTTTTATGTGTAGTCAAAAATGTGGCCATAAAAATAATAATCCCCATTTAAAAGAAAAAAAAATGACATTTTCATCATCATTTTGGAGTAAGAAAACAAGCATTTTGAGAAAAGAGCTGTAGTAAAGTTAACAAACTCTCGAGTTGAAAAAGTGCAGCCAAATATACTGTGCCTGTGAAGAATCGTCTCTGCCACCTCTCTGAGGCTCTGCAGTCAAAACATCCACCACTGTAGAATGATGCGTCAGCTGAGTCTACACATACCAACCAATAAGAAAAAAAAGGAAAGCAGATTTAATCGAAGCCTACTTTTAAAATAATTATAATTGAATTTAATTTGTATTTTTAAAAAATTTTTGTGTTAAAGTGTGTGGGTATTTCAGGATATTCACCAGGCTTACCATCTCCCACCCCAGGAACTGGTTTCTGTTTGCAGAAAGGCTGTATAAGAATTTCTTTGTGCACATCAATGGCATGTATTTCATGATACATACTAGCCTCTCCTGGCAAAGCAATGAGTCCCTCAGTTCAACAGGGAGAAGTTCATCATTTTACCAACAGAGAGAGGCTGAGTATTCTACCCAGGGCTGGGGAATGCCTGGTAAAGCCTACGAAGTCCTTGGCAATGAAACCTTTGCCACTTTCTATTATTTATGTGCTAAATCCCCTCAGTGTTGCTAAAGGAATTCTGAGAGAAGGTGAGAGACAGTCAGAATGGGGAGAGTCCAGGGTCTTGCAAATCAGTCACTTGGGAGTCTTTCTACTTCTGGAACTGGCCACCGTCAGATGATAAGTATATATGGTGCCTCTTCACAAAGAATTTTATTTATACTGTGAAAACCCATTTAACTAAAAATTTTTATAAAAAGACAAATTCTACCAAGTAGAAACATTGTTACATTGAGTGTAAAAAGTTGAATTCTGTTCCTATTGAGTATTTTAATGTCACAAAATACTGTGTTAAATAACATTTATGAGGGGGTGACCAAAAAACCCCAGAATTATCTTCTGGAGGGCAGGCCTTTTGTAGTACAGGCTTCCCTGCTAGATGAGTGTTCTAGGAACCCATCTGTATCAGTGTGCTAGCTGGTGTTCTTGTGAGAGGCTGAATTTGGCTTCAGTGAATTTTTCTCGAAGACTCTCAACTCATCTGCCCATTTCATGATGGGTGATTTAGGAACATACCTGTCCACACCACAGTGAGGGTTCAGCAGTTTTTTACCAAAAACAGCAGGACTCCCATGCCCAACCCTCGCTATTAACCTGATCTCACCCTGAGTGACACTTTTTCATCTCTCAAGATGAAAAAAGCCTCCAAAGGAAACATTTTGCCAGTATGGAAGAGGTGAAACAAAAAATGGCAGAAGTACTAAAAGGCATCAAAATTGATGCATTCAAAAACTGCTTTGAACAGTGGAAAAAATGTCTACATAGGTGTATTGCATCAAATGGAGAGTACTTTGAAGGTGACTAAATTTTAAACATGTACAAATAAATACACATTTTTAAAAAATAAGTTCTGTTTTTTTGGGGATCCATCTTCATATAAATTTTTATAGTAGGCTGAATAATGGCCACCCATCAATATCAAGTCCTAATCCTTGAAACTTGTAAATGTTACTTATTTTTAAAAAAGGATAAAATGTAGTTAAATTTAGGATCTTGAGACCAGAAGTTTATTCTGGATTATCCTGGTGGGTCTTATGTCCTTATGAGAAAGAGCAAAGAATATGTTCTCACATTCTATGGGTTGTTTTTTCATTTTGTTCATGGTCTCCTTTGATGTGCAAAAACTTTTTAGTTTGGTGTCGTCCCATTTGTTTATTTTTCTTTTGTTTCCTTTACCTGGGCAGAAATATCAGATAAAATATTGCTACAAGTAATGTCTCACACTTTACTTCCTATGTTTTCTTCTAGGATTTTTATGGTTTCAGGTCTCATATGTAAGTCTTCAACACATTTTGAATTTATTCTTGTGTGGTATAAGAAAGTGGTCTAGTTTCATTTTTCTGCACATATCTGATAAAGGATTAATATCCCAAATGTATAAAGACCTTATAAAACTCAACACCAAAACCCCCACCCCCAAACAATCCAATTTAAAATAGGCAATGGACCTAAATAGACACTTCTCCAAAGAGGACACACAGATGACCAATAGATTTGAAAAGATGCTCGATGCCACTGATCAGCAGAGAGGTGCAAATTAAAACCACAATGAGATATCACCTCACACTTATCAGAATGGCTATCCATAAATCAAAAATCAAGTGCTGGCAAAGATGCGGAGAAAGGGGAGTCCTTTTATATCATTGGTGCAAATTCAGACTAGAGAAACCATTGTGGAAAGCAGTATGGAGATACCTCAAGAAATTAAAAATGAATCTGCCTTTTGACCCAGCAATCCCACTTCTGGAATATATCCTAAGGAACCCAAAATACTAATTTGAAAGAACATAAGCACTGTTATGTTCATTTCAGTGTTATTTACAATCACCAAGATACGGAAGCAGCCCAAGTGTTCATCAGTAGATGAGTGGATAAAACAACAATGGGTCATTTACACGATGGAACACTACTCAGCTGTAAAAAAGAAAATTTTACCCATTGCAACAGTGGGTACGGATGGACCTGGAGAGCATTACGCTAAGTGAAATAAGCCAGTCAGAGAAAGACAAACACCATATGATTTCACTCATATGTGGAGTCTAATGAACAAACTGAACTAACAAGCAGAATAGACACAAGCTCATAGATGAAGAGCAGGATGACAGGTAAGGTGGGGTGGGGCAGGTTCCGGGGGTGAAGAGGAGCAAAAAGGAAAAAGGACTCATGATCATGGGCAACAGTGTAGTGATTGCACAGGGGAAAAGTTATAAGGGGGTTAAATGGTAATAGAAAAATACAATAAAAAATTTAAATAGAGAAAGGAAAAGCAAATAGACATTAGACACCCAGAGGAGAGGGCAATGTGAAAGTGGAGGCAGGAGCTGCAGTGACACAGCCACAAGCCAAGGCTTGCCAACAGCTGCTGAAGTCAGGAGAGAGGCAGGGCCTCCTCCCTTGGAGCCTCCGGAAGCAGGAACCCCACCAACAGCTAGATTTTGATGTTTGGTCTCCAGAACTCTGAGGAAGAAATTTCTGTTGTTCTAGGCCATCAAGTTTGTGGTTATTTGTTATGGCAGCCCTAGAAAACTAATGCAGCTATTTATAGCACATATGAATTTTCAAGATTTCTTGTCATTCTCAAGTCATTCTTTTTATAAATTTATAAATTTCTGTCATTAGAACACTGTATCTGTAGTATTTACTATCATATACCCCCAAAACAAACAAACAAACAAACCAACAAACAAACAAGGAAAGAAAATTTAAATACTGATCTCAGGAAATTAGAATGTCTTAGGAAACAAAATATAAGGATTTGGGAAGAAAAATGTAAAAATAAATTAAAAATTTAAAGCATGTTTCTTAATGAAAGTAGAAGTTAGTTGTGACATCATATTCTCCAGTCTTTTTTGAGGCCGCCTTTCAAATCTATTTAACTGATCCATCATGAAAGAAGGTTTAATTTAATTTTGTTTCTTACAGAAGAATGACACGCTCTTATTCAAAAAGTCAATTTTTGTGCAAGCTTTAAATGAAAAAGTAAATTAGATTTGGACTTCAGGCAAGTGTTAGTATCTTTAGAAGTTAATTTTTGTTCTGACTTAGAGAGAGAGAGAGAGGGAGAAATATGGTGGAATGACAAGTGGAAGGAAGGAGGGAGCAAGGGAGGGAGGGAGGGGACGTAGTACAGTGTGTTAACACTGAGGGTGCCAATAAAATAATTTTCTAACCAGTTATCTCCTCTGGACTAGCCCTAGGCAATACTTAGAATGGGGAAAACATTTTTTAGAGGTATCCTTCTTTATTTTTGCTTCTATTTCACCTACTAAAAATAAAGGAATGTGTTTGAAATATATGTTCGCACCGATGCACTGAAGAACTAATATATTAAACATCTGTAATAGAGAGTTCTAGTTTATTCCCCCAATATCCATGCTCCTCTGGTAATAAAATCCCCAATTTTTAACTGGCACATAGCTACTCAGAATAAACACTACATTTTCAAGCTCCTTTCACAGTTAAGTGTTGCCACATGAGGAAGATGCCTTCAAGTGATCTTGGAGGGAAAATGTATTTTCTTTTTCAGTTGCTGTCATGAGCAGAGATGTTATATTTAATTCCCAGCAGCCATCTTGGACCAGGAATGGAAGCTGCATATGATGAACAACAAAATATACAGACTGCAGACAGTCTGTATAAAGACTAATGAGAATTGAACTTAGTAGAATTAATAAGCCTTGGTTGCTGATGCCATGTCTTACTTACTATGTTCTTCAAGCCAAGCCCTCAGCATAGTGCCTGCCACACAAAATATGTAAATGCTCATTAGATATTTCTATTCTTATTAGTTTTATGATAGCTACTATTTATTATTAATTACAATACAACAGATAATTTTCACATATAGTACTCACAAGAATCCAGTAAGTTAGTAGTATTATCATCCTCATGTTATATATAAGGAAACAAAATTTCTGAAATATGCCCAATGTCACAGAGCAAGTAATTGGCCCCTGAGACAATTCTACCAGGACTATGCGACTCCCAACTGAGTGTTCTTCACACTACATTATTTCGTCTTATCATAAGATCATTGGTTTGCCATCTCTGATTGTCCCCAAATTGTTCTGTCTTTTTTACAAATGTAGAAATTATACTGAGTATAGTGGGGATAACTGCACTAAAGCAGATAATATGTTGCTTTTAAAAAGCAAAAGTAAGAATAATAAAATAAACTAATGAAATATACAGGGAAAAGACTATTTTGAATGAGACTTCTGGTATTTCCTGCTACTAATCACACAGGAAATGTCTTTTTCATCCTTTCCCCAAACCTTACATTGAAGATTTCAGCACTTCTATTTCAGACTGAAGGCAATAGGAGCCTCATGAGGAAAACAAAGATAAAAATGTAAAATTAAAAAAACCTCATTGCATTTAAAAAGCTTATAAAATTCATCAGCATTGGAAGGTTGTAAAGAATTTTTTAAACGTCCAATAGTTTCCTGCTTTTAGTTTTCATAATGGGAAACAATTTGACTACCATTCTTGGAAAAGCTTTGGGAAACTATTTTTTTACAATGATAATTTATTTTCAGATACTTCAAACATTCTGACCACAAATAATATTGTGACATGAAAAAACAGAACATAATCTTCCAGAATAAACAGAAAACAGAAATATGTTAAAATTATAATCTAATTCCATCTTTTATTTTAATACAATCTTTCTTTTGCAAATTGTGGGCAGCCTGTAAAATAGAGTGTTTAATAGCTGGGCGAACAGAGACCTGGCCAATGTCAGCATTTAGAGTTGTACCTCAGAGCCCTTTATTTTGTCAGAATCTACTTAATAATTTTGATATAGGGACACACTGAATTTGTGAGTGATGTGCAAGTAGAAAGAATAAGAACTATATGAGACATTGTATAAATTAGCTGTGTAAAAAAAATGGCCAAAACTTTGTGCTTAAAACAACAGGCATTTATTAGCGCATAGTTCTATGGGCCAATGGTTTGGGCTGGGTTCAGCTGGCCAGTTCTGTTGACCTAACTGAGCTTAATATGTCTTGGCTGAGGTTCATTTATGTGATGATGATCAACTGCAGGTTGGCTTGGACTACGTGCGGGAGGGAGTGCCCCGGGTTGACCTTTCACCCTTCGGCAGGCTAGCTTAAGTTCGTTCACTTTGTGGTCTCATGGTCCTGAGAGCAACAAAAGAGAAGACAAGCCCCTTTTGCAACCATTTCTCAGGTCTCTGCTGTCGCATTTACCATTGCTCAACTGGTTAAACCGAGTCATGTGGCCAAGCGCTCAGTCAGTGTAGGAGGGACTAACATAGTGGAGGGATAAAGGGAAGTAGAAATAAATTTGGAGCCATTACTGCAGCAATCTAACACATGATGAATAAGAATTTTTTTAATGGCAAGTGTGGTGAACCAAAACTACAAGGATAAATCTCATAGGAATAAATATACAGTATTCCAAAATAAAAAATAATTTGCCTTCAAGAGGGCAAATTTAGGCCCAGTGGTAGGAAAAACACCCTCACCATTATGAGAGGTGTCCATGAATGGAAGCAGCTAGGCTAGGCCCTTAGCAGCAGAGTTGCCAACCTTACTGTGCAACAGACTCACCTTCAGAGCTTTGTAAAATACACACGCCACGGCACACCTCTGGCACAAAATCTGGACAACTGTACCCGAATCTTCCTTACTGAAGATTCCGACACGTGACCAGGTTTGGGATCCATTGCTTTAGGATGGAGTTAGCAAAGTTGGACCTGCCACCTCGCCCAGCTGCTTCATGGTCGCAGCCGTCTTCTCTCTGCTGGCACACTTCCAGTGAAAGGAAGCTTGCTATCTGGCAAGTAAGCCATTCCATCTGTGGACACCTCTAATAATGGTGAGGGTTTTTGTTTTTCTACCGCTGGGCCATAGTTTTGTATGGCCCTAGAGCTAAGAATGTTTTTTACCTTACTATTCTGTGACATGTGAAAATTATATGAAATTCAAATGGCTTGTGTTCATAAATAAAGTGTTACCAGAACACAGCCATGGTCAGTTTGTACCTTTTATCTACAGTGCTACAACACTAGAGCTGAGTAATTGATTTAGAGGCCATATGGCCCACACGCCCTGAAATATTTATGATCTGGCCCTTTAGAGAAAAAAAAAATCTTCCAACCCCTGTGCTAAGACCTTTCTATCAAAAGTGTGGCATCACCAGGAAACCTGTTGGAAATGCAGACTCTCAGGTCCCACTCCAGACCCACTGAATGAGAAACTGCATTTAAAATGATGCCCAGGTTATTAGTATTCATATTAATGTTTAAGAACTGCTCTAAGGGGAGGTAAGTTCTAAAATCTGCAAATTTAAACTCTATGTTGCATAATTTGCATCCATTATTTGATAGAAACAATGAGATGTTACTCAGTCTGACACTCTCCATTAAGTACCATATTCAGAACACACTTAAATGACCCCAAAATGCACTGGTGAATTAGAGTGAACAGGGTCTTCGCAGTAATATGGAAAAAAACTGGTATTACAACAACTGGGGCATCTTCCCAGGACCCAGATTTTGGTTTCTAATAATATTCTCCAATAAAAGGAACAAGAATCCACATAGAATCTAAGGCTAGGGCCAGCAACATACAGGATGAGCCTGGAGACAACTGAGAGAATTTCTAATGGCAAAACTTGAAACAATTTCAGCAAAAAAAAAAAATTTTTAAGTAGTATGAGATTATAACCCAAAGTGTAAAAGTAGAAATACATGGGTCCATACTAACATAAATGATTGAACAAATACGTAGGTGAAAGAAAAGAGAGAGACAAGTCTCCTTTGCAGAAGAATTCCAAATAAAATGTTGATGTTCTTTCAAGGAGTTGGAGTGCAATTCCCCGCCCTTGACATGGGCTGTGCTTGGTCTCCCCCTTACAGACAGTACAGTTTGGAAAGGCGGCTCCTTCCCTCGATTGCGGTATGGAGTTACTCTGCAGGAAAGAGATCCGATGCACCTAGGCCAAACCAGCAGATTAGGTTCACGTGCACAGAGATCAGACATGTTGATAGCATGTGTCTTTGATATGATGGGGTAAAATGGTTTATTAGCTCCCCGAATTTGTAACGCCAGTCTAATCATGAAAAATTTCAGAAAAATCCCAAATGAGAGAAATTCTACGAACTATCTAACTGGTACACCTCAAAACTGTCAACAGGCCACTGAAAACAACAGAAGTCTGAAAAACACTCACAGTCTAGAGAAGCCTAAGAAAACAGGGCAACAAGGCATGACACAGCATGTTTTGGCATGACCCAGAACAGAGACCCTCATCAAAACAAACAAACAAACAAACAAACAAACAAACCAGACCTAAGGAAATCTAAATAAATTATAGACCTGAGTTAATAATTAGGTTCCTTAATTGTAACAAGTGTACCACAGTAATGTTAGATGATAATAATAAGAGAAACTGGTACGGGCACATGGAAAATTTATGCTATATTCACAATTTTTCTATAAATCTAAAACTATTCCAAAATAAAAAAAAATTTTCATTGAAACATTTGACCTTTGACCTTTATATATTTTATCTTCATGTCCTTAAGAGGTTTCTTAACACATTTTGTCTAAAATTCCTTTTTGTACGAAGTTGACTATAAATCACAAATTCTAAATTAAATAATTAATTCATGCCCACAATCACATCCAGGTACATTGTTTGATTCATTCTTCAAGGCACAAACCCTTTTAATCTGACTGAACAATTGAAGACTTACTATGCATTGCTCTACCAACATGGCCGGCCTAACTGGTGAGTCCTTGCTGGGTTTCTGTTGCAGAATCAATAATGGAGACCCATGTGGTCTGAATGTAAGTTGAAGTCATGGAGTGATTCTGACACTTGGAGAGGCAGAATTTTGACCTTCAAGCTTTTTGGAAATGTGAATGACTGCTGAGAGCTATGGGGAGACTCAGCAGGACTGAGGAATGTTAATGAAGTCTGACTTTTTGTAAGCAGAAAGAAACCACAGTTATTAATGATGAAATATTGTAGAGAAATTTTTGTAATGTAAGCAGTTCTTCCTCTTACAAACAGCCCTTTTACAACCCTCAGTTACAGCCACTAGTCACTCATGTGAAAGGAGGCATTGTAAAAAAAAAAAGAAACAAAACTTTTTTTTCTTTTGGAACACCTGCAATCTTAGGGGAAAGTAAAATCGCTGCATGTTCTGAGCCTACAAGGTCCAAAATAAAAAGATGGGGGCACCTCCCTGGACAAACAGATCATATGCACACTGCTACAATTTTTAACTTCATCTGTTACATTCTTAAAATTCCACAGTTCATCTCATTATGAAATGTAAATATATCTGGCATTCATGTGAATCTGTCTTTCACTATCCATGTGGATAAATTCCAGCAGGGGATTGATGCCTGGTTAATAGCTAATTGAGGATGGCTGCTCTGAGAGCAGAGAGATTTCCTTTGACTGAAGTAGACCTTTGGCAGGGTGCAGGCTTAAGGACGCATGGGAGGGACCATATAGCAAAGTGATTTACAATGCAAACCAAATTAAATGTTCAAATCAGCTTGTCAATTTCTAAAGAAAAATCTTGCTAGAGTTTTGATTGCAATTGTGTTAAAGCTACAGAAGAGTTTAAGGAAAATTAACATCTTGACAATATTAAGTCTGCTAAGCTGTGAGCATGATATATATCTCTCCATTTATTTAGGTTCTCAGTTGTTCTCAGAAATATTGTGTCATTTTCAACATACTGGTTTTTCACTTGCTTTGTTAAACTTATCTTTAAATAGTTCATCTTTCTGATGCTATTACAAATAAAACATTTTAAATTTTATGTTCTACTTGTTTGTTGCTAATATGCAGAAATAGAATTGCTCTTGTGTCTGGTGTACTGACCCAGCGTGCTGAGACCTTACTAAATTCCCTTATTAATTTTAGCAGTTTTTCTGTGGATCCCTTAGGGGGTTCTGTATTACAGGACCATATTGCCTGGGAATAAAGATAACAACAGCATAACTTTTTCCTTTCCAAGCTGTATGTCTTTTATTTTTCTTACCTTATAGTGCTGGCTAGAAATAAAAGTATAATATTGAAGAGAAGTTGTGAGAGCAGACATAATTGCCTTTTTCTAATTCTAAGGGAAAGGATTTAAGCTTTCATCGTTAAGTATGTTGTTAGCTGACACTTTTTTAAGTGTCTTTTTTTCAGAATAAGGAAGCTTTATTCTATTTTCATCATTAACGGGAATTGGATTTTTTTCAGATGCTCTTTTTTGCATCCATTGAGATGATAATGGGTTTTCATTTCATTCTGCCAATAGTTTAATTAAACAGAGTGATTTTCAAATATTAAATCAACCTTTTCATCTCAAGACAAATCATTCCATGTTATGATTTATATGTTGCCAAATTTAATTTATTGCTACCAAAGACTTCTTTTCTCTGTGTTCCTGAGAAATATTACTTTTTAGTGTGCTCTCTTATAATGTGTAGGTCTGATCTTGTATCAGAGAAATGCTAGCCTCCAATAAAGAGTTAGGAAGTATTATCTCTGATATTTTCTTTTAAAAACAGTTTGTATACAACTGGTATTATTTCTTTCCTTTAATATTTTACAGAATTCAGCAGTAAGGTCATCTGCTCCTGAGGGCTCTTTATGAAAATACTTTTAAAATTAAAAAGTGTAAATTGATAAGCACTATTCAGAATTTCTGCTTCTTTTGAGTTCATTTCTGTAATTTGTACCTTTAACGGCACTGTTAATTTCATGTAAACTGTCAAATCTATTGGCATAAACTTATTCATAATATTTATCTTTATAATTTATGTGGAGTCAATAGATACCTCCCCTCTTTCATACTTAATATTGGTGATTTCTCTCCCTCTTTCTCTCTCTGGCTCACTAGATGTTTATTAATGTTATTGACCTTTTCAAACAAAAGGCTACTTATTATTTTCTACTTTTTACTTCATTGATCTCTGCTTGCCTTTTATTTCATTTTTTAATTTTTAATTTTAAGTAATTTTGCATTAGTTTTTTTTGCAGTAGAAACTTAGATCACTGATTTTTAGCTCTACCTTTTTTCTAACATAAGCATAACAAGTATGTAAATTTATGTTATGTTTTAAGCATTTTGTAGCTTTGTGCCGTATATGTTGATACATCTCCTGTATCTTATATTTCAAAGTGTTTTACATTTTCTGTTATTTTCTCTTTCGTTTATAAATTATTAAGAAGTGTTAATTTTTATTTATTTGTCAACTTTCTAGATGTCTGTTATAGATTTCAAATTTAACTATGACATTATTATGAAATAGAGAACAGGCTGACAATGACCAGAGGGGAGAGGGGAGGGAATTTCAGGGGAAAAGGGGAAAGGTTTACAGGAACAAATATAAAGGACACATGGACAAAAACTAGGGGGCATGGAAATGGGAGGGAGATGGGGAGCACTCAGGGGGGTGGGCTAGGATGGGAATAAAAGACAGAAAACTGTACTTGAACAACAGCTAAAATAAAAAATATATATACTGTCTATATTTACAATTAGAACTTACTGAGATTGTTTATACTCCAGGATGTGGTCCATCTCAGTAAAATTTCCTTGAATGATAAAAAGGTGTATTATGATATTTGGTATTCCAGAAATGTCTATTATGTCAAGCTGGTAGATAACTTTGTTCACTATATTCTTACTTATTTTCAGTCTACTTATTTTACCAGCTGCTGAGAGAAAAGTATAGAAGTCTCCTACTATAAAAAGATTCATTTATTTCTTCTTTCAGTTCAGTCAGTTTTACCTCTGCTGCACCTTCACAGGGCATTATGGCCCCCCCAGATCTAGCTTGGTGATCTTCAGAATACATTCCTGTAATTTCTTCGTTGAGGACCTAAGATCCTGTACAAGGGCACAGGTCCCCAGGAGGTACTTTAGCAAGTATTAAGTGTCACTGTCACTTTACTAAAAGCTTTCTGGGGTAGTGTGGAGACAGAGTGTCCCCGTGCTTTGGAGATATTTTCAGGTACTGTCCTGCTGCTCCTTCCAGCCCTGAATATGCATCATCCGTCTTTCTAGTGCATCCACAGTGCTTGTGCTACCTGCCCACTGGTCACTGGGCGGCCAACTCTCATCAGATCCATTGTCCCAATTTCACTGTGCTTGTATCCAAACAACACTTATTTTACTTGATAATGGCCCCAAAGTGCAAGGTAGTGATGATGGCAATTCAGATACATCGAAGAGAAGCTGTAAAGTGCTTCCTTTAAGTGAAAAAGTGAGTACTGTATTTTGAGAGAGACCACATTTACATAATTTTTATCAAAGTATATTCTTATAATTGTTTTATTTTATTATTAGTTATTGTTAATCTCTGCCTGTGCCTAACTTATAAAATAAACTATACCATAGATATATATGTATATACAGGAGAAAACATAGCATACGTAGGGTTTGGTACTCTCTGTGGTTTCAGGCACCCACTGGGGGTCATGGAACGTAACCTCCATGGATAACAGGGACTACTGTACAGTCACTCCACTTATCTTTTGGTTAGTATTTGTATGATGTATCTCTTCTTATCCTTTTAACTTATCTGTGTCTTTATATTTAAAGCAGGCTTCTAGTAGACAGCATGAAATTGACTCTTCCTTATACCCAGGTTAATGAACTATGCCTTTTAAGTGGTTAGACCATTTGTATTTGATGTAATTAGTAACAGGTTGTATTTAAGTCTGCCATCTGGTGAGATGTTTGTCACTTATTTCATCTGCTCTTTCCCCCCCTTTCTTTCTCTGCCTTCTTTTAGTTAACGGAGCAATTTTTATATTCCACTTTATCTCCATTATTGGCTTATTAGCATATACCTTTGATTAAGTGGTTAACTTGTGATTACTTTACGGTTTGCCATACGTATCTGACTTCTCACAGCCTACCTTCACATCGCGTGCTACCCTGACTGCACACACCAGAGCCTGTGGACGTCCCCACCCTCCCGGTCAGCCAGGTCATACACCATGCTTCCAGCCATGCTTGCAATCTAAAACCCATTTTTACTATTTCGCTTTAAACATTACCTTTTAAAGAAACTTGAACATAATATAAATATTTTATATTTATTCATGTTTTACCATTTTTGGCACTTTTCATTCTCTATGTAGGCTCAAGTTGCCATTTGATGTCACTTTCTCCACCTGAAAAAATGTCCTTACTTATGTTACAGCTGTCTGAGTGAAAAATTCTCACAAATCTGAAAGTATCTTTAATTATTTAATTTTTGTTTTTCAGTTTAAAAGATGGTTTTGCTGGCTATAGAATTCTAGGCTGACATTGTTTTTCTTTTGTACAACTTTAAAGATATTGTTCTATTGTATTTTAGCTTGTAATACTTCTTCCTAAATGTCAAACTATTTCATTATATATTTCTCTTTTTTAATAAAAACATTGCTTTTTTCTCCCTTATATGCCATGTGCTTTCTGCCTATGGCTATCTTGGAGACTTTCTCTTTGTTACTGGTTTCCAGAAATTTGATTATTGTATACCTTGGTATGTTTACTTAATGTTTATCTTGCTTGGGCTCCATTGAGTTTCTTTGATCTGGGACTAATAATTTCATGAATTTAAACCTTTTTTGGGGGGGGGAATTGTTTCTTTAAATATGCTCTGCCCTTTCCTGGAAAGATCCCACCTGTAAAACTATCAGACACTTTATCTTGCCAAATTCATCACTGTGGCTATTTCTTTTTTTAGTGTTTTTAGATCTCTGTACTTTTTCTATGCCTTGAATTCAGCAACGATTTCTTCTGTAGTGTCTAATCTGTTCTTTAGTCCATCCACCAAATTTTATTTTCTGATGCTATATTTTCAACTTTAGAAAATCCATTTATTTTTTACTTATACTCTCTACTTCTCATTATCTTAGGGTTTTCTCTAAAACACTGAGCATATTTCCAACAAGTGTTTTAAAATTCTTATTTACTAATTTTCTTATATTTTACATTCCTACTTCTATTTCTAGTGACTGATTTTTTTCTTGATTATAATCATATTTTTCTTCTCTGTTTCTAGTAATTATTAAGTGATGCTTACCATTGCTAATTACATTGCTGTGTCTAGATTCAGTTATATTCCCTTAAAGACTGCTAAACTGTGTTTGGGCTAGAAGTTGATATACTTTTAGATCAGATCAATTTTTTTAAGCCTTGTTCAAAAGCTTTTGTTAGGAGAAATCCAGAATACTGTTTACATGAGGGCTAGTTCAGCCTTATTCCTCAGGCATGGGCTCTTTGGATTATAATTGAGTGCAGTGGGTATTTCGTGAGTTCTCCCAGCCTTGGCTGGTAAAAATTTAAATATCTCCCGACCCTGTATAAACTCTGAGAAATGCTGCACTGACAGCTCCCAGGTACTTTTTTGGCCTTGCCTCGCCTCATAGAGTTTCCGTGTTTACCCATTAGCAAATACCCAAAGGAGACTTTCACAAGATTACTGCAGCTCCTTTTCACTATCTGCTTCTTCTTCCCTATAAATTCCAGCAGCTTCAGCTTCTTTTTCTATGATCTCTATCTGTTCAAGTCCTACAGATTGTTTTCCTGATTTTGAGTTTCTCTCCCGTGGCCACAGTCTGAAAGTGCTTTCAGAAAGAAAACCAGGGCACCCACAGCTCACCTCCTTAGTTTGCCTTCTCACAGGTGTCACAGTCTGTGAGCCTCCTGTCTAACATCTAAAAACAGTAGTCATCGTTTCCTATGTTTTGTCTCATTTTCCTGTTGGGAAGGCAAGTTTTGTGTTATTATTCTCACATGGTGTGAATAGAAGTCCTTCTTCAGTGAAGATTTAAAATTTCATATCCCATGACCAGACAAACAAAATGTGGTATACACTACAATGAAATAATATTCAACAATAAAAAGGAATGAAGGACTGATAGATGCTACAACATGGGTGAACCTTGAAAATATTATGTTAAGTAAAAGAAGTCTGACACACAAAAGTATATTGTATATCTATTTACATAAAATGTCCAGAAAATAAAACTACAGAGACAGAAAGCCAATTAGCAGTAACCTAAGGCTGGGGGTGTAAACAGGGAATATGTGTAAACGGTAGGGTTTTTTTGCTTTTTGTTTTTTTTTTTTTAAGATGATGAAGATGTTTTAAAATTAAATTGTGGTAACAATTGCATAACTCTATAAACATACTAAAGTTTTTTGAATTGTACAATTAAAATGAATGGATTTGATGCTATACATATTATATCTAAATAAAGTTGTTAAGAGTAGTTATGCATGTTTTAGAGAACTGATTATTTGTGACTACATTTGGGGTAAAACAGTATGGGATGGACAAGTAGCTGCTTCTTGGAAGATGACAAAATATGACCTCAGAACAGAAGTAATGTGGGCAACATAGCTGGTGAGATGATAATGGAACCAATATTGATTTGTAAAACATGTTAGCATTGCTGGGGATTACCATATATTACGACTGTGGTTGATTCGACTATTTTGTGGTTTGAAGGGATAGAACATGGATTAGTGTTATTTGGGCATTAAATGGATTTCTTGCATAGAGTATGTATGCAGGCACATGAGCATTGCAAAGCTTAAAAATATATGAATAAATAATAGCTGGCTATAACAAAAGCTATAGCTCTCATAGCTTTAATGAGACAGGTGTTCTATTTATTAAAAAAGGACATTTAGAAACCATTCATAAGAGCTTATTTGGGAAACCTCTTAAAGATTCTAATTTTATTAAATAAATATCAAGGCTCTACTAACAAATATCTTTTCTTGGTATACATTTCTGAGACTGCAAAAAGCTCTTGATTTATATAACAGCCACTTCTGAGCACTCATAAATAGTCAGCCTGTGGCTTTTTGAAAGGCAATTGGATAGTCCTACTGTTTAGCATTGCAAAACCGCACTGTTGGTGGTACTACAGTATATCAGGAAATTCCTTACCATCAAAATTCATTCTGGTACATCCAATGCAATAATATTCCAAGAATAGATGGGTTTTACTTAAGTGTAGGAATATTGCCTTGAACAGTTCTTGGGTTGAGAGGGAAAAAAAAATAAGGTATATGAATTGAATCTGCTCAAGAAAGTTAAACAGTTAGAATAGGATTTTACATATTCAGCCATATTGATGTTTCAAAATTCGATTGCACTTTAGTTTCAAGAAGACTAATTTGTTCATGGTTTATAATGAAAATGCACTGAGATTGAAGACAAATAGCTGATTCTGTTGATAGACTCATGGTGTTAAATCATCTTTTAAGAGACAAAGTTGTGGTTAAATATGTTAAAAATATGTTTTGTTCCCTATTTCAGTTTTCTCCCTGTGTAACATACTGCTTCTCCTGCTGTTGTTTGCACCTTCTTTACAGTTGGCATAAGTACATACATAAAACTTATTCTGATTATTATGAGCATCCCACTGTGCAACTCCTATTGCAATGGTATCAGTTAAGCAGTGTTATTATTGCCTAAGTTACCATACTTTTGTAATGTATGTTATTAAGTGCCACCTCTTACTAGCACTTTGAGGCTCCATAATTACCCAAAGAAGGCAATGGTTTGTTTGCAAATTTACACAGAAGCTTAAACAGGGACACCAGCTGCTCAATGCCAATAACAGAATTTGTGCCTGGGGATCCTACTGAAAAATGGTAATTTCAGTTCAGTTTTTTTTTAATTTCCAGGAAACCATTTGAATATAAACCTCTGGGCAACCACGACCATACTCATTGGAAAGAGGCATGATTGCAACACTGACAAATGCAACAAAATCCTCTCTGGTCATTTTTTCCCTCTACAACATTGCTCCAAATGCAGCAGGCACTTTGCTGCCTAATGGGCACGAGGCTTATTTATTTATTTATACATGGTTTAGCAATGCATCTTTTTTTCGTAACTGAAGAAAATCATCCCCCTTCCAATCCAATTTTATACCATAATTTGAATAAAAAGTAATAGGGGTAGGCATTCTTGTCTCTATCTTTATATAAATCACTTTACATTGTGAATACCTTTCCTGCCAATCCAGTTTGTTTTGCTTACACACCATGAAATAATTATTTGTATTCAAATTCACGTTAGTCAACCAAATTAAGAGTCATGGTCCTAGAGGCAGAAAGAAGGTGATAAGGATGGAGATAGCCAAGAAAGAGAGGCATTTGGGTCATAGTGAACCAAATGTAAATGAAACACAATACGAGAAGGACAATACCCTGGATTCTAGGTAGCAATAGCCTAATTTATAGCAAACTATACTAACAGAGAAGTCAAATTTTCCCAGTATTATGTGAAGCCCACATGCATATCAGCAGAGTAGAAATGAAAAAGCTGAGTTTGAAAAATTATCGAAGAAATGATGCTTGTGACCAAAGTGTCATATGACCTTTGAATAACGCAAGGTAATATTTAGTCAAATGCCACATAATGAAGGGTAACAGTGGCAGGAGAGGTAAGTATGGGCCTAAACAGTTTTTAAAAGTTACAAGATTCAGATGAGGCAAAGTGATTGAAGACGAGTTTGCATAAATGGATACATTTGAAATGGAAAGAGGGAGAACTGGTGAACTGGTAAGGGTATGCTGGGAAGTAGAGAATAAAAGCACAAGGGCAGTTTAGTATTGTTGAATCATATGATACCTGTTTGCTGGTTATTTATTAGATGCAGACAATAATAAAAATTTTATTTTATATAGTACTTAACAATGACAAGGTACCTATCTCATATTGATTTACCTAACAAGCTCTTGACATGCAGTCAGCAGATATCTTCAATATTTTGAAGAAGAAACTAAATCTCAGACTAGTTAAAAAGCTTACAGCAGAGGCAACATTGGAACCTCATTCTCCTAAATCCTAATCTAGTGCTTTTTAGTCATCGATATCTAAGAAGCACTAGAATAAAAAAAGCACAAAAACTAATTTTTTAAAGATTTTATTTATTTGTTTTTTAGACAGAGGGGAAGGGAGGGAGAAAGAGAGGGAGAGGAACATCAACGTTTGGTTGCCTCTTGAGCAACCCCTACTGGGGACCTGGCCTGCAACCTATGAATATGCCCTGACTGGGATTTGAACTGGTGACCCTTTGGTTTGGAGGCTGATGGTCAATCCACTGAGCCACATCAGTGAGGGCAAATTACTTCTTTTTAAAGTAAGGATTCCTGGAGTTACATTTTAGAATTCTTTTAGGAGAGAAGTAGTCAAACTTAACAGAGGCATTTCTGGCCTTTGGGCATATTTTCATTAACCTTCATTTGGCCATTCTGCAACTTTGTTGCAGAAGGTAAAAGAGGCCCAAAGTGGGGCTGGGAGGAGCAGAAACAGAAGGACCAGCATAGCACCATTCCTTGTCTTCAGAGAGCTTCAGGCAAAAATCCTGCTAATTTGCCTTGAATTTTCCAAACTGTCATCTGTAAAAAATAATGACCTTTTCATCTGACTAGAAAGGCCTTCCTAGGGAATGCTCCCTTGCCAGTTGCACAGTCCACTGAAAAGCTTACTAAGGACTCGAGTTATTTTTAAAGGTGTCCCCTATATGGAAAGCCTAGAAGTTAACAAGGAATACATTTCCTGTTTTCACTCTTTGCCCAGACACCAAGTTGACATATTTGATGGTTACCAGTAATGTGCAGCAGCTCATAATTAACCCTTCAGTATGCAAACATGGGGGATTTTTAAACACTAGGCTCTTCAGTATAGATTTGTGTTACAGGCATGTCATCATCTCACCCTTCCGCAATCTCAAAGGATCCGATGGCTCTAATTGCAAAGAAGTAAATGAGTAATCTTTATCCTATTTTAGAAACAGGAGGCCAGATGATCCCCTTCCCATAAAGGACCAAGTTTGTATGCAGTGCTGACGCTGAATCTGATAAAAATGTAGTCATTTATGTGGGTGAAATCTGAACTGAGGCAAACAATGTTATTTTCATTTCTGAAAATTATCTATTTCCAGTCCAGCAATCATCTAGTACGTCCACACTTCAATAAAAGAATTTCAAATGAAGACTTTCTTCTTTCCTTCAGTTCCCTTCTTAATTCTATCATAAAGTGCATCTTGAATCTGAATGAGCTCCAGACAAACCTCACATACAACAGACAGGAGAATTCAAACCAAAGCATTTATTATGCTCAGGAATCACAGCTGACTCTCAGCATTGCCAAATCAAGCAGGGTTTGCAAAAACTGTGCGTGGTTTTCATAAGCATTGATTGCAGCCAAAATGCTGTTTGTGAGCTGAATTTTTATCCAATTGCCAAGTGACCAATGTTAACTTTGCATCAATATGAGGATTTATTATGCTTGTTTTATAACTCTTTGCTTACCAGCTTATTTGGTTCTGCAAAAATGTAACATAAACAAGAAAATTTCCTTCCAAATTACTGCCAATGAAGACAATGTTTTATTTTGTTTTGATAAATCCTTAACAGTTACACTGTAATCACATACCAAATAATAAGAATAATACAAGTCAATTTCTCCTGAGATTTGGGTCTATAAAAAATAATTTTATAAAGAGAATTGAATTCCTGCATGTTTATCTATATAACCAGTAAATAATTACTAGCAGAGGAGGTAGCAGAGGAGGACTACACAAAAATAATAAGTTTCAGGTAGAGCTGCTTTTACTCCATGTCTTAAAATGTAGCTTATGTAGAAAAGGCACCTATAAATTGTGTGGGGTGGAGCCTTAGATAATTGCCAGGATGGGGCAATCTGATTCACTGCTTCATGGCTCTGTCGGGGAGAGGGGCCGAGAACTCGCAGAGGGGACAGCACCACTGCCTGGCTTCTGGAGGTTTGCCCAGCACTTGCCCCATTTCCAGTCACTTTACCCATTTCCCGTATGTGACTGGCACCCTTCCAGCTGTTGCCCTGGTGGTGAAACCTAGAGTGGGTGGGTTGGTATACATTCTAATTCTGTGCGGGCTCTTAAAGCAGTGAAAGTCCAGCAGTTTCTTCCACTGCCCCAACCCCCACTGATGTTTACAGCCAGATGTAATGGGGATTTATCTTCCTGGCGCTAGAAGCCTGGGCTGTCTGGTCTGGCCTGGGGCTCAAATCACTTGCTCAGAAGGTATCCCTCTCCATTTTTATCCACCATACATGAATGTGGAACCATCTGTTCTGCCACCACTGCTGCCACCTCTCCACGCCACACTCCCTCTCTGCCCACCTCCATGACGCCACACCTTTTGTACCTCGGGATGAATGTGACTCTTTAAGTCCTTGGTTCTTGGACTTCCATACAGCTCAATTTTCTGATGGTTTTGGGTGTTACTAGTTTTGAGATCTGGTTGTCATTCTTTCTGTGGTTGCACAAGGAAGTGAAGCATCTCACACTACCCCTCCATCTGGGCTGCCAACTTGAGAATACAAAGAAATATGGCCCAAATAAAAGAACAAAACAAAACCCTAGAAAAAGAACTAAACCAAACAGAGATAGCCAACCTATCAGAGTTCAAATCTCTGGTGATCAGCATGCTCAGAGAACTCACTGAATATGACAAGAACATAAAGGAAGAAGTGAAGGTTACACTAAGTGAAATAAAGAAAAATCCACAGGGCACCAACAGTGAAGGGAAGGAAAATGGGATTCAAATCAATGATTTGGAAAATAAAGAAGAAATAAATATTCAACGAGAACAGAAAGAAAAAACAAGAATTCAAAATAATGAGGAGTGCCTTAGGAACCTCTGGGACATCTCCAAATGTGCCAACATATGAATCATAGGGATGACAGAAGGAGAGGAGGAAGAGTAAGAAATTGAAAATTTATTTGAAAAAATAATGAAAGAAAACTTTCCTAATTTGGTGAAGGAAACAGGCATACAAGTCCAGGAAGCATAGAGAATCTCAAACAAGTTGGACCCAAAGAGGACCACACCAAGACTTACCATAATTAAAATGCCAAATGTTAAAGATAAAGAGAGAACCTTAAAAGCAGCAAGAGAAAAGCAGAGAGTTAACTACAAGGGAGTTCCCATAAGACTGTCAGCTGATTTCTCAAAAGAAATTTTGCATGCAAAAAGGGACTGACAAGGACTACTCAAAGTGATGAGAAGCAAGGACCTGCAACCTAGATTATTCTTTCCTGCAAAGCTGTCATTTAGAATGGAAGAGCAGAAGTGCTTCCCAGGTAAAGTAATGCTAAAGGAGCTCATCATCACCAAACCATTATTATATGAAATGTTAAAAGGCCTTATTTAAGACCAAAACAATGAACACTGAAAAGGCAACAAATTCACAACTATCAACAACTGAATCAAAAGAAGAATAAACAAACAAATAAACAAAAACAACAATAAGCAAACAACCAGAACAGGAACAGAATCATATGTATGGAGATCATTTGGAGAGTCATCAGCCAGGAGGGGGAAGGAAAAATAGGGGAAATGGTGCAGGGATTAAGAAGCATAATTGGCAGTAAGAAAATAGACAGAGGGATCTTAAGAATAGCATAGGAAATGGAGAAGCCAAAGAACTTATATACACAGCCCACAGACATGAATTAAGGGTGGGGGAGATTGATGGAAGAAACAGAGGTACTGGGCAGAGGGGGGCAAAGGTGATAAAATTGGGACAACAGTAAGTGTGTAATCAATAAGATAAACTTAAAAAGGATAACAATAATGAGTTTTCCATGCATCATACTGTAGATTAGATAAAAGTAGAGCCCCAGGCCCAGGGGAACCAGGGAGCACAAGGTTCTGCATGTAGATGCATGGAAACAATGCAGCATTTGTGCACAGTAACAGAACTTACCTCTAAGTAAGGCTCTTGCCTAAGGAACTTGTCATTACAAAATCTATCAAAAGATTTCCTAAAAATCATTTGAGTCTTGGTCATCTGATACTCTACAATAATAGCTGTTTACTGAAATTCAGTCTTATTATTTATTCATATGCTTTTAGATGAGAAAGGGAAAGCATAAGAAAAAAATAGAATTAACGTTCTGAATGAGACCCCCTCCTTTAAGATTTGAATCTATTTATAGTAGAAGTGTCATCCCTGTGATTAACCCCCTCCTTACTGTCAATCTCTGCTAAAAGAGTAGAAAAGGGGAGAGAAAAGTAATCAAGCAGACACATCTGTTGGGCCCTTGCTCTAGAAGAAAGGGCTCCCCATGGGAATGATGGTTACAGTCATCCTTGGTAGTGAGCTTCACGAAAAATAGTCTCATAAAGTCTCATAAAGCAAAGATTTCAGCATGCAATCACTGAAGCCAGCTTAGGAAACAGAAGACAACTAATTAAGTTGACTTAAAACCCAACCTTGACTTATTTCATTTTTGAATATTTAGATATTGGATATTTGACAAGGTAACTAGTCTTAGTATCACAAAGACAAAGGTGGAAGGAAATAAACAGTCACTAATTGATAACTTGGTATCTCATTATTATTTTTTGCTGTTGTTGATGCTCTTGAACAATTAATATGTATGTTTCTATGTGGAAATTATCTGCACACAAAGTAGTCAGGCCATATACCCAAATACTGTATTTTCAAAATCCCAAACAATATACTATAAAACATTATAAGCTTTCAGAGCCTCTACATTTATTTTAACACCATTTTGTAGAATACTGATAGTCCTAAATATAATAATGATGTCAAAGTTGAGTACTGAAATTTAAGAATATACACTTTCATAATATCCATATTTAATGTTATAATTTGCATTAGTGATACTTAAAACCAAAATATTTAAAAATGTAATACTAAAATACCACAATAAAATTTAATCAGATACAATGATACATTTTCAAAGGGTCATTTTATTCAAACTAGTCCTGAGATCTAAACCCCCAAAAAATTTTTAGAAAACCTAAATGATCCTAATATGGTATTTAATAATAAAGTGCATTTAATACCTTATGCTTACCTAATAAATGAAAATACATAACAAAATTATTGTCAGAATGGTGTCTTAGCATGAATATGTTCATCATCATTTTAACATGTTAAGCAAATAAGACCAAGAAAAAGGTTGAAAATGTATGTATCTCAGTAAACATACTGAGTGCTGGGGAAGATAATTATTCATTTCACCTTTATGAAGCTAAAAAAAAAAACTTGTGCTGACAGCTTCTAGAAAATGAGTTTCAGTGCTCTCATTCATTTTTTAAATATATGTTGCACGCTAAGCATATCCCTAACTCTGTCAGCCACTAAGAATAAAAAATGAACAAGAAGTATGTTGTAACATTCTACTTAGGCAGGCAACCATGTAAGTACATAATCATGATTCTGCTGTACAGCAAACTTTCAAGTTTGTTCCTGCCTTGTGTTATACCCAGGCTGTGCCTTCTGCCGGGAACACTTTCCCCCAGCTTCTTACGTGATCCAATTCACACAACATGCAGACTCTGCTCAGATTTCTCCTCCACAGAGACGTGTTTTATTTCTTTCATAGCACTCGTCACTCTCGAGAGCTATACTGTTCATTGTACTTCCTATCTCCACTAAACATGCACCCCGTGTGGGCAGGGACTTAGATATCTTGTTTGCCTCGATACTCCTGGGGCTCAGAGGACACAGCCTGGCATACAGTAGGGACTTAGTAAATAGTTGTTGAGTGAATACATGTATAAATTATGGTAATGACAAAAAAAGTAAATTCACTTTTTAAAAAACTGTCATTTTTCTGTCAAACCCATATCACCACGAACAGATATAATGGTAAGACAGCCTTAGAGATGAAAAAAAAGAAAAATAAAAATATTGAGGATTATTGAACAGATCAATTAAGAAAGGGAAGGGATCTTTTCTACATATTGTTTCCTTTCTTTCTTATGCCTAGGAATCCATGGCCACTCCCTAACCAACCCAAGGGCTCAGGGTCTGCTCACTTGTTTTCTATCAAAAATTGCTTCACTGTACTTTCATGTATGTGAACAGTGCTTTGCCTGCCTGTCCAGCTTCTGAAATAATTGTGGTTCTCATTAATTTAGATTATGATGAGATTAATTCAACAGATCATCAATGAATTTATTATTTTTTTCTTTTTTAAGGTAGAACTTTTTGGAGGAGTAAGTCTGTGTCTTTACATAAGGGGTATACCCCAGCTCTCATCTTCACCCCAAAAGACCAAGTTCCATTCATATCAGGAGAGTACTTGTTAGTCTGATCATCCTGACGGTGCAGGAGCTGTGTTGCCTTCTCGTAGTGCTGCTGGGACTTGGCCTTGGCTAAGTCACTTTTCCTCTCTGAGCCTCAGTTTAACCAGTAGTAAAATTTAAACATTAACACCATCCTACAGTGTTATAGTAAAGATTAAGTGTGAGAATCCATGGATAACACTTAGCAGAGAGCTAGGTTTTATAAATGATAAATTAATGGTAACTCTTACAGTCAACACCATCAATCTTTCTCCTTATCTTAACACAAAATTTGGAAACTTTTATATTTTTGGTCATTTATATTATGCACTTTGAAAAAATGCTGTAAGAGTCCTGACTAGTGTAGCTCAGTGGATTGAGCGTGGGCTGCAAACCAGAGGGTTGCCAGTCCAATTCCCAGTCAGGGCACATGTCTGGGTTGCGGGCCAAGTCCCAGTACAGGGGGCGTGAGAAGCAACCACACATTAATAGTTCTCTCCTCCTCTCTCTACTTCTCTTCCCCTCTTTCTAAAAATAAATAAATAAAGTCTTAAAAAAAGAAAGGCTTTTTTTTAAAAAATGCTGTAAGAGGTGGTTACAACACTCATGAGCTCCGGCCAATGCTCTTGACCTGTGGGGGTGCAGGTACATTAGGGAAACTAATGATAATAGTTACATGTCTCCCATGTTTAGGAAAAACTTAAAATATGTCCCAATCTAATTCATTTTCGTATAATTTTTATGAAGTAGGTAAGCCAATGTGAATGTTATTTTCAAATAGGCACACATGCATGCTAATGGCAGCGGACTAAGAAGAGAAAAATGTCATCTTGGCATTGGGGTTAAGAGAAGTCTGAGCTTTATAGTCAGATATATATGGGTTCAAAGCTCCACAACCTGTGTTACCATGGGTACATTATTCAACTTCTCCATGTTTCCTCATAAAGCTGTTGTTAGGAGCAAATCACAAAGCACATTTAAAGTGATTAACAGGGTATGAGGCAGACAGACTTAGTGTTTGGTATATCTTAGCTTTTTCACTTTTACCACACAGCATCTTGAATTCTCCCCGGTCAGGATGCTAAGACAACCTAGACTTGGAAAACTGGACCAGCCCTTTTCTGGAGCCATTTAATTATAGCCTTAGTCACAAAGAAAAAGATAAAATTGAGATCACACACTCATGCACGTACACACGGTGTTACAGCTTAGGGAATGAAATTTAGGCATTCTAGAGGCCACTATGAATATGATTTCACAATCAATCTTTTTTATCTGTACCAAATCAGTTAAAATTATAGCATGTCAGTCTTCGATAAGGGCAAGTCCTCTCGATGGGTAGAATGGCCAGTAGCTCCGTTCACACCATACCTTGTGTGACGGGCCAGAACATGCACTCTTTGGCTTTAGTTCTCAGGGTGATGTCTGATTTTATCTGTGACTGATGGGTACAATTTATATCTGCTTTCCCTGTCACCCCTCCCATCACACTTTATTGTCCCCTACTCAAACTGGAAAGGAATTTCCCAAAGCTCCATTGCGAACTGAGACTTTTCCTCTCGGTGCGCATATGCCAATGAGACACTCAGGTGTTATAATTCCTGGGGGGTTTCTGTCTACAGGGTTCTAAGTGGTTTTAACTTTCATCTTAGAACAATTATCGCCATACAATATTTCTTTAATTTCTGTGATTTGGCAGCATCACTGAACATGTGCCTTTATTAGTAACCGTAACACTTTCATTATCAACACAGGCCAGGACTAGCTCTGTAATGCTTCTGAAGTTGGTGAAATTCATCTAAGAACCTCCCTCTTCAACCCCGTTCTAGCACATGTACTTATAGTCAGGACAGGCCCTGTCTCCAGACCCTTTTGTCTACTCCATTTGCAACACTGAGATTGAGAGAATATCTCTCCCAAATCACCCTACCACTGATGCCTCTCAAAATGGCCCTTCTCCTATTCAATTTAAGACCCTACATTGAATAGTTATCTTCAGAGAATTTCACTTATTAATTTTTCATTCATGCATCTATCTTCCCACTATCTATCTGTTAGATACTTATAATGTGCCAAGAGAAAAGACATCAGGCAGTCTCTGCCCTCAGAGCAGTTCAGAAGAAGAAGGTACGTGAAAGGAAGTCACTAGATTAACTTGGAAACTTCTACCTTGAAGCTGAATTCATTGCTGTGATGAATCCCCAAACAGATCCAACTGCTTAGAACATCATAACAAATTCATATGATATCAAAATTTTATAGCAAGTAACTATAACAGGTATATACTTAGTAAATAAGCTGTTACATGAAAAATTTATTATACCCCTTTATCTGATTTTTTTTAAAAATTGTAATAGTTAAGGCATAGTCAATTATTTGATAGTAATTAAACAGGCATATACCCAGTACCCAGCCTGAGAAATAAACCATTTCAGATTTAATTGATATCCTTAACATATACTTCCTAGAATATAGTTTCAGCTTCTGTCCAAAGGTTTGCAACTAGCCTATAGTTGCTGTTTATTATTCCAATTAACATTTTAATACTCTTTCTACATTTCATGCATCCATGAACAATATAGTGATAGTTTATATACTTTTAAACCTTATATAAGTATAGCTATTATCCTGCAGCTTGCCTTTTTTTTCAACATTGGTTTTGCAAGATTGATCTACATTGCTACTTGTAAATGTAATTCACCCTTTGTATGAATATAACACAATTTATATACTGTGCTACAAAGAATTAACTCAGCAAGTCTGGGTTCTCCACAGCCTGCACATGCCCAGACAGATTTGTCCCTTGCCCAGATCTTAGGAGATAGCCTCTAAGCCCTTTGAGAGTCATTCTGGTAAAAGTGTCCTTATTTACCTAGGGATTCTGGGTAATGACAGCCAGTCTATGCTAACAATACAATTTATGGTGGAAGACCTGGGTCATGTAGTATCAGATTGACCTCCAGAGATGCAAGAGAATAAGGCCAGCCTAAGATCAGTCACAAACTCAGTCAACCAAGCCTAAATCACCAACCCCAATAAACCTTGGACACCAAGGCCCAGGTGAGCTTTGTGTGCTGCTACTGGGGAAAATAAGCGTTGCTTTTTCTGTGCCACTGGGAGAGGGCAACTGGAAGTTTATTCATGGACTATGGATAGCTGGAAGATCCTAGACTCTGCATTATGTGACTTTGAAAGTTGCTAACTATAGTCTGTATCTTTGCACTGTAATAAATATTAACCATGAGTATAACAACTTTATTGAAGTCTTGGAGTCCTCTTATCAAAGCATAGAACCTGAGAGTGATCTTGAGATTTTCAAATACACATACTCTCCTACTGTTTGACATTGGTTTGTAAATTTTTGCTATTGCATGCAATACTTATGAAAAATCACCATACATTTTGCTTATATATGAGTAAAATTATTGATTCATAGGAATTGTATTCTAAAATTATGAACTTCTCTCCAAAGTAGTTGTGCCATTATACAATTCAGTAACTTTAAGAATTCTCATAACTCATATTTGCACTAATGCTTGGTATTGCTAGACTTTGTGGGTTCTGGAAATCTAATGTTGTGAGATTGTATTGCATTATTTTAAGTTCACATTTAATTGATGATTAATGGGGCAGAACATCTTTTTGACTTGAGGTTTTCTTTCCTGTGAATTGCCTATTCATATGTTTTGCACTTTATTATTGTATTATCTCTTTTTATTATTTATAGAAGTTTTTATGCATTTTGAATTTATTATTTAATGATGATAAGTATGGAAAACATATGCTCCTGTGGCTTTTTACTTTATTTACCAAGATTTGTAATTTAAAAAAATAGAATATTCTCAATGTAGTGTTTCATTATTCCTTTTCTTTATGATTTATACTCTTTGTATCTTAAGAGATTTTTTTCCTAGGTCATTGTCATGCAAATAGCACCCTGTATTTCCTCCTAAATATTTAAAATGCTTGCTTTATTTTCATGTATTGCATGAGATAGGAAAGATTCTCTTTTTCCCCATATACACAAACAACTGCTTATGATGATATGCAGTATATATAAGCAGTAGATTCTTCCCTGTTTAATGTTTCCTCTATTAGAGACCAAATTTCTATAAATAAATTGACCTTTCCATTTCTTGCTTATCAATTCTCATCCATTAATATTTATGTCTATTTTTGCTCTAATAGCATACTTACTAATTACTACAGCTGTATTTTAAAGCTTGACTGAATTACTAAAATTTTGGCATCTGAAAGGGTGTGTTTTCAACATCTTGTTCTTTCCACTAAATGATTTTAAAGTCAGCTTTTTAATTTTCACAAAAAACACTGGAGATTTCTACTGAAATAGCATTGAACATATATATAAAATTATCAGAAGTGTACATGCTGGTGATATTTAGTTTTCCTATACATGACAGGATGATTCCCTGCATTTCTATACTGCATCTTTCATATCTTTCCAGAAAAGTATATCCCTTTCTCAGTGAAGTTTTACATATCTTTTGTCAGATTTATTCATAGATATCATGCATATTTTCATTATTGTAATAATATTCAAAAATATTTCTAATTGTTTGCTGCTGATATATAGAAACACAACTGATTTCTAAATATTAATCATAAATCTTCTTTTATAGTCATTAATTCTAATAATTTTCCTCTTCATTATGTAGGATTTTCTTTATAGAGAAATACATCTTTAGCATATAATGAAAACTGCATATTGTTCAGATTGATTTAAATCTGATTCTGAGACCCTGTACTGCAGGACTCATTGGAAATTCTATCTCAGTATTATAGGTCAGTATCCTCTCACACTCAAATACCTAAGGTTTGGTCCATGGCCAAGGGTCTTTCGCATCACCAAAGACTCAAAAAGGCTCCTTCGGTCAACAGTTACAGGTCCACACTAGTTACTACTGATATAACACTTTTGTTGGCTCACACCACAGGGCCCCTTCAGGTCTGGTGACTTTGCTACTCTGTGCCATGCTTATGGCACAGAAGCTATTGCCAGTCCTGGAAGGTTCAAGTCCAGCTTCCACAGGCCCCACGTACAGCTGTCTCCTCTGAGACCTTGTTCCTTCTAAAGCTGCTGCCACAGTTCCACATGATCAAGCAGGGCAAAAGTCCACCAATTCTACTTCTGATTAGTCCTTTAAAAACAATTAAAGTCTCTGTCTACCTGAGTGGAACTACATCCACAAATTAAAATCTTAATAAGTGATCTACTCATGTGCTATATAGGTCCTTCTTTCTGCCAAGTTTCTATTTCATTGCCAGGGGCTGGGAATTTGTCTTTTGGCACGTGGCTTTCCTGCTGCTTTCCTCCCCCACACGTACACATACCCAGTAATTTGGCCCATTTGGCTCCAGCTTCATCCACCCACACATCTAATCTTTGTCTTCCTAAAACCTTTTTTAACACAAAGAATTTAACACTAGCGTCTCTGCTTTCTCACTCCCAACATTTCAGTAAATCAGCAAAGAACCTTTATTAGGAATTGTTGATAAGAAACACTTTTCCCCTTCACAAACATTATTTCCAGTCAGGAGGACACTGACCACACAGTCATTAAGAAGTAACCTGGAAGGCCATCTAGAATTCTGCAGGTGCTGGCCCACATGTGTGAGGGAGGATCAAAGAGAGAGGGAAGCCCAAGACAAATATGGAAGATGGGTAGTCACTCTGCCAGGCTAAGGAAACTCAGGGCAAGAGGACATCTTTAGTGGAAGGATTCATAGGTTCAAGGGAACAGAGTTTTGATAGAATATAACCCATATTTTAAAAATTGGAAAGATTAATATATGCCTTTTAGCCAAAACAGAAAGGAAAGGTCAAAGCATGGACTAAATAATTAAACAACTATGGGTATTTTAATTTATAGTAAATAATACACATCTTATAGGTGATGGGAATCCACTGAAAATACTTGAGTAGAGAAGAGAGAAAGTGACATAATGTTTGTTGCCATCTTAATAATGTGATGTTAATAACTGACGTCAGCTTAATACATTATCCCTTCTATAATTTTTTATTTTAAAGAATATTTATCATTAGGGAATTGCAAAATTGAAATGAAGAGATACCACCACACAATAGCTGAAATCTAAAAAAGCAATAGACAATACCAAATGCTGAATGTGAAATAGCAGAAACTTTCATGCATTGCTGGCAGAAGTATAAAGTGGTGCAGTGACTTTGGAAGACAGTTTGTCAATTTCTTACAAAGTTAAACATAGTCTTACCATATGGTACAGATATCTCACCCCTAGGGATTTTCCTGAATGAGATAAAAACTAACATAAACACACACAAAGTCTGCACGTGAATGTTTATTGCAGTTCTACTTATTATTGTCAAAAACTGTAAGAAACCAAAATATCCCTCAATTAAGTGAATGAATAAACAAACTGTAGTACATCCATAAAATGGAATATTATTTAATAATAAAAAGAAATGAACTACCAAGCCAAAAAAGGCATGAAAAAACCTTATATTACTAAATAAAATAAATCAATCTGAAAGCCTACATACTATCTGATTTCAACAATATGACATTCTGAAAAAAAGCAAAACTGTAGAAAGTAAAAAAAAAAAAAAAATCAGTGGTTTCCAGAGGTTCAGGGCTCAGGGAAATAGAGAGAAAAGGAATAAATAGATAAAGCAAAAGGGATTTTTAGAGCAGTGAAATTATTCTGTATGGTACTATAATCATAGCTACACATCATAATATGCATTTGTCAAGACCAGAAGAATTGTACAAAGCAAACAGTGAACTCTAATATAAACTATGGACTTTAATTCACTAATATATCAATATTGGTTAATCAGTTGTAACAAATGAAGCATACTAATTCAATATGCTAATAATAGGGAAAATTGTGGAGGGGTAAGTTAGGGGAGAGGGTCAGAAGAGGTATATGGAAACTGTACTATTGCTCAATTTATTTGCAGAACTCAAACAGTCCTAAAAGATTAAGCCTGTTAATTAAACTGAAAAATCAAAAAAATATGTTATATGTGTGTATATATGTGTATACATATGTGTGTGTGTGTGTGTTTATATTTGACTCTTGACTAACACAAGATGAAATGCACAGGCCCACTTATATGCAGGTTTTTTTCAGTAAATACCATGAGCATATTTTCTCTTCCTTATGATTTTTAAAATAATATTTTATTTTCTCTAGCATACTTTATTGAGAGAATACAATATGTAATACATCTAACATGCAAAATATGTGTTAATCAACTATTTATGTTATTAATAAGGCTTCTACTCAATAGTAGCCTATTTATTAGTAGTTAAGTTTTGTATGAATCAAAAATTACCTGTAGGTTTTCAACTGTGCAGGGGTTTGGTGCCCCTAACCCTCATGTTGTTCATGTGTTGACTGTATGTGTACATACATTGAGAGAAGAAAATTGACAGAAGAAAATGGCTGCATCTAAATATTCAAATCAATGAACACTCCCGACCACACATCTACATGTACAGTCCAATTGTTTCTCTCTCTCTCTTTCTCTCACACACACACACACACACACACACACAAACAGTCTTCCAGATACCATAAAAAATCCTGAGTTAAAGCTTCATGAGGACAGGAGTCTCTGTCATTGAGATTTGTGTCATCGATATATCCCAGGTGCCTGACACAGATGGGCCCTTTATAATTAATTAGCAATACAATTTTTAAATTAATGATTAAATTGGCACAAATATGCAATAAAGAAGGTGATTTGGGCAATGGTCAGAAAGAACCCCCACTGATTCTAGAAAAGACTTTTCAGTAAGCAACGGTATTAGCATTATTGAAAGGAAAAAAGGAGAGAAGAAATCAAATCGACCAAGAAGGCTCCATTGGTGAGGGGTTATCTGTGGTCTGTGGAAATGGTTAGAATATTTGGGACCCTTGGAAAACAGCCTGAAAAGGCATTTGATCTACTTAGTCAGGTAGGGGAGGGCTAGGACACACACAGATTTGGTCTTCATCACCACGGAGAATTTAATTTCCAAACAAACTTGCTCTGTCAGTGATCAGGATGGGTATATTCCTCAAACAGGAACTTTCCGTTGAGATGTTCCCATGGTGAGTGTCTGTCCCCTATTCCACAGATTCCAGGGTATGAAAGGGGGTGGGGTGGGATGAGACTGGAAAGGAGTGACTGGAAAATTGTGACGACGGTAGTGATACTGGCTTGCTTTAATATAAGAAACTGTCTTTCTTATTATGCTCAAAACTCCACTTAGAAGGATTGTATTATAAAAGAAGGAGTGTTCTATAAAATATAAGAATCCTAACAGAAATACATGAGGATTTTTATATAAATAAAGCCCAGGAGCCACAAAGAAAAATATAATCAAAAGAATAACATTTAAAATGTTTTCCTTTGACTAAAGATGGAATACAAACATTAAGATGCAGTCACAAAAAATTTCAATTTTAAGTATTGGACTAAATATTCACTTGTCAAATGATAATCAAATAATGTGAAGAAAACAAATAGATGATTCACAGGAGAAGAAAATCAAATACATCCTAGTAATTTTCAGGTCCTCTAGTAGTGACACAACGCTAATAGAATTTATTTTATAAAATGTAGTAGATGGAAAAAATTAAAAACATTATTCAACTTCAATAAAATTTAATTTCAATAAATTGATATCATTCAATCATCCAGTGGTATTAGGAGTACAATTAAATACACTTTCAGAAGTGTTCTTAAGGAAGATTAAATTATTTCAACTTTTTAGAGGTCGATTAGGAAAGTTTACCAATGACAATAATGATAGCAAGCAGTTATCACGTGCTATGTATTGTTACAAGTATTGCATGTTTATTAACATTTCACCTTTATAGTAACTCTGTGAGGTCAGTACTGTTGTTATCTCCCTTTTTACAGATGAGAAAATCAAGTCATGGGGCTGTCAAATAACTTACCTGGTAAAAGTTTGCATACCTAGGAAGCAGAGATGCTGGAATTTAAACTGCACATTCCAGCACCAGAGTTCATGGCCTTAACCTCTCTGGAAAACTACCTCATGGTGTTTCATTTATTGTTTGAAAATGTACCTATATTTTGATGGAGAAGCTAACAGATCAGAAGATGACTGCTATTAAAAAGATAGAGTGTTACTCACCGTTCCCAAATGGAGGGGGGACGCCAGGCCTTGTAGAGACTCAGGGAATCACCAGGGTGAGTCTAGAAGCAGAGCTGAGGGGAAAGGATGAGTGACAACCTTTACTGTATTTTTCTAAGGAAGAAAGGGGCAAGGCAGGGTACTCCAGCTGAGCAGATTTAGGATGGGATAGTTTGAATAATTTCTTCAGGGTCTGGGTGATAGGATAATGAGAACAAAGGAAAGGTCTCTATATTCGGTTGATTTGTATAACAAAGACATGCTTGCAGGTCAAATTGTTTGTGGTATCTTGGAATTATCTAGTCCTGGGAGGGCTGTCTTTCCAGTATCAGCAAGGCCCTAGATACCAGAGCATCAAGAACACAGGAAATAAGAAAATATATTAATACATACATGTGTGTAATTTGACCCAGCAGTTTACCATCTAGGAATCTATACTGCAGAAATAACACATAAGTGGAGAGGTGTAAAATGCTTAATGCAGCACTGCTTAAAATTGGTCAAAATTGCTATTGCTAAACATGTGACTCAGGTGTTCGTGGAGGCTAAGAAGTGACGCTGTGACTGAGAGAAGGCAGCAGGGGCTTTAGCAAGGCACTGTTACGGGTGTAGAGGTTTCTAAAGAGTTCTAACCACTAGCCAGGACAGGAGGATTATTCTCTAATTTTAGTAGGCATCAGAATCACTTGAAGGTCTTGTTAAAACAAGATTCACATCCCCGCTCCCCACCTTTAGAATTCTGATTCAGGGCCAATGGGATGGGCCTCCCAAAATGCTCATTTTTACTAGTTTCCTGATGATGCCGAAGCTGCCAGTATGGAGCCACACTTTGAGGTCCATCATTCAAGGGGAAGAATGGTTGAATGAAAGATGACACCAATTTGGAGAAGATATTCATTCTAAGGGCTCAGCTCAACTGACCTTGACCAAGATGTGACTTTGACCACACCTGTGAGACAGGGTTAAAAAAGCTTGCCACCAGAGGCAATGCTAGAGATCTTGGGGACCCGCTACTGAGCTGCGCTATTATTTTGATTAGATCTCACTTAAATGAATGACAAGTATCCAAAATCATTAACTTTTCAAGCAAGGTTAAGAAGTGATTCTTCAACAGCTGGCTTGAGCAATTGCATGCAAGGTAACTATTTGAGGGTCAATCCTTTAGTCTGAAACACTCAGATGGCCACGTCACATATAGGTTATTGAGGACCACAAAAGAGGTGTTATTAAAAAAAAACTACTGCTTAAATCCCCAGATACCAGGGGTACTGTTCTGCAGAAGTGTGTTTTAATTTCTCCCTATGGGCTGTTCAGTGTCCATGTGGACCTTGATCGGAGGAAGGCAGAACTATTACCTCTCTTGGTGGGGATGATGCCATGACAGCTGGGTTTTGAAATACATCACTTGCTCAAGAAAGAAAACCCTTCTTTCAATCTTCGCTCCAAACTTTAACAAAACTCACTCACAAAATTGGATTTTAGTTCTTTTACTTACAGAATTGTGGACCAAATGATAAATGAAAATACCAAATAGTAGTTGCCTTACAATGTTCCTTTTCATTTCCAAGCATAGTTCACAAATTATAGAGAGAGTTCATCTTCAAAACAGTGTAATCATATTGATCTGAATGGTAAGGAACTGAGAGTTTTCTTCAATTATTCTCATTTAAAGGTAGCTTTTGTTGTACCAGTTGTTTTCAAAAAGAATAATAGAAAAAAGGGAATGCTGTTAATATATGCTATTTTATTAGTAAATTCCAAGAGATGAATCAAAATAATTTAAGCTCAAAGCACCAGAATTTTACTTAGAGTCAAGTATTATTCCCAATGTGAAATACACTACAAAGTTGAAGAATAAATTGACTTCTGTCATAAAAAGCTAATATCTATTTTTCAATTTTATTTTTATTGCTTATGCTGTTACAGCTGTTCCACTTATATCTATTTTTTATTGTTCAATGTTTAAATCAGAAAGTTGTCCCTTTCCAATCTGAGAAATGGGGAACATTTTAGATAACTCTGTCCCTTCTTTCTGAATATGACATGCCCTATGATTTGGTTTTAGCAGTGATCTAATTGCAGAGACTATATCTCATATCGCAGATTCTTATGCTCCCTGTGGGATAGTTGGTAAAGGGGATGATGCTGGGCTAATAGGGACAAAGAATGCAGACCAGTGAATGTGCAGGCTGGATGGATGCAATTTACAGATGAACAAAACATTTTCCAGCTATTTATACCAAGGACTAATCACACTCGATATATCTGTGCTCTTCACAGCCTGGCAAAGGACTTTGGAAGCAAAGGGCTGAATCATTTTTATCTGCCAGTTGCCATGGGATTCTATTACCCTGGAGACCCTTCTACCAGAGTCCACAGCCCCAGCAGTAATGCTGGGAACTCACCCAGGGCAAGAGCTGAGGCGACCTACCTGTGACCTCATTTCAAAATCAGAAAGTGTCATTTCTACAGTGGTTAAGTGAGTTTTCTCTTTTCCTTCAGTAAGCTATTTAGTGTGATCATTTTTTGCTTTTAACCCAACACCATTAAGTGGTGTGTGCTTGTGTGTGTGTGTTTTAAGCAAAACTGACTTCAAATGTATCAACATAATAAATGAATTACTGCACTGACCCAACTCTTCTCTGAGCATAGAATGGTAAGATTTACGTGATGAATTCAAGGGCTCTGCCATTCTGTCCTTCTCTGAAGAAAAAGAAAATAAATTAAAAAGAAAAGAAAAAAGCATAAAATATTCAACATAATGAATAACAAGTTAATACTGAAAACACATTGCATTTAAAACGCATGAGATATATGTATTTTGTTTTAGGGCTGGGAGTAAATTTACCTATTCAGGTAAAACTTCCATGAGATAGCATTCATCTGTTTATATTTTATGATTACTCAAAGACCAGGCTGAAATTTAGCTTTTACTTTCAACAACAAAAAAAATTTTCTTAGCAAATTGACAGTATCATAAGACCAATGAGGTAATGTTTCAATTTCTCAAAAATATGTAATTTTTCAAACATGCTAGAATAATTTAGAAGCATCAGTTTACACTTAAATAATTTATATGTATCTGCCTGGTAAAATTTTATCTGCTGCTCACTAAAGATTCTTTTACAATAATTTGTTAACTTAATTGAAAAACTTGTAGTACATAAAAACCATTCAACATCATTTTTGAGAATGCATATTATATAATTCATTCAATAATTAGTTTAAAATTGAGGGGAGTAATAAAACTCACATATCGATATTATGTTTCTCCAAATGTTTGATAAAGGAATAATTTTTAAAAAATTAACATTTTACTTAATTAATATATATAAAGTATCTACAATGTGCAGTTAGCTTCAGTGACAAAGACTGGTAGGCACCTATTCAATTTTCAAACTCCGCTTCTTCCAAAAGAGCAGAACTCCAGTTTCTACTGGGTGTGGGCGTGGCAGTGCACCAAGCTGAGAAACTGCATTCCTGGCTTCCTTTTTAGGTAATCATGGCCACAAAACTGGCCTGTAGCATGTAGCAGAAGATACTGGGGGAGCTAACTTGGCTGGAGTGCCAGGATGGAAGTCAGCATGCAGAAGTCAGAGCTGAACAGAAGAAGGATCCTGGGACATTGGTGGCTGTGTTAGTTAGGTTTCTCCAGAGAAACAGAACCAATAGGATATACATACATATATTAGACCCATGTAATTAGGAAGTCCCACAATCTACATTCAGCAATTCAGCAAGCGGGAAACCAAGGGAAGTTGACATTTCAGTTTGAGTCGAAGACTGGGAAAAAAATATGCCTCAATTTGAAAGCAGTCAGTCAAGAGGTGTTTCCTTTTATTCAGTTTTTTTGTTCTATTCAAGCCTATTTTTTTCTGTTCAGTCAACTGATTGGATGAGGCTCACCCACATTAGGAAGGACAATCTGCTCTACTCTGACTACCAATTCAATTGTTAATTGTTAATGCAGAAATACCTTCCCAGACACACCCAGTATAATGTCTGATCAAATCTCTGAGCACCTTGTGGCCCAAAGAAGTTGACACATAAAATTATCATCACAGAGACATTTGGCCATCACATACCTACCCTGGACATCATGCCTTCAGACTTCTTTTATGTGAATGAAAAATAAATCTCTTCTTTTTTTAATCCATATTTTTCAGTCTCTTATACCCAGATATAATTTCTAATTGATATAGTGACTATAAACACATTTCATTATCCAGATTTCCCAGAAAGATCTTAGAATTCTAAACACAATTTTTACATGATAAACTCAGCAAATATGTTCTAATGGTATCAAGATTGGGACATAAAATCTTTACTAAACCAATTTATATGACTATAAACTATATATGTGACCATATTAAAATTTATAAATATTCTTTCTTTTTCAAAATATTGTCCTATTTTTTTTCTTTTATTTACTTTTTATCCACATCACCTGGCTAATTCAGAATTATCTTTACGAATTCAGTTTATGTGCCAACACCTCCAGGGAGTCTCCTAGGGGTTAGATACCTCTTCCAAGTTCTCTTTCAGCATCTTGCAATTCCCTCTGTAATGATCCCTTCTATATTCTATTATATTGATTACTTAGTCATTCCATGAACCTCAGAGAATTTGATTTATTTTACAGGGGTTTCTTTTCTTCTAATATTTTGGATTTCAAGTAAGGAGGGCTAAATTAATCCTGCCTCCAAGATCATTGCCCACTGTTATGCTTGGTCCTTGCAAGATCACCCCCCACCTAGTTTTACCTATTTATTTACTCACTCACTTAATCTCTTAATCTCAGTGTGACACTCTAATTCCTCTCTGCCACCCCACAGGCAACCTATATAATGGGATAATGCGCATTCTTATATTTGTATGAATTCTTATAAATTGTTTCCTATTTATGTGTATACATTTTTAAAGTTTTAGGTGGCACTGTATTATATTAATCTATATTTCAATTTGGTAAACTTATTCCGTGTTTTAATTTGTTTACTCAACTATATAGTTTTCACATTTGTCCATTAAACTATTGCCTCTTACTAGTTCATAATGTTCTCTGGTATACAGATGCCACAATTTACCTATTCATTCTCCCAAGACATTTATTGGTTGCTTTCAAAACTTCATTACCACCATAATGCAACAACCAGCATTCATTGATGAGGCCCCTTTAGATCTTGTGGAAATTTCTTTAGAATGTGTGTGTGTGTGTAAATATATGTACACACACATGCATAACACATAATACACACATACAACATATAATATGCATATACACGTGTGTATAATGTATGCATGTACATGTTAAATATATACATGTGTATATGTGTGTACATAAATATAAATGACTTCTAAGAGTTGAAAACTCACATATTTATTTGACTAAGTAGTGGGAAAATATTCTCTCCAGAAGAGCTTAATCTGTCAACCCTCCTACGCGCAGCACATGGGATATCAATATACTCACATCCTCTACAACACTTGGCATTACCTCTCAGATTTCTGCCTTTCTAGCAATATAAAATTATATTTTGGTTTTGAATTTGCATTTTTCTGATTGCTAATGTGTTTGAGTATCACTTTATATACTTAGCCTTTTGGAGGTTCTCTGCATCTGTGCTCGGATTTCTCTAATGGGATTGCCGCATTTCTGTTGTTGGCTTTTGTCAGGAGCGTTTTGTGCAATCCTCACTCTAACCATATTCTCCCATTCTGCCACCTGTTCATTACATTGTGCTTTAAATCCTTTACTGAACAGAAATGCTTAATTTTGATGTGAAAGTAATCAATATTTTACTTCATGGTTTGCTCTTTAAGTTTTTAAGAAGTCTTTTCCAACCCCATCTTCTAATCACAAAGATATTCTCCTTAGTTTCTTTTACCTACTTTTCAATTTTGCCTTTCACATTTAAATATTTAATTCACCTCGAGGCTACTGTGGTATGTGACAATAGATAGGGTGATGCAGACCCTTGCTAGTGGGGTCCACCACATTGTGGATGAGACACGAGATATTCACACAAACTACTGAGTCCGAGTCCGGTGGAGGAAAAGGGACTGCATGGCTTTTCTCTCAAGGGGAGCAAAAGCTGCGGCCCTCTGACTGGCCTTTATTGGGTTTCTTGGCACATTACTTGACGGTCTTCATTTACATGCACAGGTTGGCTTTAGGTGGTCACCTTTCACAGAAAACAAAGGAGCGGATGCCCCTAATCACATCACAGAAGAGGGATATTTGCAAATGAAAAAAGAAAAGCAGTTGAACCAGTTACACTCATCCTTGGAAGGTTTAGCGCGGATTTTAGGAAGTTACAGTAAGCACTTTCTGTCTCAGTTCAGAGTGAGGGAGTTTTAGCAAAAGCAAGTCTCAAAGCAGCCTAGGTACATTGCAGGCCTGATTCCCCAGGGGAGAACCTATCTGTGGGTGTGGGTCCTGTGCATCTCCGAATGGGAGCTGGGCCCATGCCATGCAGAATGGTCTCCTTCCTACAATAGGGGTCCAGTTTTATTTTTCTCCATGTAGTGAATAATTTTCCCAACATCATCTACTAAACACCTAGTTCTTGCCCTGTTATTGATGATGCCCTCTTTATTGTATATGCATATACTAGCCTCTCTCTGAGCCTTTTTAGTATATTTCTATTTTTTAACCTGTCATTATTCACCACGTCAAACTCCGCATCCTCAGAGCCTAGCATAATGCCTAGAATCGTTTTTGGAATAAATAAAGAAATGCTTACCTATTCATAACAAAGCCTTTTTAACCAGTGTCCGTATTACATAATTATCACATCGACCAGAGTTCCCTTCCCATTTTAAACACAGCCTGATGTTTACAGCCTCTGAACACTGCCAGCTGAGATTTCCTCATGGGTCCTTGCACTTTTGTACCCACCGGTTAAATTGGACGCTTATAAGAGTTAGGGTATCTTAGTTCCAAAGCTGTTTATGCTTACTCTACTTATTGCAACTATATAATTCAACTTTTAATAAACAAATGAAATGGAAGTACAAAGAAAGTTGTTTCAATAAAAAGTATTTTGGAAAAAAACTTTAATTTCTAAAAAAACTATTTTGAAGGATTGCAATAAAAAGAATTTTTAAAATAATTATTTCAAAACAAGCGTGGGCTAGGCAATTGTGAATGAATTGGACAAGGGGATAAATATAAATATACAGAGGAATCCTCTACTCAGATGACTTTAGGTTCTTGCTCAACTGTAAAGAAACCACCCACAAAACTGGAAATTACAAATAATGCCTTCTAGGCTTGGTCTATACAAGACAGATTAGCTGCATTATAAATAGGATTATCTATATTCAAAAACAAAATGTCCCTTATCAAAAGATCGACACAAAAATGTACATGTATATATTTACATTGAAATAAAATGCATTTGTGTATCATTTTAATGACTCCCTTTTTCAACCAACTTTTCATTTTATCAGCCTATCATGAGATCAGACAAGAGGTCTTCTACAAGGTAACCACGTAAAGATGTTTGCAAGTTCCACGTTAGCTGAACATTCAAATTTTAGGTCACAGCTAGAAAAACTGTTCTATAACAATATATTTAAATCACTGTGCTAGTTTTTCTTAGATTATTAAAATTAGAGGCACTACAGTAAAGATTATTTCAAGATGGGGGCTGAGCCTGTACAACCATCTTTAAATATTTTTTTAAAAGAATAAATCCACAACAACAGTGACAAAGGGAAAGAATGCCACCAGCTCCTGGGAAATTTTGAGGAATTCCTAAAATATAGGAAGCAGATGGAGCCAGAATGTCTGAGAAACAAAATCAGAGAAAACAACAGTCCAAAACACACAGATGAGAAAATTACTGTTAAAAGCAAATTCACATATAATCAAAGCTCAGAGTCAATAAACAAGTGGACCTGAGGAAATAATCAGAGTAATTGAAGTACCATATTCTGAATAACTGGGCCAGTTTGACCCCTCGTATGCCCATTTACACAAAGCAACAGACAGTAACTGCGATTCCTTCAAATGTCCTTTAACTCCCTCCACAGAAAATAAGGATTCTTTAAAAAGTGAGTAATCTTCCAGGACAGGGTTCTTAACACTGTGATGGGAGCAAAGAGAAAAACGAAGTAAAGTCTAAAGAAACTTGAACCCCACCATAAAGAAACCAGACAAAGAAATAAACAAGGAAATCTGTAGGCTTCAGTTTTCTATGTGAATGCCATATACCAGATGTTCTGAGTGTGTGCTTTTGGTATAAAAGACTCCCAGAATAAATATCGGGTCTACAGAAATAGAGCTGTACCCCAACTAATTTAAGATTATGGAATGAATAGGGTGCTCCCACACTCTGAAGGAATCCCCAAATCTGACAAGTAACATACTGATCCTCCCGTACAGTTTCCAGAGAAGGCTACTTTAATCAGAACGTGTACTGACCATTAAACATGAAAATATGGGCAATCAAGGTTCCCTGAAGATTTGAGAAAAACCACACTCACCAAATAAAAGAACATCCAAGGCAGCCACATTAAAAGAGCAACAGAAGACAGCTATGCAGTAGGTCCAATTAATACGCTCAGAGAGGTTTCAGTTGCTAGCACAGCCATAAGACAATAACAGGATTTTATGGAGAAGAAATAATTGCATACCTTAGAAAAATGACAACAACACAATGAATGTGTCAAGGGGATATATTAAACATAGCAGGAAATAGAATGTATAAGCTGCAATACTCCCCAGGTGGATACTCAAGAATGTAGAGTGAAAGGACAAATAGAACACATGTAAGAAAAGGTGAGAAGTCTTTAGAAAAAGTGTCTGCATTATATCTGTTTCAATGTGATCATTATAGCCCCCTCATAAAGTATGTTTAATTATTATTGTTCATTTCGCAGATGGAGAAAGAGAACCTAGATACAGTCCAATGGAGCAAGTCAGTGGCGCTGCCCTGTCTAGGACTTGGGTCTCTCAAGTCACAGCCAACTTTTCTCTCTCTTTGCCCAAGATGTGGGGGATTGTTGAGTTGTGGTAACTGGGAAACACCTGTTTTCATACATTATAATGCTGAGGAGATCCAAGTGGAGAGCATGAGCATGGCTCTACTTTGAGCCAAGTCAAGAAGAATATAGACCCAGAGAAGGCTGTTGGATTTGGCAACTGATAAATCTTGAGAAACGTTTCATCAGGGCTGTGGTTTCCAGAAGTCAATAGTTTTAGACAGTCACCTTGGGAGCTTATGAAACTACAGAATTCTGGACCTCATCTCCACAAATTACAATTCAGATGGTGTGGGTGGCTTCAGAATCTCTATTTTTAACAGGCACCCCAATTCAAAGCAGGTTCAAAACTGGGAGGACAGAATGGAGCACAGACAGAAACGAGTAGCTGCAATTCCCAGGGCAGAGTAACATGACTAAGAGTCAGCTCTGAAAACCTACAGAAGATTCTCCTCAAATCTTCAGCTAAGAACTGATCAGTACATGCCTGAGAGGAAACCACTCCAGGCTGGGGAAAAAATTGCCAAGGGAATTGCAGCCATTTCTAGAGATCACGCAAGACATGGACAAGTCCGTGTCCCACAGTGAGAGCAGACGATTTTCATAATGCATAGGGCATTGAGTGGAGCACTCAGAAGGGCACTGCCTCAGAGGAAGAGCTAAGTTAGCTCTAGCTCCCATGGCAAACTTGTCCCATCTAACAAAGCAAAAAGCAAGTCTTGAATGGATGAAAAATTTTTCTAAGCAGCCTAGATGCATTGCAAAACTGAGCTCAAGAATACTTAAAGAAACATTGTTTACTCAAACAGAAAGTCTCATAATATCTCCATCTAAAAAAAATTAACAAATGTGCAATGAAACAGGCCTGTAATATGGAGAAAAATGCAATGGAAACAGACTCAGAATTACACAGATGATAAAATTAGTAGACAAGGACATAAAAACAGTTATTGTAACTATATGCCATGTATTAAAAAAAAGGTAGAGGAAAGCATGAGCACATTAAAAGAGACATGGAAGAAGATATAATAAAAGACACAAATAGAACATCTAGAGATAAAATGTAAAATGTCTAAAGGAGAGGATTAACAATGGATTAAACATTGTAGAAGAACAAATCCATGAATTTATAGACCTAGCTATACAAAGCTAACAACAAATAAAATATGGAGAGAAAGAAAACTGAAAGAAATAAATTAATCAGCAAACTTTGGTCCAATTCTGAGTGTGTATTTGTAATGGTAGTCCCTGGGTGAGTGCAAAAATATACTTGAAGAATTAATGAACAATTTTTTTCCAAATTTGATCAAAACAATAAGCCCATAGATCCCAAAAGCTCAAAGAACCCAAGCACAAAAAGACCTGAAGAAAGTTACAGCAAGGCCCAACATGTTTAGATTGCTTATAACCTGAATAAAGAGAAAAACCTTCAACACAGCCAGAGAAAAACGTCACGTTGCATGCAAAGGAACAAGAATGAGAATGACAGTAGGTGTTTCACGAGAAACCATGTGAGCTAAAAGACGGTGGAGCAGAATCTTTAAAGGACTGGGAAAAAAGTAATGAGAAGGATTACTTCCTCATCTTTGTGTCAAAACCAAGAATAAATGCCCAGAACATAGTCAAGGTACAATAATTCTTGGATGAATCAGTGAATATGTAGACTCTTTTTCTTTTATTCAATGATTGGCTTAAGGGATATAATTGTGTTTTTAGCAATATAACAATCAGCATTGGGAACAAATTTATAAATTTGAGCATAATCTGTCACTTGGTACAGTTGTGCAGTGCTATTTGGATGTGTAAGAGCAACCTTTAAAAAAACATTAAGCTTTAATCTAAGAAGGAAAAAAGTAGAAATGATGCAGTGAAACAAGAAAATATAACATTCTCCCAATCTCTTCTCCAAAACAGGGGTGGCCAGTGTCAAGGGAAAGTCCCTACATCCACGCTGGCATTCAACTAAATAAACTCCTGCTTCATCTATTGCTGGGTGAATTTTGTTTTCATTTCCTCTCTGTTCTTCATTTCCCTCACTGGACTTGTCCTACCACTCAAGTTGCCAGAAAGCAGATGGGTGTCCATGAAAGCAGGCTCCCTGAGGCTTCCAAGGTCTCCAAAGTTGTTGTTAACCTGTCTCAGAGTACAGATGGTAGGGTCCAAAATCTCACAAGAGACTCAGAGGCCCAGCAGTAGAGTTCAAGCCCCCATTAATAAATCATTCTCCTTTTCTCATATTCTGGGTGGTACTGGGTAGCATTTGTCATTCACCTGAGTCCTGAGGATCTCATTATAGAGCTGCCAAAATTTCTAATGATACTTCTTTATGAACAGTCCATATGCAACATTTGGGGCTTCTCGGGCACATGTACATCTGTGCAAAGAATTCTAAACTTGCTCTTGGTTGGGTCACCCCAACAGTGACAGAGCCTCCCACCTGCCCCTCAAAGAAAGGATGCATTTGGCTTAATTAATTAGCATCAATTGTGGCAGAGCTCTTTTCAAGGACTGAGCCTGGCCTTCCCAGGCTGCAGGTGCAGAATTATCTCCGTGACCTTTTGCCTCATGATCGGTCATTGAGGAGAGAAGTGGGAGCTGTCAGGAGGGAATCACAGGCCTGTTTATCTTCCCTAAGAATCATTGTCTGGCCTCTGCTATTCATGTCAGCCGCAGCCTTTCCCTCTGGGGAAACTTTCAGGATAGGCTGAGACGCCTCATCTGCTTGCTTAATGGGCACCTGGCTTTCTTTTCTGTGTATCTTGATGCTCATTTGCAAAGAAAGAAAATGTACTTTATTACAAGGAACAAAAACATAATGGAAAGAACCCAGGTGGCTGGAGGATGATTGACAAGCAAGGATGTCAGGAATTAGATGCCAGACAAGAGTCCTGTGTTTTGCGCTGCGCTTGGGAAGACCCACCTAAAAGTAGTGAAAAATCAAACCCCTCCTCACTTGCACACTCCAATAATATCAGTACTAAAAATGCAGCAGGACAGCATGTCTTTTCTCCCCTTTGCCTTAGGTTCTTGCTTCATATTCATAATAAAAGAAAAGACATTCGAAAAGCAACTGCGACCTGCTATTTCTTGGAGGGACTGATTTTAGGATTCTATAGGATTGAATGCTTTTCTGGCTCTGCCATTCTTGCTGATGAACAGAACTCCTCCTTACATACTTCTCCGTTTCCCCAGTCCCTCCTGACACTTAGGAATCATTTTGTGCCTTAGATGACAATGATCTGAGTTCTGTCTTCCCCCTTTGGAAGCAGTGGAGGGCAGAATCAGGTCTGAGCCACATTCGCCTCGGCCACAGCCCTTCCAGCCTTTCTGAAAGCTCCTGGCTACAGCAGAAGAGGAAGCGCCCAGCGGCCAGGAGCAGTGCCAGTCTCCTGGGGCCTGCTGAGCCAGTAAGCTTCAACTGTGTGAGTTTTCCAACTGTGAACACTGATCTACCTCACTTCCTGCAGTCAGTATTTGAAGGACACCTTCTCAGGGAATTTCATCATCAGAAATGTCACCCCCCTCCCTATTGAAATTGCCCCTTCCATTTTATTTATTTATGTTAGACACTTCTCACTGTCTAAAACACTACCCAGGTCACCTGGTCATCTTGAAGAGTGTCGGTCTCCCCATTGCCCTGTTGGAACACGTGTGCCAGGGCAGCAGGTGTGTCAGCCGTTCGGTTCACTGCTTCCTTCCCAAAGGCAAAGCTGTGCCCATAACACGGTAGGTCCTTAATAGATAACTGTTTTATGAATTAAAGAATAAAGACATAAGTTCTTTGTATATCTTAGGTGCTTACAAATTGTTTACTTAAAAGTGACTGTTAAATTCAATTTAACAAAAAATGTCTATGTATTTGTAAAAAGTTCTTTGAATAAGTCAAATGTTTGGTAATGTTACAATATATCTATAAGAGTTTTAGTACATAACCTAAAAAGACAAGACAAAATGTATTTGTTCCCAGTTCAAAGATACTCAAAGTGGCATTTGTATTACTAATGACATCAGAGAAAGGAAAGGAAAACAAAGAATCAAATTAATGTACAAGTTGTAACTCTTACTCAGGGACTTGTTTGCAAACAGCGATGGTAGATACACAGGTGAATTCATGGACTGAATAAATTGTTTGAATACAGTTTGATTATCTGTGAGGTCACAGCTTCCTACAATATTTAGGTTTATTTCGCACTCTCCACTCTGCTCCATTCTCACTGCATCTGCTCTCATTAGGAAAATACTTCATCTTACCATGCCTGAAGTGTGTTGTCACAGCATGTTCAGCAAATTCCCTTCATGATCTGGTTTAAGCCACCTGCATTTGGCAGAATAAATACCCCTTAAGATGTCCATATCCTTATCCTTGAAACCTGTGACTATGTTACTCTACATGGCCAAAGGGACTTTGCAGATGTGACTAAATTAAGGGCCATGAGGTTGGGAGATTATTCTGGATTATTCAGGTAGACCCAACCTAATTACATGGATCTTGAAAAATAGAGACTTTTCCTGGCTTTGGTCAGGGGGAAATGCAATGTGGAAGAGTGGTCAGACTTGAAGGTGGAGGAAGGGGGCGGGGCCTCTGGGAGCTAGAACAGTCAATCTAAGAAGTGAGTTGTCCCCTACAAAGAAGCACGGCCCCAATGACACTGTTATTTTATCTCAGTAAGACCCATGTCAGACTTCCAACCTATAGAACTCTGACATAACGAATTTGTGTTGTTTTGAGCCACTAAGTTTTTGGTTATTTATGTCAGTAGCAATAGAAAACTAATATTGTACCTTCTCTGGCCTCACTTCCCACTGTGTTCCTCTGTGCATTTTATCCTAATACCTATACTCACTGCTCTCTATCTAACGCTCAGAAATGTAGTATTGCATTAAGAACAAAGATTTCCATACCTTTATCCTTACTGTTAACCTATGCTGGCTATCGCATTCTCATTTTTAAAATTCTCACGATTCAAATTGAATACAAGTCAAACGTATGTACTCTGCTCCCACTTCATTGAGTTCTATTTTGTTCTCTCTGCCTTGGGTTATGTTTACTTTGTTTCTCTCCACCATCATTGTTCTCAAGGAGCAGGGCCTTGGGTTTTTCATCTGCAGAAACCCAGTTTAGAAACAGAGACATGATGCCCGTTGAACATCTTTTCAATGATGAAGGAATTGCAGGATGACAGGCAGTCTGTTCCTTTCCCTCACCTTTGGAAGATTCACAGGGAATAATTTCACAATTGTCAACTAGGTTTGGTAGAGAAACAGTCTTAGATGTGCATTAAAAGATGGATGGTAAACATCTGTTCCCACGTATCAGGAAGCAAATTCGGTATGAGATTCTGTAAGTGGGCAGAAATGCTTACAGGATACAGTCTGAATGACTCTGGATTGCTACCAAAAAAGAAAGCAAAATACATAATGTAATCAAAGACTTAAACACTGAATAAAAAAACACAGGTGGCTGTTTGATACAAATCAAAGAGCATAGTGCTAGCTTCTCCAGGTAAAACTAAAAGGATACAGAATCAAGGATTTTCTTACCAATGAGGAGGATAAAAGCCACTAAAAGGCAAACAAACCTAAAGAAGAAAGGATGAAAACACCGAGGGCACAAAAAGGACAGGTGCCTTAATTGTTCACCAGGCTCAAAAAATTCACTGGACAAATAGAACATTTAACTTATTTTTTCTTTCATTCAACAAACATTATTTGTATGCCTGATATTTGCCATATATTTTAAAAGTTATTTCTGGGGACACAAAATTCAAGAATACACACCTTGCTCTAAAGCTGCTCACAAGTTCCTCAAGAAATTTAAAACAGAACTACCACATGAGTGATCCAGTCATTCCACTTCTGGAATATATCCAAAAGAAATGAAAACACTAGTGGAAACAAACATCTGCACCCCCATGTTCAGGGCAGCACTATTTAAAATAACAAAGACATGGGGACAACCTAAGTATACATTAATGGATGAAGGGATAAAGAAGTTTATATAGGACTTCTGGCCAAGATGGAGGTGTAGATATATATATACTTTGCTTCCTTGCACAACCAAAAGAAGGACAACAACAAATTTAAAAACAAAAAACACAACCAGAACTGCCAGAAAATTGAACTGTATGGAAGTCTGACAACCAAGGAGTTAAAGAAGGAACATTCATCCACACTGGTTGGAGTAGCTGAGATGGGCAGCTGGGGCAGAGAGGATGACAGCAAGGTGTTGGACTGGGTGGGTAAGGTGGCAGCTGGCAGAGCAGGAAGTCCCACATTCACATGCGGATAAGCCAGGAGAAACAAGTGGAGAGCAAGACAGACTGCACGACCCAGGACTCCAGTATGGGAAAATAAACCCTCAAAACATCTGACTATAAAAAAAACCTGTGGGGACTGTGACAGCAAGAGAAACTCCCAGCCTCACAAGTTAGTTGGAGAGACCAGTGAGGTCCTAGAACATACACAAACCCATCCACCTGGTGATCAGCACTGGAAGGGCCCAACTTGCTTGTGGGTAGTGGGGGGAACTGACTGAAAGCAGAGTGAGAGCCAAGCCAGCAGCATAGTTCCCTCTCTGTCCCCTCCCCGACATAAAATGCCACAATGCAGAGAAGTGGGTTGCCCCACCCTGGAGAATATCACAGGCTCCACCCCTTGCAATGTAATAGGTGTGCTGAGACAAGAAAATATAGCCCAAATGAAAGAACAGATCAGAAATTCTGAAAAAGAACTAAGCAACGAGGAGATAGCCAACCTAACAGATGCAGAGTTCAAAACACTAGTAAGCAGGTTGCTCACAGAACTGATTGCGTACAAACATAAAGTACAAGATGAGGTGAAGGCTATGCAAAGTGAACTAAAGAAAAACATACCAGGAACCAACAATGAAGGGAAGGAAACTGGGACTCGAATCAATGATTTGGAACAGAAGGAAGAAATAAACTTCAACCAGAATGAAGAAAGAATAATTTTAAAAAGTAAGGAAAAGCTTAAGAACCTCCATGACAACTTTAAATGTTCCAACATCTGAATCATAGGGGTGCCAGAAGAAGAGGAAGAGCAAGAAATTGAAAACTTATTTGAAAAAATAATGAAGGAGAATTTCCTCAATCTGGCAAAGGAAATAGACTTCTGAGAAGTCCAGGAAGCTCAGAAAGTCCCAAAGAAGTTGGAACCAAGGAGGGACACACCAAGACACATTGAAATTAAATTACCCAAGATAAAAGATATGGAGAGAATATTAAAAGCAGCAGGATAAAAGAAGACAGTTATCTACAAAGGAGTTCCCATAAGACCAGCAGCTGATTTTGCAAAAGAAACCTTCAGGCAAGAAGGGGCTGGAAAGAAATATTCAAAATCATGAAAGGCAAGGACCTACATCCAAGATTACTCTATCCAGGAAAGCTATCATCTTGAATTGGAAGGAGGATAAAGTGCTTCCCAGATAAGGTCAAGTTAAAGGAGTTCATCATTATCAAACTCTTATTATATGAAATGTTAAAGGGACCTAAGAAAAAGAAGATCAAAACTATGAACATTAAAATGACAACAAACTCACAACTATCAACAACTGAACCTAAAAAACAAAAATAAACTAAGCAAACAACTAGAACAAGAACAGAATCACAGAAATGAAGATCACGTGGAGGATTATCAATGGAGAGAGGGAGGCAGGAAAATGTACAGGGAATAAGAAGCATAAATTGTCCATATAAAATAGACAGGGGGAGGTTAAGAATAATACAGGAAATGGAGAAGCCAAAGAACTTATATGTATGACCCATGGACATGAACTAAGGGGGAGGAATGCTAGTTGGATGGGGGGGTTCAGGGTGGAAGGGGATAAAAGGGAAAAAATGGGACAACTATAATAGCATAATCAATAAAATATACTTAAGACAAAAAAGAGCCCTGGCAGGTGTAGCTCAGTGGATTGAGCGCGGGCTGCAAACCAGGCATCGCAGGTTCGATTCCCAGTTAGGGCACATGCCTGGGTTGCAGGCCATGTCCCCCAGCAACTGCACATTGATGTTCCTCTCCCCCTCTCTCTCTCCCTCCCTTCCCTCTCTAAAAATAAATAAATAAAATCTTAAAAAAAAGAAATACATATATTATATATTTCCTAATTATTTTAATTTATATATATATTTCCTAATTTATATATATAGTGTGTATGTGTGTGTGTATATATATATATATATAAAATGGAATACTCTTTGGCCATGAAAATTAGGAAATTTTACATTTCATAACAACATAGATATAACTTAAAAAGGCATTATGCTAAGTGAAATAGGTAGGACAGAGAAAAAAATACCGTGTGATCTCACTTATACGTAGAATTTTAAAAAATACCAGATCGATAGAAAAGGAGATCAGATTTGCGATATCAGAGGTGGGGGCGGAGGGGGACTTGGAGAAAGATGGTCAAAAAGTTACAAATTTCCAGTTATAAGATAAATAAGTAGCTCTGGCTGGTGTGGCTCAGTGGATTGAGTTCTGGCCTGCGAACCAAGGGGTCGCCAGTTCGATTCCCAGTCAGGGCACATGCCTGGGTTGCAGGCCAGGTCCCCAGTATGGGCGGTGCAAGAGGCAGCTACACATTGATATTTCCCATTCTTTCTCCCTCCCTTCCCCTTCTCTAAAAATAAATAAATAAAATCTTAAAAAAATAGATAAGTACTAGGGATATAATATACTTCATGACTACGTTAACACTGCTATATGATATATAAGAAATTTGTCTAATACCAGCTCAGTCCTTTATTAACTATAGAGTGTTGGGAACATTAAAAAAAAAGAAGTTAAAAATGGACATCACTACAGAGTTTACAGACATAAAGAATATATTACTGGACTAATCTAAACAATGTTGTGCCATGAAATTTGGCAGTTGGGGTGAAATGAACAAATTCTTTAAAAATAAAACTTACTAAAGCTGACAAAGAAAAAAAAAGAAATTTGTTAAGTGAGTAGATCCTAAAAGTACTCATCACAAGAATTATTTTTCTTTTCTATTTATTGTATCTATATGAAACTGTGAATGGCAACTAAACTTACTGTGGCAATCATTCATAATATCTACAAATCAAACCATCATACCTTAAACTTATACAGTGATATATGTCAATTACTTCTCAGTAAAACTGAACAAATAAAAAATAAATTTGCTCACAATTTGCTCAGAGAATAATAAGGCTACAGGGTGGTATATGTGAAGTAGGTGTGCACATGAAATAGGAAATCACAGTTATAAGAAGTGACAGTTACTTGTTCCTACTTGTATTAGGATTGTTTAGGTTTTAAGTGATAACATACCCAACTCAAACTCGACTGAGAACAGTGAAAATTATTTGACTTGTGTAACTGAAAAGCTCATAGGTAGAGCTAGCTTCTTGTACAGCTGGATTTTTATGCCTCAGATAATATCAAAAGATCCTGGTCTTTTCATCTCTGTCTCTTCCAACAGCTGGCTTTGTTTCCAGGCTCAATAAGGAGGCAACTGACTTCAGTTTTTTTTCTCAATTTTATCCCCAAAATAACTGAAAGTATATTTATTCTTCACGAAGTTCTGGTACCATGTTGTTACATTGCATTGACTCTGATTTGGTCATCTGCTCATCTTTGAACAAACTGCCATGGCCAGTGGAATGTGACGCTCTGATTGACGAGCTAGGAGCCATGTTCCCACCCCAATTTGGAGAAGCAATCAACTCTACCTGAAGTACAAAAATGGACAGAAGGACAAGAGGTAGGGCCCAGATGAAATTCAGGGTGCAGTAACAAGCAGAAGAGAGAATGAGCACCAGGCAGCAAAACAATAAAACGAATATCCACAGAGTGATAGAAGCAGAAAGAAAGATTAACTGAGGGAAGCAGGGAATGCAAAGTCAAGAAAAAGTCAGTTAATATAATTCCTGAGCTGCATCTTGGATAACAATTAAGAGTAAGCCAGATGAATGTGCCCCCTCCTTACCCCAGTGGTGAAAGGTAGATAAAACCACTAGATCAGGTTGTTAAGATTGAAATGATATAGTTCTGCTTCATATGGGTTTTCCTTGTGTGCACCTACATCAGTATCACAGGAGATACTGAAAAATCCAACTTCACCACACCTCACCTCACACCCCCGAAATTTGAATTTGTAGGGCTGGGGCCTAGAATCTGCATCTAAGACTAAATTAGCCCAGAGGTCCTTAAATACACTAAAATTTAAGAACTACAGTCCTATATCCAGCTAATTTATGCAATTTCTTAAGAGAACATGGTTACAGCATTCACTCATCCAATAAACAGATATTTATTGAGTACCTAATACATGCCAGGTAGTCTTACAGACACTGTAAATACAGCAATGAAGTAAACAGTTCCTGCTAACAGTACATGCTATGTCATTTGTGAGTCCCGGTGAAAAATAAAATTGTGAAAACTCCCTGTTCAGAATTTAAGAATTATAAAACAGCTACAGCAGAGTAGTAAACCAAGTGTCACTACGCAGGTCACATGCCCGTGAAACCAACTCCTACCAGCCAGTGTACCATTTATAATCTACTGGGAGCTAAAGACTGAACCTCCAAAGCAAGGAGACAACATGAGCTCTTAAAAGTAAAATAAGTAATTATTTCCTACACTCACACCCACACTCACACCCACACATACACACTTTCTGAATTTTTTGGCTCTGGTCCTCTTATCAAAGAAGATTTTGACAAAATGAACTCTAATTTCTTCAAGCTATTGATGTTTTGAGGAACAAGAAGTCTTTGAATTTGATAAAGAATTATAGGATTAGTTTTCCTACTTTATTGTACCAGTGGTCTTCAAAGTCTGGTCCTTGGACTGGTAGCAGCGTCACCACCTGTGAACTTGTTAGAAATGCTTCTGCCTCACTCTCCTCTTACTGAATCAGAGACTCTAGAGGTGGGGCCGAGCAAGCCATCTGTGTTTTTAACAGGCACCAGATGACCTGAATGCATGCTAAAGACTAAAAAAATCACTGTTATACACGTACAACACCTGGGGCTAGTTGAAGTACTGCATTCGTGGTGGACAGCTCTATGAAAAACTATTTGTCATGGACTTACCATTCATTTACTAGCAGGGCTGAGGAGAGATGCCTAATTAAAGGACTGAAAAAAGAACACCTAAAACAAAGTGATTCAGAAAGGTAAAAAATAAAAGGACAGTCAAAAATTTGATAAGTAAAAAGAAAAGCAAACATTAATATCTTAATATATAACAAGATAGAATTTAGGCCAAAAGAGTATCAATGAGATAAATAACAGACTTTATAATGCTAAAGATTATAATTTAAAGGAGAGATGACATTCTTCCAAGTAATACACTTGAGATATTTAGGAAACAGAAATTACAAGAGAAAACAGGAGAAGATGCTTTTGAAAACTAATAAGAAAAGTTTTGAACTCACTTATTTTTGTCCCCAATAAGCATGTGAACAAAAAATAAGAAGTTAAATAATTGTGTAATTAAATGGTATATCTGATTGATATAATTCAAACTCCATCCTGGAAATAAAGTATATGTCTTATTTTTTAGGAATCAATGGGACTTAGCAGAATATTTTCACATACAAAAAAAACAATATTAGTAATATAAATACCCATGATGATGATAAACATTATAAAGTGGCTGCTAGTCTCAATGTTTTATATTTTACAAATGTAACTGTATTTGACCCTTAAAACAATCTTTTTATGAATTAGGTGACTGATCGGCTGGTCTGGACCTTGCAGAAGTGGAGAAACTGCAGATTTAGTCAGTCAGCCCTCCCCAGAGCTATACCTTTCACCCCTACAATCATATATTCTCTCCTCTTTAAAAAAAAATTTATTCATTTTTAGAGAGAAGGGAAGGGAAGGAGAAAGAGAGAGAAACATCAATGTGTGGTTGCTTCTCATGCGTTCCCCACTGGGGACCTGGCCTGCAACCCAGGCATGTACCCTAACCGGGAATTGAACTGGCAACCGTTTGTTTCACAGACTCGTGCTCAATCCACTGAGCTACACCAGCCAGGGCTTCTCCCCTCTTCTAAGCACTCAAACAACATGTCCATTTGTTGTCTGAGTAAAAGAATAAACAAGAATTAATATCGCCAGGACCAGAATTGAGATGGTGTCACTCAACGGACTTCCCAGTTCTGGGGAGACATATAAAATGTAAACAATTAAAATGCAACCTTTCCTGAGAGAGCTTGTTAGTCAGAAATCTGTGTGAAAGCAAACTGGCCTAAAAACAAAAGAGAACTGTGGGTTCACATTAGCTAAAAAGTTCAAGAGTAGATTAGACATAGTTATATCCAGGGTCACAGATGATGTCATCACAACCACATGCCTCACCCTTCCCCCGTACGCTGCCCACAATCTCACATTCCATTTCCATCTGTCTCAATTTTCTTTTCTCCTAGGTCGACCATATTCTCAGTCTGACTTAACTATACCTAGGGGACCACAAACGACTCTACAATCTAACTTTCCTTTCCTCTGTTCACTGTTTGAAGGTGAATGAGACTTTTCATGATTTCATATGGTATTCTATTTTTTTCTATACCTTGGGGTCACATGTATACAGGAGGAAATAATATATCAGTAAATTTCTATAGAGTGGTGCCAGAAAGGGCTGATAAAACAACAACAAAAACCTTGATTCCATATACGGAGCAGAATATTTTAGAGTAATAAACATTTTTCTTGAAAGAAGAGTGAAAAGAGGTCATTTGAAAAGCAAAACCCATTTTTCTTAAGCAAACTTGCTGAAGTCGTAACTGTTAAATGCCACACCAGTAGTTCCACCATTTCATTTCACCTGCAGCCACTGGTTGAAGCCACTGAAAGAGCAAACTGAATGTGCCAGCTACCGTCAAAAGAAAAGGGGAAGAGAATGCCAGGTCAAAAGTTTCTCTTTCTGTTATTTGTTTTCCTTCTTTACTAGGGTGGGGGTGGTTTGAAAGCTAACCTGGAATAAATGATGAAGAATAATCCCTTACATTATCTTAATTTAAAATCAAGGGAAACCATTCCGGTACAAAGACCTGGCTGTGAAACCGGGGTCCTTCCTCTGCTGACACTACAGGGAATCTCCCCTCCATGGAAACTAATGTCCATCGCTCCAAATGCATTTACTGCGAATCCGTTTGAATGAACGCCTTCATTTTTTTTCCTTCCATATGCTTAGGATGCTATATCATAGTGTCTCTCTCTCATACATAGGACAGAGCGTGAGGCCTGAGGGAAAACAAAACAAGACAAAATAAAACGCAAGATTGGAGAGAAAGAACCGTATCTGTGTCACAAGGAGAAATGCTCATGGAATGCCACATTGTAATGTGCCAGGCACTTCCTGAGTCTGAAGCTTTGAGGATCCCATGTTCCAAGAATCTCCTCAGTTTTCAGCAAACCATTCTCTATCCTTTAAAAGGAGAGAGAATTTGAGGCAGAAATTAGAAATGGGATACATAAGCCTCACATTAATGCTCAGTGATTATTTAGCTACTCTGGAGGAGTAGCTGTTACAGATTTCACATTATAAGGACAAAATTCATGCTGGACCTTGAGAGTTCAAAAAAAAAAAAACAGTGTACAAGAGCTGACTAAAATGAGTAAAAGTTAAATATGTCAATAAAATATTTTTCATATTGCCAATTAAAGAAACAAGAAATGTATGTAAAATACAAAAAGACAGAAGTTAAGCTTTAGCAACTGAGTGGTTTACTGGCTAAAATATAAAAGTGCCATGACAGATTTCTGCAATATTGTCCTAGAGTTCCTTAATTCAAATGCCAGGAAGAAATATAATGAGAAAATGGATAGCCTTTTGTTAAAGAAGGCTCTGCAAGGGAAGCAAACAGTGCAACAGTTTCACTAACTAGTCTCTGCCAACCCAGCTTCAAATTGTATTGTCTGAATCTTGACATTAAGAAAAAAGATATATTCTTAATGAGTCATGCTTCACTTCTTTTCGGTGTGTTTGGCAGACAGCAATCTACTTTGACTAGAGATTAAAGTAAGAGTGGGCGGAATGAGAGAAAGCTCTTGTGGGTTAGAGGAAAACATGGAGAGGACCACCTCTGCCACCAACTGCCTATGGCTCCCCTACCTTTCACCGTACCCCTTCTGATTAGGTTGTGGCCATGTGACTGGGGGCTCAGCGATAACAATGTGACTGGGAGCCCAGCCTCAGGCAGCTGGGACAGAGGTGAATTCTCCACTGACTCCTTGGCTAGAAGGGAAGACCTCTGAAATGAAGTCACTGCAAACAGAAGCTGCTGGATCCCCGACACATTGCTGGAGAGTCACAGAGCCACTAATACCTGATGAGCATCAGATTATGATGTGAGCCAGAAGCCAGCTGCGCCCACCCAGCGGTGTTGTAGTAAAACACTGAGACTCTAGGGATTGCGCTGCTGACCTGTAAAGTGTGGAAAATGATGAACACTGAGGCTGTCCCTGTGAGCCCCTCTAAAATTTCCACATTGAAAGAAGTCTTTAACTCTCTATTTACAACGTATCAAGTGGGCATTCCATAGCATAATCAACTCAAGAATAGGTGCCATCTGCTCTTTTGTCCTTAGTAAAATTATCATTTGGAACACTGTGTGCTCAGAATGGAGTGACTGTGTCGTCCAGTTTGCAGTACGAGGGCATCACAAATGCTTTCCTTGTGTGAGACAGCTAGTCCGGATTGCCACTTGTTTTGTCCTTTTACCCTCAGCTCCTCTCACCCTCCTCTCCTAGTCTAGTCTTTGTTTTCTCTTCAACATTACAGATTGTCATGTCACTTCATCAGACGTGCTGTCATTTGAATAAGTATAGTGGTACTAAAATAGACAAAGAAGCAGCATGACTTCAATAAAATGTTTTTTCTTGACTATAACCCTGTCCCAGAGAGTGCCCACAGTAAGTTACTACAGCTGTGGTGTTGGGAAATGCAGATTCGTAAAGCATGGAATCAAGCTTGTGCTCTACTACTTGCCAGCTGTGTGACTTTAGTTATTAAGTTATTTTACTTTAAGCCTCAGTTTTTAAATTTATGAAATGGGAGTAACGATACTTATAGCTATTTTGAGAGATGTAAATAAGATAAAACTGGTGGAGGTGCACATTGCAATATCTGGCCCACAGTGAGTACTTAGTAAATATGTGGATGTTCATGAATTCTTACCAATAGAAAGCATAAAATGATTAAAGTATGCATACTATTTGTAAGAGCTGTGCACAGTGGTATGCTAGTAAATTTTAACAAATGGTCCTCTTGAGGCAGGGGGTGTTGGTTTTCAGTGTTTTAGTTAATATGGAGAAATGGGGACACCCGATAACATGATTATTTGCAGACCTCAGAGAACTTTGTCAATATGAACTGACCTGAAAGAGATTTTCAATGAGGTAGGTGCCAAGAATCATGAAACTACATATCTGAAAAAGTATTCCAAACTTTTTGGTTGTAATAACATAGTAAAAATGACTGACATTTTTATATTACTTCTTTGATATATATTAAAGTATAGAGTGCTATTAATACTTAATAGTGCATCTCAGTTTGGATCAACCACATTTTAAGTACTTAATAGTCATATGTGACCAGCGGCCACTTCTTGGACACTCTTTAACATCCAAGCCATTCATACGCAGTTCACAGAATGTCATTCTTCTTACCTTTCCAAGTAATATATCCTTGTTTTGTGGCAGTCTCCTGGAGATAATGCATGTGCTTCTCTGTTTAACTAAAAGAAGTGACTACTGGTGAGGGATTTCTGGCAGACAGGAGTCCAGAGAAGGACCTCTGCTGTAGATTTATATCTATTGAGCATCTGGCCCTGTGGCTTTCTCAACTTTCCTCAGGTTGGACCTTGCCTTCTACTTCTTCTGGTGTAATATTGAGACCCAGATACTCTTCTTGGTAAATTAGAAACTGATTGTCAGGACTTCCTCTGGTGCTTAGCATATGGATTTCTAGGCTTTGGGTGTTGTTGGAGTTACAATTTTATAAAAAGCCCAGTTCATTCTTGATCTTTTCTGTTCAACCACAACCTAGAAGATGGGATGCCCAGGTCCTGGCGGGAAGTGGCTTTATTGTGGAGGAGATGTTACAGCTCAGGTTTGCAGGGGAAGTAGATGGGTTTCATCTCTGTACTCTCCCCTTTCCCTAACTTCCATCTCTTCAGTTTGGAAGGTGTGCTTGTTGCACTCTAGTAAAGTAAAAGGGGAAAGACAATTAATAGTATCAATAATAAGCTTGAAAGAGAAAAAAAATCCAGTGTAGAAATTGAGACAATACTCTAAAAAACAAAACAGTGCTTAAACTAATTCTCTAATGGCTGCTCCAAAGCAAATGTAAACTTTTATGCAAAAAGTAATTTAAATGATTCATAGTTAAAGCTGAGCAAATGTATCCAATCATCAGTCAGTGTGCCAAATGATTGTTTTAGAGAATTGCACATCAATGGGGAAAATCAAGTTATTTCACATGGCAACTGTGTTGTTATCCAAATTGGATAAGGAAAATGAGAAAAGTTGTGCTCTCCACAGCCATAAATCATCAGCAGTGGGCTCTGCTGCATTTTTAATGGGCAGCATCCTTCCCCTTCTACACCTAGATATGGATTCAGGAAGTATCTCTTTAGCTGGCTGGGCATTTTTACAATGCTTATCATTATAAAAGTGTAGAATCAAAGGAGGTAAAAATGGGACCACAGGAGACAAAAACTCTGTGAGATTTTAAATTATAGGCTTTCATGCCATTAAGCCATTAAAAAAATTCAATGTTTATTTGGTTTCAAACCCAATTTTTAAAGACAATTACCCACCAATTAACGCAGAAATAAATGGGGCTGTTATGAGACTTAGTCTTCAGTTTTGAAGAAGGTTTGTTTCTAACGTCAAGGACTTGTCCTAATAAATACTGGAATCAGTGACTCTTTCCCAGCAGAAAAGGAAATTATCACATGGTCTTCTTTTTTTAAAGGCAGTGGGTATGTGATAAAGAGAGTTAATAGCACTTAATATTTTCAATACTTACTTTGAAAATTTGATGAAATTCATACAACTGATAGCACCGTCCTTCTCTAGAAGCTACTTGTGTAGTGCCCTGCACAGACAGAAGTGCTTCCTTACAGTTCACAGAGAGCTAAGAGCCTGAGAACCCAGGACACGCAACTGGGTGCTGCAGAGTAAGGGTTTTCTCCACTGCCCGAGGCCCAGAGCTGCAGCAGCGCTCCCTGCACACATGCCAAGGCCTCCTCCAGCCACCGTGGCATGTGAGCATTCCTACTGTGGCCACTTCCGTGCTGCCAAGGGGAAGTCACTGAATGTGGAGGTGAGAAGACTTGTGCATACCACCATGCAGTGTCACCATCATACAGGTTTCCACCACAGAGACACAAAAAGTTAACTAACCTCAAAAACACACATAATGGCAAAGTGTAGAAAAATAATTAAAACATAATGAATTTTGAGTTTTCATTACCTTTGTTTTTAATATTATATTTTATATTTTAAATTTATAGAATTTGATTTTTAATAATGTTTGTGTATAACAATCAGCACTTAAAAATTTAACGATCAGTTCTTGTGAGCTGGTACAAACCAGCTCCAGCCCACACTGTTTCTCCAGCATGTGTCTCCATAAATTTGTTTTAGTTAACCCTTAGTAAGGCACACACAGTGTCTTCCTTATGTGAGACGCAGTGGTGTCATGGTGGGAGGTCATGTGCCATAGCAGGGAAAAGGAGCTGAACCCACCTCTAAGGTGTATTAGCTCTGGGACCTTAGACAAATTCCTTACCTTTTCCAAGCCTCATTTTCTTCATCTTCACAATCAAGTGTTAGGGGCAAAATAATATTTAACTCATAAAAATGCTTATAAATCAAAATAATTCATGTAAAATGATATAAGGCCTTATACAATGTATGAATTCAATAATGTTTGTACCATCCTCCTCCTTCTCTCCCTCATCCATTTTGGTCTTTACAATGTCTGGAGGAAAAATAAATTAACCGCAGAGGCCAACAACAATACCACTTTGAGCCTGATAAAGAGAAGTCCTTGACCCAGGTAACCTCACCCAGATTGTGTCTTCATGTCTTTGTGTGTCTTTGTTCTCCAGCCAAGAGCAGGTAACTAGAATTACCTAGAATTGGTGCCATAACAGTAGCAATTACTATTTAAGTGAATCAGCCCCTTACCCCAGTGTGCAGATAAGAAGCCACCTTCCCCGAGTCTTTTGAAAGGACTGGATCTTGAATTTGGGTCAAGTGAAATGTGTCTGGGATATAGGTGTGCACAAGAAAAAAATTGTTTTTGAAAATGCTAATATGTCAAAAAAATCCAGGACTCAAAGTGAGAACATCTTTTATAAATTCATTCCTCACTTTTACTAATTTCAAGCATAAGGAAGCAGGTTGATATTTAATAAATAAAATATTCCTAAATAAAGAAAAATAATATAAATGTATGCACTGAATGTATAAAATTATTATTAATTAAAAATTAGACCTTTCTTCTTTTTCATTAAAAAACAAAAGCCTTATTCTTATTTAGCTCTTAAAAATAATGTGAAGTGGGTCAAAAGGTAAAAAAAAATAAGTAAATAAGTAAATTATATAACATATGGCTATGACATGCATTGACTTCTACTGTACCAGCTGCTCAAATATTACTAAGAATGTCTGTTTAAATAAAACCTCAGATGGGCCCATTTTAGCCTTAGCCACAGGAATGTATTTGAAGACTAAAAATATCCCTTACAGTTGACAATTTTACCTTTGTGTTTTATTTTCACTCTAGTTGATGCAACCAACTAGAGGCCATCAACACCTCCCATCACCAAACTACCTGGAAGAAAGGTGCAAGCCACTTAACCCCATTTCTCCTTAAAGATGTACTCCCTGATGCTGCCAGCACCCAAACCCAGGGTTTATAAATAGCATTGACTTTAATTAAATAATAAAATTATCTTTATTGCTACTGGAATACAGAAATAGTTACTAAAATGTAATCACCTGTTAGAAACTTATATGTGCTATTTTTCAATGACTCCCTACTCCTTCTTTTTCTAGTCAATTTTTTGTTATTTCACCGTCCATTGGCTAAGGCCAAAATCTGGGCCAGGGAGATTAGAGAAGGTAAGTCCCCAGAGTCAATATTTCAATTTATCAGTAACTTTGTTCAAAAGATTTGATTTTTAAAAATGTGGTTCATAATATTATCTAAAACCAGGTGTTGGACAGCTGAGTAGTTAGTTTCTTTCTGACAAGAGTTATAGAGAGCTCATTATTGACCTGGTTTATTTAACAAGTTGCCTCCATCTGTGCCACACACATGGGGGTGTGTGCCTATGTCCTGTCCTTGTGAATGTCCTTGTGTAGTTGCAAGAGCACATGAGAGTGGGAGGGCGAGGGATATACTGTGACTCAAGGATGAAGAGGAGGCTCATAGACTTGTCTCATTGTGAACCTCACAGGGCAGAAGCAGTTACTTCAACTAAAAAAAGAAACAATTGTGGAGTTCCTATTACTGATCAGTCCCACTTCCGGTTTCTTGGTCAGGGGTAAGGAAAATGAATAATAGATAAAATCAGTACTCATGGGATGTATAACATAATGGTAAAAACAGACATGCAATCACACATAATTATAATTCTATCTGCTATTTTACCTATGTTAAGAAAAAGAGAAGGATACGCTTTTTGTGTGTGTGTGGTGGCATGTACTAAGGCAATTTTGAGCCTTCTTATATTTAAGGGGCTTTTGCCTGCTAAATAAATCAATACTTAGATTTTAATTAATTCATTTAGGAAGAGAAATAATCTGTTTTGGTAATGTTAAGAGAGCAGAAGAATGCAATACAGGAAGGATCAGGCGCAGTATTTCCAAGTGCATTAGAAGTTGAGTACCAATGGTCTTCAAAATATGAGTGCATACATATGCATACACACATACACACACCCCAAGACACAAGGGGCAAAGAGGAGATGGATGGAAGAGACAGAACATCTTGAAGGGCCTACTGGAGGAGCCTCTAGTCTACTTGAGTTACACAAGATCTCAACTAGTAAAAAAGGGGCATGAGGATCAAGGGCATGGAATTGCAAGACAAAACTACAGGCAAGAGTAAGGAAAATGCATAGTGTCTTCAGGAAACAGATTGGTATCTACAACCCTGGAAATGAGGTCCTTGTGGGAAGCTGGGAACAAAGAGATTGACTTCACTGTGGTTGCTTGCTCACTGAATCCTAAACTGGGTATGGGCACTTAATCCAAAAATAGGTAAAAGATTTGGGGAATGGCCCAGTTAGATCTGTGCCTACCTACCAAATGGACAGCAGTGGAGAGAAGGAGTGGACAGAGTGGGAGACAAGGCTGCAGACAGGGAAATGGAGCAGGAGACCGACTGGAACCTCAATGTGGTGGTAACCGTGGGACTGCATGAGGGGGAGATTTGGAACCTTTTGTGTTAATGATGACATTGGTGGGAGACCTCTCAGATGTGGGCATGTGAAAAAATTCTACGATGGTGCAGAGGCGTCTGGCTCACATGAAGGCTGCTGGTAGGGAACAGTGAGGAGCAGGGATATGGGGATAAGATTGCACTTAGTTTGATGATCATCTAGTTTATACACAGCAGCATCCATGAGGTGAGCAGATATGTGTAAGTACAATAGGTGCTGTATAATAGGGCATACTGAGCACTGAAATGCATCTACTCTGTACTGACGTGTGTGTATGTCGCACATACACACTACATTTCAAAGACTTCATACAGAGAACAGAATGTGAAATACTTCGTTAACAGTTTTATGGTGATTACATGTTGAAATGATAGTATTTTAGATATAATGCTCTAAATAGAACATTTTAGTAAAATTAAATTCACCTGTTTCTCTTACTTTTTTAACAGAGCTATTAGAAATTATTAAATTTACATATGTGTCTCGTATCTCTATTGGACAGTGTTGATGTAGGAAACTTTAATAATATATTGAGTTAAAAATTATCCTTCAAAAATATAATTCCTATTGCTAAATTGTGATAAACCTATAAAGTTGACTGATTAGTTCCTTCTGGACTGTCTTGGTAAGTAACCTTGTAACTCATAGATGTATTAAGTGCCAATGTGTTCGTGTTACTGTATGGAAAGACACTGATTACTAAAATGAATCATAAGAACAAATTCTGTAAAAGTTTCAGAGATGGGGAAAGTCAAATGAGACCAGAGACATCTGGGGAGCAGGTGGGAGGAAAAGCACAGTGGATGTAGAGGCAGGGCTCTGGGTTCTGGTACCTGCCTCAGTAGTCCCTGTGACCTTGGTAAAAATGAACATTGACCACTCTGATCTCATCTTTTTCAACTGCTAGGTAAGAACCAGTCTAGTCCCATCCCATTCTGTGATTTGATGCTACAATACCATTAAACACAAAGACTTCATCAGTTTTCTAAGCATTGATAGCATTTGGCTAGAAGAAAGGGATAGAATTCCATAAGTGGAGAGTGGGTGGGTATTTGAAAGGCACCAACTACAAAAGGAACAAAATTTATAGGGGGAATAATATGTAGAACAGGCATATTAAGGCAGATTTATGGAGAGAAAGTTTGAAAACATTTGGCAGTAAACCACAGAGAACTTCCAATGCCAGAGTAATATAAAGAGAATGTATTTGAGAGGTCAGTGTTTCTCAACACCCCTACCCCCAAATCATTTGGCAATCTCTGGAGATATTTTTGGTTGTCACAACTAGAAGAGGGGTCTTGCTATTGGAAATAGGAGGAAAAGACCAGGGATACTGCTAAACATCCTATAGTGCACAATCCCCAAAGGCAAGAATGATCCGGCCCAAAGGGTCGATAGTGCCACGGCTGAGAAACCTGGTTCTAGCTAACAAAAAGCAATTCCAGATGGATGACTCAGTCAATGGATTGCCTCTCTTTCTGTTCTCAGGTATGTGTAATACCTGTACACTTTAATCTTAAGAACTGAACAATTTACCACTCTGTCCCCTGATCTTGCATAGCCTGTGGTTACAAGTATGCTTATTTAAAAAAAAAAATCACTACAGTGCCATGGAATTTGCATGACTGACATTCTTCAAGTTGATGCTTTACAAAATTGTATTTAGCCTTGGAAAGAGAACAGCAATTAGTGGGAAGGACCAACCTGTTCTGATTAAATAACATGTTAATTTAGAAGTGACCTGAAAGTGAACTCTTTTAAAAGTCAAGAATGTATTTGCACTAATTTGGGATTTTGCTTGCAATTTCTCACTGATACAAGAGATGTTAAAACAAAAAGAGCCAGAAACTCTTCATTAAATATCCACCTGGAAGAATAAAATGATAGAAATATTGGAGTAACTCCAGCCCAATTTTGCAAATTCAAGAACTGAGCTGTGGAATGCAGTACTGTTTGTAAAACCCCTGGATTGCAGTAGGTTTAACTAACTGCAATTTCTCTTCTTCTCAGAAAAAGTGTGCCAGGGACAAACTATCATAGCTTTGGAAGCAGGCATGCATCTTCTATTTTTGTTTTTCAAAATTAAGCCCCATGTGTCACTTTTAAATTCCCCAATTCTCCCTGTCCTACTTTCTTCAAGCAAAAATGTAGGATCAGGTCAATGATTTGTATAGCTATCAAGAAATATGCAACAATCATATAATGCGCCACAACACCAAGCTCTCCCCATCTGTCCAGCAGCACAAAGGCCATCTGGGCACTGACACACAAAGTGCAATGGAACAGTAAAGCTGAGAAACTGATGTCTTGGTGACTTTATTTTGAGTCAAGGCATTAAACTATATCAACTCTATAGCTGAATACATATGTTCAATGTATGTATTAACTGTATGTATATATTACATTGGTAACTGTGAGACTTTTATCTCCAGCCCAGACCTCTCCCCTGAATTCCAGGCTCATACAGTCACCTGCCTCATTGGCAAGCCCACTTCCACAGCTACACAATATTGTGAACTTACTACGTCCAAACCAAACTCCTCATGCTATGCCCAAACCTGCCCCTCTGGTGGCCTGTGCATTTTAGTTGACGACAATTCCATCCTTCCAGTTGTTTAGGCTAAAATCCTTCACTGTGTTACCTTAAAAATATATCCATAAGCCAATTTCATTGTCTTACCTCATTCCTATCCTTTCTACCCTTGAGGGTTCTTGCCTCCCCTGCATCACTGCAATCACTATGCAACCGGTCTCCCTCCTTCTACTTTCCCCCAAATCTATTGTCATTGGATTCACCCAGGTAATCTTTTTACAACATAAGCCAGATCATGTTGCTCCACTAACCTTCACTGGGATCCTGTTTCCTTCAGGGTAAAAGTCAAAGTCCTTAAAATGGCTTATCATGGCCCAGGATCAGGAGCCTCAAACATTTTTGTAAAAGGCCAGAGAGTAAATATTTTATGCTTTGTGGGCCAGATGGTCTCCATCTCAACTACTTAACTCAGAGCAGCAGTAGACAAAATGTAGATGAATGATTGTGGCTGTGTTCCAACAAAAAGTTGCTTTATAAAACCAGGCAGTGGGCAAGATTCGCCCAGCGGGCCGTAGTCCGCCAACCCCTGTCTAACATTCCCCTTTCTACTTCATTTTTCCTCCATAGCACTTCACAGCATCTGGCGTGTCGTGTATCTACTTCTTCATGCTGTGTCTCCTCTAACCAGGATATAAGCTCCCTGAGGGCAGGTGCATTGTCTCTGTTCTCCATGCAGTGTCTCCAGCACTAGAACAATCCGGGTTTCTGTTGAATGAATAAGTTGAGTAAATATGAAAATATGGTTGTGCAGGAGATCGGTGGTCTACTGGCTGATATGCCACAGTCTGTGCACAAAATGAACTAAACACACAGCTCTCTGCACACACTGTAATGCCCAACCTCACTACCCTGGGCAAATGCCCCCCAGTGCCGCCATCTAAACTCCTTGGTCATGGGGGTGACTCTATTAGGAAAACAGAAGAATTTCTTATGTTTCTATAACACTATATTTTTTAAAACTACTGTCAAGATCTATTATTGGATTTCTTGACAACAGTCCTATGGAAAGTTGGAGAAATATTTTATTACCCACATTACCACTTCAAAAGACAAGACAGAGAGGTTAAATGACTTTCTTAGGGTGAGAGCATCGGTGAGTCCCTCACAGAGTCAAGCCTGGAACTGAGAACTGAGGAAGTAAGGTTGACTTCACTGAGTGATCACTTGGCTATGAGGCATTTTTTTTTCTTCTCATACATCTGATTTTCAGTAGTCAAGGTTTGTTTCACAGTAAAAGGGGAATATATTCAGGGGAAAATATGAGAAGAACTTTGTCCCCTGAAATACTTTGCAAAGTTCTGGGACAGAGCAAGGTAATTAAATTCACCCATCCCTGAAAATAATAACCCTCTAGGTTTTAATAAGAGAATTATTGGGTGATAAATGACAATTCACTAGTAAGAATGAAGAATTAAGGCAATATGTACTGGGAAGGTAGTAAAAACTTTCAAGAATAATCAAACTTTTATATTTCTATGACCTCTGTTTCTCTAGAGATTCTTCCACCGGGTTTTGGCAAAGGGCACTCACAGTCTGGAAACTCTTCTGCATGTTCTTCCAGCTTCTTTCTTAATCAGGGGCCTGGGGAACCAGTGTCTGTTTTCTTAGTGGCAAAGAAGCAGGCAGGGAGATTTCTGAATTCCTATTCTGAGGTCAGCCATATCCTAAGGGAGAAATGGAAATGTGAAACAATGCTTTTACAGCATGACATTCTGATTTATGGCATTTGGTGTGTTATGGCTTTGTTTCTTTTGGAGATAGCATCAGTGTACATTTAATACAAACACCCCTTCAATCTTCCAAACAACAGCTGAAACATATAGACTTTTAACACCTGAAATGTAATTTAGATACAGAGGAAAATTTCAATAGCCTCTGGTTTCCATCTTTGGATGGAAGCTTCCCTTCCACTCATTATCAATAACATAATGAGAAAAATCTTTATAATCAATAATCCATCAGTCAAAAACTATCAGTGGTTTTTAAAAAAAATAAATGCATTTGGAAATGCCTCACAGAGCACAGGGCAGAGCAGGAATCTGGACTGCCTCTGAGCTCTGCAGGAACAAGCCAGGTGGCCTGGTCATGAAGGAGTAGGTAGAGGCGTGAAGCACACATTTGTCCTGCCAGAAGCTGTGCGCTACATCTCCCACTTTCCCTCCCATCCCTCCCCTTCAGCTTAGGTTTCCTCCTGCTGCCAAAAACATTTCATGGTCCTGTTTCCCCTTTCCTAAAATGTTGCTTGTTTCCTAAAATACAGTCCCGCTAGTGCTCCGGAGCCCTACCAGCATTCTACCATCTTCTTATTTCTCTGGTCTTGCCTGCCTTCAATACACACTTTGGTCCTTCCTATCAATTTAGCGCATCTTGTTATTTCTAGTAGTTAAATAGTTGACATGTGATAATCTCCCTCTTTTAGTTCCAGGCAGAGGCTAAGGATTTGAATTTATTTGAATCTTTTGGCAACACATTCTACATAGTGAATGTAGTGAAGCCTTAAATATATTATCCTGGGTGCATAAGACTAATGATTAACTAGCTTTTTCTGAAAGTCTTCATATCCTTACCCTTTGAGTCCTTTGAGTTTGTAGTTGCCCATGAAATAAAATCTTAACTTGTAGCATAACATATGAAGTCTCTTCTGTTTGGAGCTACCTACTCTTCCAACCTCATTTTGCACTGTCCTCAGTGCTGCCTCCTCCCCCACTCACTGCACCATCACACACACACACACACACACACACACACACACACACGTATTTCAACCACAGGGCTGAAATACTTGACATTCTTCAAGTTTGCCTTGTTTTGTTTCATATATTTCTTGACGTATCAGACCTTTTTTCCTCTGCCAGCATTGCCCTTTCCTCCCTAATCAATGGGGACCATCCCTCTTTTTATCCTTGAAAACATAGCTCAGTGACAACTTCTCTAAGAAGTTTATTTGATCCCCATCCTCAGCCTGCAAAGAGGGTGTGGTCTGAGGGTTCAACCAAAGCCACCAAAGATGGATGAAACACAGGAAAGATGCTCAGAAGCAGCCCCTGGGTTAGGAGAGTGTGGCCTGAAAAATGTGGCTGGAAAAGCTGGACTCTTGTACTGAATTAACAAATGGAAGACCAGGAGGAGGTTATTTACCTGCCTTTATTGCCATATTGTTAGGACTATAAGACACACTGGACCATAAGACACACCTATGTTTTAGAGGGGGAAAATAGGAAAAAAATTTTTGAGGCAAAAAATGTGGTAAAACATTTAATAACCTGTGACCCTGCTCCACCATGGCACCCCCCACCCCCACACAGCGAACCAGATTAAGCTACATTCGACTATAAGACACGTCCTCCTTTTCCTCCCAAATTTTTTTTGGGGGGTGTATCTTACAGTCCAAAAAATACGGTACCTTGCAGTGTCCCTCCAGTGCCTTCTGTTGGCAAAGACTAGCACCATGCCAGCTGGCAAACGAAAATGTTTCCAGGGTCCTGCTCCACTTTTACTAAGGAGGGCAGGGAAGGGCGGGCTTCGGGCTGAAAGACAATAAACTCATAATTGACATGACCTTTACAACAAAATTATACAAGGGAAATTAATGTATAACATGATATAAAATTAGTATAACACAGAAGGGATAAGAGAAATTAACCCTTCATATTTTATTCTTAAAAGAAAACTGGAAATACCTTTTATGTTTTAAATCAACAGAAATTTAAGTATAGAAACTTGCAGAAGTAATATGACTGTGTTCAATTGATTGCAGATTTTTAAACCCCAGGAGTTAAACACATTCTTTTTTTTTAAGTTCTAATAAAATACCAGGATTATGTAACCTGAAATTATGAGTCTGAAGTATTTGAAATATTATCAGAGCTTTCTCAGACTGTCTTAACCAGAACCTGCAACAGAATGTATTTTTCACTCTCTTTTCTCTGCTTCAGAGTAGTTAAGAGATGATGGAATGCTGAAAATCAGTAATGGGAAATAGAAATATATAATGTTAAATTTTTGGTACCTAAGTGATGATAATTTTATTTAATAAAATGAAAGAATAAAATACATTTATAAGAAGAGACAAATGGAACTTCCATATTAGACACTGGGTACAGGGCAGAGACTGTTAGGACCCTAGAATCACACCTTGGGCTCATTCCCAGGAAACCTGGGTTGTATAAACTGTGTCTGTCCGATATCTGTGCTTTCCTAAACTGTCCCACTACCAACATGGACTCAGATAGTGTCATTACAATTCTACATATTGTGTGTTTCATTTTCAGGATGTATAATCTACAAGTAGGAAATCAATTATGAAGACAAACATTACATTCTAGAAATTGGAAGATGTGAAGAATGCAGAGAAATTTGTTGAACTGACAAATTCAGAAAGTGTTCTTCATGAAACTCACATAGAGTACCAAAGATTCTTAAATACAAATGTAGAAATTTTGTCAGACAGATATTTGTTTCCAAATTAACACAATAGTATTTGAGACCTGGCAGGCTCCGAGACGTGAACATAGGAGCACTGGCATCACGGACAACTTTTGGTTGTGTTTTTCCATAAAGACTTTTGCAGCAGGGGCCATAACTACCTGTGAGATGGCTTAGCCTGGTTAAGTTTCTCTTCAGTTTAAAATCAACACCATATATCTCAGTGTGTTCTTTCTTCCTTATCTCTTCAACATCTGAAGATTTCTTTCTTTGATTTGCCTTGGATGACCTCCAGACACAGACCACTGGTTTTTACTAAGAAATAGGGCAGAAACCATTAGAAATGCTTATTTTTTCTGGCAGAAAGGCACCCATGATGCATTGCTTCCTCTCACAAAGCTAACTAATTGCAGTGCATATGCCAAAGGACTCATCTTGAAAGGACAAGTCACTGAAAGAAAGTTGTTCTTTCCCTTTAGGGAGCATCTGGGAGTAATATTCTTACATGTCAAATCTGTTAGCTCCTGTCTCACCCACACCGAGACACCTGGCCACCAGATTCACACGCCGGCTTGTCAAACCCCGTCAGTTCACCAACAGCAGAGTGGGTCTTTGGGTTGGGGTGGCCCAAGGGTGGAATTCTTACCAGAGAATATATCATGTTCTATTCTTTCTCACCAAACAATGATTATCAGAGAAAGTTGATCAGCCAAACCTTGTTATTTTTCTTAGTGTCTGGTAAACACTCATCTGACCACAAGCCACTTTGTTGAGCATCTATTGCAGAAGTGAACTCAGATCATATTTCTTAAGTACTCATCAGTCGTTTATAGGCACCCAGATGTGCTTTTCTCGAGGTAAATGTAAGCTGCCTCTATTTATCACTGAGCATGAACATTCTTGCTGTTTTTGATAAGATTCATTACATGACCTGGAAAGCATTGTTTATAGGCTTGGATAATGTGCTGGAGACTTTTTAATGAAGCTCAGGTACTTCAGTTGTTTCCCAAGAATGCATCGTGGTTTAAATTCAAACCAGACTATGCTCATCCACACATTTCTTTGATGAATTATTATTTATGTGAACTGACAAAGCAGTGTGATTTTTCCATCAGTCATCAAATCTGCCCTTTCACAGTTGGCAATAAATGTTTATTCTCTTCAGTAGAAATGATTTATATCATTGCAGCCTGCTGTTTGTTATGATTATTTGTGTGTGTATATGTGTGTGTGTGATAATGTTGACTTCTTTAAAAATAATCTGACTCAAACATCATACAGCTCTTTATTCGGTTCAAAACTAGGAAAGCCACCTTTCTGCAATTTTACTCCTGTGACAAATACTCACCAAGTACCTAATGATGTTCAATTGCTTTATCTCAACAGCTACTCAAGGCTCAAACACACAAAAGGAAATTAAAGAAGATAAGGAAAGAGAATAATCTGGCCAGTGATGGAAACAAGATGCAACAGATCACCTCTCAACATGACTGTAAGGAAAACCTGTGGCAGAATCGGGCAGAGATGTTAAAGAGGCTCTTTAGAGGGGCAATAATGAAGGAAGGGTTGAGAAACGCTGCCATGCATCTCCCCCAAATAATAACTATTAAAGATGGCTCCCTATTAAATTAAAAAACAAACTCATTGGCCTGACATTCAAGACTCCTTATACTCTTGAAACAATCTACCCTTTCGGTTTTCTCTTTCATTTTCATCTTATAACCCTCATGTTTAAGAAAACTAACCTCATCATTTCTTAATCACTCCCCAAATGTCCTTGCCCTCCTGCCTTTGTTTACACTATTCCCTCCCTCAAGATAGTGGACATTAAAAAAAAATTAAAAGATTTGGCTGATCAACTTTCTCTTTCACTTCTCTCTTCAATTTGTATCATCTTTAAAGGCCTGGTTCAAATGCCACTTACTTATTCAAGGGTCCTTACACTCATAGGAGTAATCTAAGAGCTCCTCCTCTCCTTTGAACTTTTAACCAATAACTAATGCTGACCCCGTTCCACCTGAAATTGAAGTATGTTGGAGCTAAAAAGGCATTGAATTTTATGCAACTGTGTACTACCCAGAGGATCTAATGCAGTACTAAGAATATATTAAATGCTTAATTTTATCAATTAAAAGGAAAAATATATTTTTATCATTCCACTCTTTTAAAAGGAAACATTGTGCTTTTTGCCACAGCTCAATGCCTGGGTCAAGTTTAGTCAGGTTTAGTAAACTCTTGCTTTTCATAAGTGGTGATGACTACAAACTCCCAGTTTGGGGAAAATCCACGTACCTTTCTCCACACTTTTGGTCAGAAAAATACCTCTTACTTTTTAAATTATTATTAATTATTAGGTATGTGATTATGGATATGAAAAGTAATATGTAAGTGGCTCTGTCTTAAGAAGTTAGGAAGGATTTAAGGATTGTTTATAATTGTACTTGTCCACACCCTCTTGGTTATCCACTTGTTTTCTATTTTTTTTTCCAATGCCAGAGTGGCTTGTGTTAAGTCTGGAAAGACAGATCCTTAGAAGTGCTAATAGGCTCCTTAATGCAAGGATCATGAGAGCATGGTGATGATTTCCTGAGTTCCTTTGATTATCAATATTTTCCTGAAGAGCTTCAGTAAAGGGTCTACATGCCAAGGAAGTTTTTCTGCAGCAGATCAAGGAAATGTTGAGTGTATTCATCATTCTGAATTAGTCTGGGAGAGCTGGTCAGTGACTCAGAAGAAAAACATCATTTCTTCTGCTATTTAAAAGGTCTATAGTTAAGGGGGAAATTCCATTAAAAAAAAAAAAGTCAAAATCACAGATCTCCTAAGTGGCAGAGCTGGAATCTGAGTATATCTATTTGATATTAGAGATGGAAACTTCAGCCACGTTGTCCACACATAATCCTCTCCTACCAACATCCTCACCGTCTGACATGCTTCACCTCCATAAGGCTTCCCTTGTTGGCCAAATGTAAAAGTATGTACTTTGTCTGTGAGGAAAATATAGAGGATATAAATGAACCCCGCACTTGTAAGGATAGTCATCGATCCTGAGAACTCCTCTTAAATGGCTATAATCACTACTCCTAGCTTTGGGAAAAGAAATAGAAGTAATGTTCTTCACTGATACTATTGTTCCATTAATCCCAGTTGTGAAATTATGAAATGAATGCTTCAGGAAAGTGAGACATGTATCATCCCTGGATGCTGGGTCAATGTTCTTTGGTCCTGCATGGTCTAAATGGCTTTGGAATAGAAGATCAAGATGAGACTTTCTGACATCATGTTGTAATTATATTCTTTCCTGTTTCATATAGCTCATCACAACTATATTTATTCTCAAAGTTTTGCATCCTCAATGTATTGTGTTGACCAGAAAGTCCATTTAGTTTTCTCCATAAAATAATTTTTTTACTTTCACCAATAACTTTATTGATTTGGATATTTTGAGTATGTCAGTTATCTTCCATGTGGTCGAATGTTAATTGTTCTCAGTTAATGTCTCAATTTTATCACCATCAACTTCAACTGGTCTACCAGACTTTGGAGCATTGTCCAGTGAGAAATCTCCAGCACAAAACTTCACAAACCACGTTTGACACGTTCAATCAGTCACAGCACCTCCTCCATACACTGCACTAGTCTTTTTTTGTGTGTTTCAGTTGCAATTTTACCTTTCTTGAACTAGTAAAGTATTATATGTCAGAATGTTGTATGTTTTCTTCCATCTTCAATCTTAAAATGGCTACACAAAAATTCACCAGCTTTGATAAGTTCTTTTTAATTTTTATTTTGTTTTCTAATTTAATCTTTATTGTATTTTTTCCATTACTAATTGATCCCCTTATACTCCCTCCCACCAGCAATCACCACACTGTTATCCATGTCCCCAAACCCTTTTTCCTTTTTGCTCCATTTCTCCAACCCCTCATCTCCCCCACAGCTGTCATCCTACTCTCCATCTATGAATCTGTCCTCATTTTTCTCGTTTCACTCATATGTGGAATCTAATGGACAAACTGAACTAACAAGGTAAGTTTTCTTTAATGCACACTGATAAGACAACTATCATAATAAAATCTAACAAAATTGTTTCAAATGAAGTTGAAGACAACTAAGCACTACTAGAGCGATCTTACAGAAAAAAACAAATGAACTTTGTGGCCAACCCAATAATTTATTTTAGTTGTAATTTATTTATAGCACCCTTAAAACTATTTCTAAAATTAAACTACTGACATACATAATTAATAACACAAACTTTCTCATCCAGTATATCCATTCTGCATTTTTGTGTCTTGATTATCATCTTGGGGGGGCAGGTTGCACTTTGCAGGAAGTAATATGCACCTATATTTACATTCCCCCCAAAACAGCCTTTGGTTTTCATGGTTAGAACGAGATTCCCCACTCAGTTTCCTGTGATAGAGGGAAAGAGGAGTTCAAAATGTGTGGTGGTGTTTTTGTAAACATAACTATGTCATGAGCCTCTTCCACATTTCCCAGATTTATCATTGAGAAAGGATGTGCTAAATTATCTATTCCTAATGCCTTCTTCAGGAAACTCCATAAACTTGAGAATCTAAGGGAAATGGAAGGAGCAAGAACTTGACATTTATATGCATGGGTCATAAGAAAGCCATCCTCTTTCATGTCTAATTGTTGACCAAACAGGAAGTGTAAGAATTTATACCTATGTAGACACAGTTACTGTTTTATTTGCTTACTTTGTACAGAACATAGCATATCCTATGTATCCGTGCCTAATATTTTAAATCTCTGATTATGTAGAATTGAAACCAAAATGTAAAATTTCAGAGGATAAGTTCCCTCCCAGCTCTCACCAATGATACTTGATTGCAACTGCAAAAATTTGTATAAGTAAATCTTATACTTCTATTATGCACACACACAAACATACATACATATATTACATATAATCCTCTATATGTGTATATGTACATATACATAATTTATGCCCAGAATTAAAACACAACTCTCAGTTAAACAAAATATTGAGTTACCAGACCATTCTAGAGCACAAAATTGACTTCTAATAATTTTTTTCCAATGTATACTGTAAAAACTGTGCACCTCTCATTTTACCAATGGAAAATTTGTGTTGGTGGGGATTTCTGTCTTTATCAGCAGAACATAGAAAACTCCTGTATACTAAAGACAGGGGCACAAAATGGCTGATTTGTTTGCTTGTTTGTCTGCTAGGTTCTTTGCCTCATCTTGGTTCACAAAGCATTTGAAAGGGCTTCCAAAAACAAGAATAATAAAAAACATCAAGTGAGACTGCAGTTCTAGAAATACAGGGTGGAATAAAAGTAGGTTTATGGTTGTTCATATGAAACATAATCAAATAATTAATAAATAAGAATATAAGAATAAAGTCTGTGCTTTGTGTACTTACAACTATAAACCTACTTTTATCCCATCCTGAGTAACTGAGAATAGATATTTAAGGTCAAATTGGGACAAATATCACAAATATGGAGGCTCAAAGGGCCTATGTAATTCCATGGTCTAGCCTAACTTTGTAGGTTTGGTTTTGCCATGTTTTTTTCCTGGCTGTGGGAGTAACAAGGGATGTAATGAGTTACTTAATCTTTTTGGTAGTACTTAACAAAATATTGATGTATACTTCCTGATGCCTGATTTTGAAAGTAGTCTGTCCTCTGAGTGTTAAGTTAGTAAAATCCATAACAATCAGTATGATTTGTCAGCTATGAGAGCTATAGTAATATTATTATACATTTGCATATATATTACAATAAGTATGTGAATATAAATATTATTTACTTGCATATGTGTATCTACTTATATATGTGTGAAGTGTGTGTGTGTGTGTGTGTGTGTGTGTACATGGGTTTTTTAATATACACATACACACACACAAGGCTTTGGGTGTCCAGAACTCCAATTAAGGTGAACTAAAATTTAACATAATGAAGCAAATTTACAATGCTACTTGGTATATTAAGAGGAATTCTAAAAGCTTATATTGTACTCATCCTGGAGAACCATCACATGACCCCCACTTCAAGTTAAGAGAAAGCTAATTTTATCTAGCACCAGCCTGGAGAGAAAGAGAAAAAAAATGGTCTTGAATTAAAAAGAAATAAGTGTTAACCATCAACAAAACAAAAAGATAACCTACTCAATAGGAGAAGATATTCATACCAAATGATATGAATAGGGGGTTAATATCTAAAATGTATGAGGAACTTATGGGGTTTTTCCAAAAGGGCAAAAGCACTAATTTAAAAAGATATATGTGTCCCTATGTTTTATTACAGCAATTAGATACAATGGCCAAGATATGGAAGCAACTTAGGTGTCTATCAATACATTGATGGTAAAAAATGCAATACCACTCAGCAATAAAAAAAATAAAATCTTGCCATTTGTAATAGCATTGATAGACACAGAGGGTATTATTCTAAATGAAATATCAGAGAAAGACATATGCCATACAATTTCATTTATATGAGAAATTCAAAGAAACAAACAAGACAAAACAAAATAAAACAGACTCATAGAAACAAAGAACAAAATGATGGTTGCCAGGGGGGTGAAGGATGGGGAGAATAAGTGTAAAAGGTGAAGGTGAGAAGAGGTAGGTAGATAAACAAACAAACAAACAAGCAAAAGGATTTTTTGACCAGGATAATGCATCAAATCTTAAGCTCTAAAAGAAATTTCTCTTAAAATTGTCCATTTCTCTTGGCTCTGCTTCGCATGTTTCCCGAAGAAGCTTGACAACGGCAGGAACGGCAGACCGCAGTGGGAGAACACTGGCATCTTTGACGGGGAATCAGACCCTTAGAGGATGAGCAGAGAGACGGGCCTCGCAGAACTGGATCAACTTTGGAACACTGAGAACTGAGAATTTTACTAGAAAGCCATCTTGTCTTCTCTTAAAGATACCCAATGTCATCTTTACCCGGTACAAATATTCTTATTATTAGAGAGAAAGAAAGAAGTTTTCTTTCCAAGAAAAAAATTTTCCTACTGTTAATTCTGAAAATTTTGGGGGGTAAGCTTTTGCATTGTGTACTTGGGCCTAAGGAGCAGATGACACAAAAAAGTCATGGGGCAGGTAGTTTCATAGTATCTTTTTAATCTGGAGGGAAAAATTCAAATTTGCCTTTAGAGCTTGGGGAACAACAATTCTGAATAAATCAAAATACTTGTCCGTGTGGTATCACTTTCAGTGATCTGGCCTGACACATGGATGGAACTTTGAGTACCCAGGGAAGCATCTTCCAAAAACCCTCCAAATGGCCTTTTCCTCAGCAGGACTTTGGGAAAAGACACCATAGACAATCCAAGATTGCATTCTGTATGGAGAGTGTGAGTCTGGAGGCAGAGTTTGAAGTCCACACCCTGAGTATTGGCTGAGGGAGCAGCCCACCCTTTAGGATTTGGAGGGAGGACCAATTATTCAGTTTCAGAACTTTTTGTGGAAATAAAGAAGCCTAACCAAGACCCCTGTCTCAGAGGAGAATTGTTCAGTTTCTATACAAAGTACAATTAAAAAGAAAATTTATGAAAATTAAGTTGTGTTTTTCTTTGTCAAGCAACTGTCTTTAGTATGTTCTAGCAAAAAAGTAAATGGCTGACTCAGTCACTGAAGATCTCCACCAAGATGAGTTAACCTGGCAAGTTTTCAAAGCAGAAGGACCATGTAAATGGCCTGGGCCTCTCTCTCACTGTGCCTAATGCAGACCCAGCCAGGAAATGTGGTAACAAGGTTCCATGAACAACATATGTTAGAAGAATAAAATGTATTTAGTTGAACAAATATTATTATTTTACATTAAAATTACTCTTTGTTAGGACTGTGTTTTACCCACTGATTTCATCAAACTTTCTGTCTAGATACTATGAAAAAGTCACATTCACTATAGTAACAGTAGTCATCATAAATTAATATAAAATTATCCAAGTTTCTTGCTAACAGCTTTTATTTGATGACCCTTGTTCACTATAAATGAACAAGTTTGTTCCTGACGGATTCAACAATCTGATTGCTGATTTCTTAGAAATGGGAAAATAATTTTAGTAATTATTTTTTTGTATTATGTAATTAAGGCATGTTTATTATAATGTATATAAGATGCATGTAGGAATAAAATTTTAAATTATCCATAATCACAACATCCACAAATAATATTTTGATTTGTAACATTATCCTCCATATTACAAAAATATGTATTTTATAAAACATATTAAGCAAAAGAAAGGGAACGTGTTGTTTTAGAATAGTAATTAAGAGAGGCCTCCCCAAGCTGACTGTTGATACTGAATGCCCAGGCCTGCACATGTTGCTTAACCTCCGTGTGATTTCATCTTCTCATCCCTAAAACAGCTATGTGTCAGCTGACCAGGATAATGCATCAAATCCTAAGCTCTAAAAGAAATTTCTCTTAAAATTTCCATTTCTCTTGTCATTCTTGTCAATTTCTGCTATTCTTTCTGTTATCCCTACTTTCTTCTTCTTTTATCCTTCTTTTATCATTTCTTACTGTCCATTTCTCCTTCTCTCCTGATTTTTAAAATCTAAGTTAGTTAACTAATTCTACTTTCTTGACCATTGTCACCCTTGAAAAAATTTGTGTTCCCCAAACTCTTTGAGTAAACGTTGTAAATTTTAGACAAAATATTTACATGGGATCCTATAAGCAGATGTGTACATTTCAGGATTCACAGCCCATGCCTGGTTCCTTGAAGATGCTGGATCCCTTTTCCAGCTTTCGATTCTTCCTCTGTTGTCATTTGACTTTCATGTATGACATTATTCCCAATGACTTTTGGAACCTTTCCCCCGGCCACTGGCAGGACAGACTTTCTATTCACTCCTACAGCTCACAGTTGCTGAGAGTAATTAGGCAGGGATGGGGAGGTGATATGGGGGGAACGGGGAACATACACAGTATCAGCAGCTTCCTATGATCTGCTGGACCCACCAACGATCAGTTTAGTCACCTGTGTACAGTCAGTTTTAAATGTGACAGAAGTATTCGTGAATCCCAGACATGTGGGAGAGAAACAGAAGGAATCGTCTAAAACAATGAGAGAAAAGCCTTAAAAAGCAGAAGGTTCTGCACAACATGGGAAAGTCTTTGTGAGGTTCTGGCTACCAGATGCTGGTTTTTCAAAGATCTAGTTACTGTGCAATTCACATAACACTGAAACACCAGGAAATACACTAATAGCATTTGCAGTCCATCCCAAACCAGGAAGCTTGCAAGAGAGCTCCTGGCCAAGCTCTGTGAGCTCAGCCTTTTGTTTTGTTCGTGAAGCAACCCGATCATTTGTTTAAGGGGGGAAATAGACTGTTTTTCAACCTTGCCTTGAAATCGTGAAATTCCCTTCATAAAAATAAGAAATCGTATATGGAACCTTGGGGTCAGATCACCCACTGGTTCAGGAGTTCTCAATAGAGTTATTATGCTTTGCAGCAACAAGGTGAGGGGAGATTATGGTTTCATACCAGTATTAGAATTTCCTGATATTTGTTTACTTGAGAAAGACCCTTATCATCACTGAAATGTTTAAAGAATTAAAAGAGCTGTTTTGTTTTTTGTAAATCCAATTTTTGAAATGGAAAACTTCAGAATGGAATGGAATAGCCACAGAATTTTAAAGTGCATTTTACACGTTATTTCTTATCTGATAAAAAATACCAATTCAAGGATTTAGTCTATATCCTTCTTTTCATACTTCAGTAACATAGTTAAATACTGGAAAACATTCACTTTGGCAGGGGGAGAAAAGATAAAAGATCTTCCACCACATGGTAACCCATGATATTTTTCTCAGTTGTTAGTCACATTGTATTTCTGGCCAAGGCCCAGAAACCACAACCCTCAATTACAGTTGCTTTCAGACATGTGGGAGAAACACATGCTAAAACAATTAACGAAATTAGGACATTTAAATTTTCCTCTGGGCTGTCAGTCCCTGAGATTCTTAAGTATGTGATTCCATTGGAATCAAAACAATTATCATAAATCAAGCTAGCCAATTAATCCTTACCTATGGGTTGAAAATATCAAAATGTAAAATAGGAAAAAAAAACAGTTTTTCCACAGACTAAACACATTCCACTCTCAGCTGGCAGCTAGAGCTGCACGTGACAATGGCAGGAAGGCAGAGCACCCAGTCCTCTGATCCCAAGGCCACTGATCTCGATAAACGGCCAACTGCAATATCACTACTAGTAGCTTCGAACATTCTCATTTACCCTGCATTTGCTGCTTTTTCTTCTGGGTTGACAGATTATAGTGCTTATTGCATGAAGTGTGTAGTATAACCTGAAACTGATGACTTTTAAGTAGCAAATGAAAATGGAACACAAATTGTCATAGTAAAAGACTTGTAGCAGTGAGCAAGTGAATCTTCCAACTCTATCAGCCCACAGGTAATTGACATCTTAGAGAGCAATCAGAATATTGTGCGCTTATTTATGTTCCCACTACCAAATTGATTCATAGAACTTCATTAATAGTTTGCCATTGATTTTCTGTATTTCTAGTTCCCTATGAATCTGCTAATCAACTATTATGAGCCAAGCACATTGCTACTGTAAGTATAAAGATGAGTGAGACATGGCCCTTGCTCTCAGGAAGGTCTAAAATAGCAGAAAAACCAGACAGACATTGAACTGAATAGGATACAAGTTATAGCCACGTGTTCCAAAACATTCTATGAGACAAAGATGAGGAAGAAACATTTCATCTTCGAGTCACAATAGAGCCTATGACCCTGACCACAGCCAAGAAATATGTCCTTGGCAACTATACTGCATATCTCTTGTTTGCCCTTCTAGATCTGCTCTCTACCTTTCTCCGCCCTGTTCCTGCCCCAGGAGGCTGACCTCTGAGGACTGCAGTTGTAGGTTCCTTTACACTCTTGGCTCTAGATAAAAAGATAGGAGGACAATAAGTTCAAGCTATGTATTCTCCATTACTTCTCTGTTCGGTTTTCACGGATCAGCTGTGTCTTTCTACCAAAGGGGGTAGTTCTGGTGTCCCTGTGCGTGCACATCCTCCCCCCAGGTTCTCAGTCCGACCCTCCACGTCTCCCTTCTGACCTAGGAGAGGCAGTGCACCATCAGGAAGAACGAGAAGGAGAGGGGAGGGAGAAGGGGGAAAAATAGGAGAAGAAGTGAAAGAGGAGGAGGAGACAAGGAAGAGAAAGAGGAGAAGGAGGGGAAGAAGAAATTTGTATTAGCAATTACCAATGCCTGCTTTCCCTCACTGGGAGAGGGTTATTCTTCCCTGCTCTTTTGAAATGAGACTTGGATGTGATTTATGAAAGCCAATAATAAGCAGAAGGAATGTGGTCACTTCCATGCAGAAGCTTTGAGTCATTTTGCTTTTTACCAACCCCCTTTTTTCCTTCTGCTACGGTCACTAGTGTTTTCAGGTAGGAACTGTTCTGTCTGGAGCAAGGACTCTGATGCTGCAGAGCAGACCCCTGGCCAGTCCGCAACTGGCTTGCAATGTGGAAACCTTTCCCGTTCCAAGTCACAGAGATACCGGGGTGTTTTGGTACTGTGGCATAAACTACTCAGGTTAACTGATATAGACGCCAATAGTACTGATGCTCTCCATGGTGACTAAGAAGTAGATATCCATTTTCTCATAGTACTTCTTGGTACATTTTTCTTGATTTCTTCCTATGCTGTCATCTCTAAAGGTATCCTTTTAAAGCATAGGTTTCTTTTAACTGCTGCCTAACTTTATACACAGTGTCAGGCTTAGGAACCTGAAAAAAGGCTCTGTACCAAACAAAAATATGCACAGGTTTTGTGAGAATTCCTTTTCAGATTACTTTATTTGCTTGCAGAACCATAGTCATATCAGGGTTTAGATGGAAGGGTGCCTGCCCTATAGGTGAAACATTCATTAGAACAACACACAAACTGGTATAAAAAAGCTAGGTGCAAAACATTCAACAAAGCTCTGTTTCTAACATGGTTCGATCCAAGGAAGTCATCACAAAGTAGCTGTCCTGTCTCACAAATCTCTGAAGGCCTGAGCGCCACAATCAGTCTGATACCTGCCCTCCCACACACACCTTAATTGCTACCTTAGGGAACCACTAACAGTGGCTAGTTATTGGGTGTCCACCAAGCTCTCCCTGCACCGTTGATGGGAGATCATCTCACACTTGGAAAACCATTCTTGTGCTAGATGCTATGCTGTAGGGACTCAAAGAATGGAGCCTTTACCCTGCCTAAACTTGTGAAGTTTTGTAAGCTTAGATTTTGTTCAGTTTGAATTTGAAATATTCCCTTCTAAAGTAAACAAATTAAAATGTGTAGAGTATGAGGAAAGGCAGAAGAAGCATTACCTAACGAGGTAAATAGCCACTGAAAATTCACTTTCTGTCACTGTGCACTGCTCCAGCGCTGGCCATCTGAACTAGCTCACAGTGGGCACGCCGGACAGAAGCAACACCAGTCCGCTCCCCGTGAAGGGTTTGGGAAACTCTTCTGTATACTCCTCAAGCACCTGTTTCCCCAGAAGTCCCACCGATCCCTTCTTGCTCCTGGACAAAGAGGCTTTTATATTCATGAGAAATTAATTTCTACATTGTTTCACTTGGTCACATTCAGGTTTAACTTTACCATATTCTTTCCTTTTCAGAACCTGTTAAGGGCTTGCAGTTTCCTCTCAAATCAGATAAAAACTGACCAGCAGCTGTTACAAGGTTCTTTGTCAAATGACCACAGTGCCTTCCTGTCCAAGCCCAAGACAAGGTTCCTGGCTGGGTTCATGACCCCGGGACCACCTGGCCTCCCTGTGGCACCAAGAGCAGGGTCCTTGCCCTGCGGCCCCAGGTCAGGGCACTTCACTGCTTTTATGAAACATCGACTGGCAGAATCCTGCCTTTCTAATCCATCCCTCCCCTAGTATGTTTCAATCCAGACAGCCTGGCTTCTTTGCTTTTCCCCTCAAAACTCCTACCCGAGTTTGTTTATTTCCTTTGTTTCTCCTGGAATACCTTTTATCTCTCTCCTTTACATTTCTGAAAACTTCTTTCCCTTCCTTTCAGGCCTGGTTCAAATTCCACATTTCCCATAAAGCCTTCCGGATCTGAGCTGCAGCCTCAGTGCCTCCCCCTGCTCTGCATGCTCTGCGGTTCCTTAAAAACTCCAGTACTCATGAAGAGTAGGGCCATTTGTGTCTAAATGGCCAGGCCCCGTGCTGGGTGTGGAGTCTTTAAAGGGCTGCAAGACAATCTTCATGAAGCTTTCCTTGCTGCTAGGGAGCATAAAATCCAGACTTAAGATGAATATCAGTATAGTCCATCTTGTCTCTTACCCACAAAACATTGTGTGATATGCTGGAGCGGTCTGTGTCATTCGTTTGACAGGACTTGCAAAAATATACACACGATGACTTTGAGCGAACACTCAGTTAAGATCCGCTGATGGAAAGGAGCCTCTCATCGGTAATCTAAAGACTAGGTGGGTGAGGTCAGCAATCCTGTTACTGCTTCGTGGCTCTATGATTTTCAAGATCAATACAGCACGCACGGCATCGCGTCATAATGAAAAGTGCAGACTCCGGAGGCAGAAGGCCTTGGCCTGAACCACAGCTGCGTTGCTTACTAACTGGTTGTTGTCAGGCAGATTTCTCTGTGCCTAAGTTTCTCAGATCTCCAATGGAGAGAAATGTGCGTGCCTCACAAAGGTTGTGAGAAAATTAAATGAGATAACGCACGTAAGGCACTTCGTACAGTTCCTGGCATGTAGTAAAAAGTCAATAAATGTTAGAAACTTTTATGTAGTCTGAATATATCCATAATGTGAGTGCCTGGCAGTCCAATGATATATCTTTCTATTGCCCTTAAGGAAAACACCTTCCGTATTATCGGTCCTCTTTTATACTTAAAACCTAATCTTGAAAAGAATGTTTTCTTAACTCTACTTCCTACTGCCTGAGGGACTGAAGGCAAGATTCTGGGGTCAGCCATCCCTACCCTGAGCTGTGTGTGGTCAGGGTGATTTCAGCAGACTCAGCTGCACCCCCAGTCCTGCAGGTGTGAGTAAGGGAGGGCTAGAGACAGGCTGACTATGAACATCCTGGTTTGCTCAGCACCTTACAGGCACCCAGGCCGAGCCAGGGTTTTTATTAACAGCATCTCCTTGTCTCTCTTAGATATGTTCTGGTCTGGACAATAAATTACTCAACCACTGTAGTTATGAAGCCTGCTTTTCAGTCACCCCTCAAAGAGCAGATGAGGGGTGAGGAGACAGGGGCTGCATTTACATTGAGCTTCGGTGCTCATCAGCTTGTGTCCTTGGGTAGTCAGTGAACTTGGCTGATTGATGAGCTCTGCTCACTGGTAAAATGGGAATGATACCTGCCTGCCTCAGGGGGTTGTGGTGACAACTGTGTGAAGACACGGGACCTGACACACAGTAGCTGTCCACCAGTGTGAATTCCCTTTCCTCTTAGTTGCTATTCAATGTGTGTGAACAGAAAATAACCCAGCAGGCCTCTCTTTTGAGGTTCCACCCTATCTGCAGGGCACACATCCCCCCTCCCTCGTACACAGGTCAACACTCCCCTCACCCACCTCCCCCCAACACACTCCACCCCACTCCTGTGGGGAGGGGGGAAGGAAAAGATCCTTCTGGGCATTGCCCGGAGCTCTCAGGAGAAGGAGAGAGAGCCCCTACAGCTCCTGGTTACAGTCCTTAGCTGTAATCATTCAATTACACCCTTTTATGTTCTATTTTACTGCACCTGAAAGGGGCAGGGATATCTGGATATCTAATAGCTGCATTTACTGGGAGGTGAGCTACTAAAAATAGTCCCACAACCTGTGGGCGGGTTTCCAGGAAATGCTCCACTTGCTAGAGGGCAGAAGTGGAAGGAGAGTGAGTGAGAGAGTGTGTGGAGCAAGCCCTTCATCCGATCACTTGCCCATGCTGCTTCAAGACGGTTCAAGGCTTAGATCTTATTGTTTACCAAGTGAACTAGAATCTTAAAGGAATATAAGCAATTATAAACAGAGTTAAAGATTAATATTGAAACATTTGTGGGGGTTATACAGGACTGCCTTTACACCAATTATAAATACAATGGTCCTTCCAGTATTTATATGGAGATTGGATCCAGGATCACAAATACCAATATCTGCGAATGTTGAAGTCCCTTATATAAACTGGTACAGTATTTGCATATAACCCATGCACATTCTCCTGTATACTTTAAATATCTAGGTTACTTAAAATAGCTAATACAATGTAAACACTATGCCAATAGTTGATCTAATGTATTGTTTAGGGAATCATGACCAAAAAAATAAAAAAATATGCACAGTCCAGATGCAAACTTTGGTAGGCCTGACTGCATAGAACACCCAGCAATAGCATAGCATTTTTTTATTTCTGAATGGTTTTCACCTACGGTTGGTTGAACCCAAGAATTTGGAGTCTGAAGATGGAAAGGGCTGACCGCATCATACCACCACCATCACCAGACTTAAGGTATATTTTATTTCCCTCTAAATGAGATTCTAAGGCCTTAATGATGATACATACTTTTGTCTGTTGATCCTCTTACACTTCAAATTGGAGAGGCAGAGAATGGATACCTTAAAAAAAAAACAAAAAGTAAATATGGTGAAAAGATTTTAACTTCACAAATGGGTGCTACTTGCTTTATTTTATATTATTTAGCTTGTGTGGTTTCTTGCAATTCTTACAAAGGACAGAGACAAAGCCTGATTGTGACAAATTTTCATTGTCAGAATACTGGAACCTGGGATTTTTCGTGAGTTTTAAAGCTATATCAATAAATGTTGAATACAGTTTAATGCCACTACTTTTTCTTATTTAAACTGAAGTGAGTTGTTAAAAAGGTCAAACATTATGAGTGATTCTTAGGGAAAGATACTATGGAAATGAAACACAAGGTGCATATAGTAAGCACTGCTTTAAAAATGCCAGTGCTTGTCTTTAGTTAGCACTGAAGAATGAGTGAGTGGTGAAACTTCAAAGTTGAGCTACTAATTTCTTTTGAACTTTAATACAATAAATGAAAGTACAACACTGCCTGAAATTAAAATAGGGTATAATCATTCATCTGCTAACACACAAAATTAAGCTCTTTTAATATTTTTAACTAACTGAACTATTAATTTAGGATTCAGTAAAACATTTTGTAAAGGTGTTTTCCTACTGCACTTCTGACCGAACAAACAGTGGGTTTAATTAAGAGGATGATTTTGGAAGAGTTAACAAATGTTTTGTCATAAGGAAATAAACACCTTTACATGTAGTAGACAGCACTATTTTGAAATGGGAATTGATTCCACCTTAGCCTTCAGTTTTGTTTTAAATTGTTTATTTCTATAAAAAGGGGGAAGGGGTGTTCCTAACAAAAATCTTTCAATCAGCTATTAATGAATCACTTGTGGTCAGGTTCACAGACAAAAGCCTTTTTATTGGCTGAGTCGGGTCAGGTTTCCAGACTTTTCATACCCTCTCTTATCCATGAGGACAAAACAAGGCCGAGGGGGAGTGTTTGTGTGGCACACAATGTGAGTTTGTGAAACAGGGGAAGCAATGAAAAAATGTGCTTCAAAAAAGGGATCTAGTTCCAGGTTCGCCATGAATGGTGTGGCATTCTTGTTCAGTCTTTGTGTGTGCAGGGCACAGCGTGCCCCTTCCAACAGAGATGTCATGTTCAGGGGCACAGTTGTAAGTGAGCAGTTCTGGGCCTCAGGATTGCTGTGGTGCCCATTCTGCTACCCTCAGTAGCATGTGACACTTGTCACATCCTCCAGAATTCTCAGCTTTCATTCCTGTCCAATTATGGGTGGGCAGGCCTCTTCTGAGGTCCTTTCCTACAATTCCATCTATATTTCTTTTATTTTCTGTCATTCATATATATACATATAGTTAAGGTCAGATAAATATTTACACATTAGTAAAACTTAATTACATTATTTGTGATAATGAAGTTTCAAAATTTAAAGCAAACTTCTTAGTTCCTTCTTGGTCTTGTGACAATTTAATAAGTCGCCTTTTAATGCCTTTTCCTGAGGCTTCAGTTTTAATTTTAATCACAAAGGAAGTGCAATTTAGAGCTCCACACACCAGAAAATAACATAAATGGTAAAAGCAAAAAAGAAGGGAATGGAGAAAGCAACCAGGATCAAGAAAATAAGTAATGTTTTCATTTAAGCAACACTGTGATGCTTAGTCCATTTGAAAGCAGCTGACACTCCCACTGGTGTGTGCAGAAGAGGAGCTGGGGTGTCACTGAAGGAGAGTCCAAGAGATTCGTGTGCCTTGTTTTGTATTGATTGCTGTCTCATAAAACTAAAACATAACAACCTAAATAAGTATTGCTAACATAGGATATTGAAGTTGTCATAATATGACAACATTACAAAGAACCCTTGGAGAAATTCAGAACTTATTTCACGCATTTCTTTCTTAACTATTATCTAAGAGGTACTAAATGAGAGCTATTTGTTTTATATGTTTAAGAAGAAATTCACTTAGAAATGATTAGGGCTTTTTTCTTTATTTTTATTGTTGACACATTGCAGATGTCCCCATTTTCCAAACCTTTGACCCCCTCCTCCCAGCCCCTGCTCCCCCTTCCTCTGGCCATCACCACACTGTTGTCTGTATGATTAGCACATTTTTTATTTAGGGAGGTAGATAGATAGATATTAGTAAGCCAAGTTTTTATGAAATTGCTAACGTGTATGTTTGAAAGAGAAAATTGTCCTCAAATCCTTTTGATAGGGAAAAGCATTGCATTGGAATGGAAATATGTAGCTGAGCACGCTGTGATTCTAATTTTATGTTTCAAGTTATTATAATAAATTAGTAGATACTAATATTCACACATTTAAAAAATTCAACCTAAGACCATTGCTCACAATGTTAATAACTCCTCCGCTGAGGAAAGGCAATGCATCGGGGCAGGACTTTTAGAGCTTGGAGAATGATTTCTTGTGTTGCTGCACTTGTGACTCCTTCTCGGTTTCCCTGGTTTCTAATTACCATGTCCATAAAATAAGGATAAACAAACTTCGCTCCACTAAAAGCAGGAAATCTGACCAAAAGTTACTTGATCGTACTTCTAGCCCTAAGATCCAGTGAATATGTCAACTCATAGCTAAATTTCATAGCAATGAAATTTTAATTTCTAAGGTACTAGAAGGAAGGAAGGAAGGAAGGAAGGAAGGAAGGAAGGAAGGAAGGGAGGG